>LKNJ01000034.1:485029-638443 GCA_002120245.1 Maccullochella peelii
GTGTGTGTGTGTGTGTGTGTGTGTGTGGTGTTTTTTATTACAGGTTTGATTTTGTGTCTGGGAGAATACCCTGGCAAAACAAACACAGACACCAATTAAAGCTGCTGCAGCGTCCCAGCCCCTTTACATCACTAACAATGTGAAGGTAGAAGAAACAAGCCTCTTTAACCCTTCTCATCCACACCTCAGCTTTGTTCACCTACATTAACACACTTTATTATCTGCTGAAGTTAGATCAATACTGGTTATTTCACATGAGAGAGGTCTGTATTTGTGTTTCGTCTGAGCTTTTCTCACTGGTTTGAAGTGGGCGGGGCAGAGCTGGGAAAAAGGTGATGTCAGCTTTTTCCATGCACCAATCAGATTTTAACAGCATAAGACAGTTGTTGGATTGTTTGCTTATGTAATATTACACCTGGTGATCAAAACCTGATCAAACCACACCCACACAGTACCGGCTGCACCAGCTAAGTCCAAACGTAGCCTAGTTAAAATCTTACAAAGTGGAGATTTACACATCACTAACTTAAAGTTGCACCACACAAGCTAGTTCTTACAAAGAGATTACCTTAATTGTTACTAAATATTTACTGCCAGGTGTAACTGATGCACAGCTAAAATGAACCAACTGACAAAGCTAACGTTAGCTTGCTAATATGCGACCCCTTCATACTGAAGAGAAAAAGAGGTGGTAATGTGGTTGACAAATCTGACTGCACACTTGATCAAAATGCTGTTTAATAATAATGTAAACTGAGAAGATTTTAAATCACACTTCCCCCCAAAAACAAAATCCACAATACACCTCAAATAACAATACGTTATGCTAATAAAGTGAACATAAATGACCAAATAATGTCAGGTTAGGTTAGGCTAGGTTAGCATACTCAGATATTTCCTGCTCATTCTAAAGTGATAAAAAACTACCAACTGTGGAACACTTGTATGCGTATAAATATAACAAACAAACTTTCCATTAAGTTTAAAAAACTTTTTGGACTCCTAATGTTAGCCACAACTTGTGAAGCTACAACGACTTCCTGTTTTCATGGTTAATTGCTTTAGATGTTTCCTGGCAACAGAATACACATGACTAAAGTCTTTACTAGCTAAGAAATGTTTTAAGTTTTAATGGCACAACACGATTTGTTAAATCACTAGTTTGAAACTAGCTAATAATTACTGAGAACTTAAAAGGGACGTTACACTATGAATAGCTGGTACAACCAAGCAGATTAGCTGAGTTTTTAAGTTTTAAACTACTATTATTTTATAAATAAGGAGGGTTTTTTTTCTCTTTTTAACCTTGTTTGTTGCTTATTGAGTCACAAATATCGATATAATTATTAATATAATTTCGATTTGAAAACAAATGACAATGGACCTCGTGTTGAGATTGTTTTACCAAGTTTTCAGTTGCTTTAATGGAGAAAAAAAGACCTTAAAGCCACTTTATGCTGTTAAAAAGTCATTATTTTATTTCCAGGGCCATTGTGCTGGCTCTAATACCCGCAGACAATGTGATGTCAAAATTAGACATTTCCAGCATGGTTACAGACAAATCTCCACGTATCGAACACCTCAGCAGTAAATGTCAAGTGTTTATGTCAAACCCTCAGAATTGAAGAGTAACATTTTCTCTCTAGACGGAATCATTTTTAATTAACGTCAGCTGGGAGAAATCTATTGCACTGAACAAGAGCTGTAAAGACTTGTATCCCCACAGACAGTACAGAAGGCTGACTTTCGTGTTTTCACAGTGGTAAAAACTCACTCCCTTGTTCTTACTATGCTATGCCAACCTCTGCAATCCCACATACTTAATGCAACAAGCTCACAGCTGTTCTCTGATGGCTGTCGAAAATGTAACTCTGAAAAAATGCAAGAAATCACCAACTGAAGCAGATGCGTCAGGTTAAAGAAAAGTGGGGATTTCTCAACGCTTCATCACAAAATAACTTTTCCTTTCATACAAGCAAAGGAAAACACCAGACACCTCCAGATGCACACTCTTATTCCATGACATTAAACAAGGACGGATTAGCACTAGAAATCAACTTAATATCTCATTAAGAGGTCAGCTGATTTCACCTATTTAATTACATTAACGAGCTGAGAGTGGGTGAAGGTTGTGTGGAGGATAATGTGATCCCGTTAGCCGTAAGCACTTCCAATTACAGAGGCTGGCACAGCACAGCTTTCTGCACACCGTAAGCAGGGGATGCAATTGTTCATTCACAGCATCTTCTGTCAGAGCTGGCTATGCATTACTTCCTTCCCCTTGAATGCAATGTAACATTTCACTCCAATATTGCAGCTGGAGTGGATGCGGGTGAAGCGGGCTTGATGGGGGAAGTTGTTAAAATGCTCTGGGGGTTTTTTCACTGATTCACAGGCCTCCCACGAGCAATTAAGTAACACCAATTACCAGGAGAGCTTTCCCCCAGGGGTTTGTTGATTCTCTCTGTGTGTGTCTCTCTCTGTATGCTTTTGAACATCTGCACTCAAAACCCCCAAGTGACTTTGGGGTAAACTGAGCCTCCCCCCCGACGTCTGTGCTCAACCACAAAGTCTAATTACACCTCCTCTGGTATTACTATTTGCATTTCAACAAATCCGAGCAAATACAAGAAACACTTCAGCATGTCACAATTGCACTAAAAAGAATTTCTTTGGAGTTTCGACACAGATTCATGCAATGACTGTTTTTGTAAACCAGATCTGCACAGCTTCGTTAGTTGCAAGTCAGTGTAAGCTCTGTTTCCGACAAAGTGGGAAAATGGAGGCAGTAACAAAGGTACCGCTCCAGGTTCAGGTTTGATTTCCCTTGCAGCTACAGTATACACACAGGTCTTCAACATACAAGTCTGCGCTGGCATGTAGACATGAATTCACTGAAACAGCAGCATCATTAGAAGCAGTGATGCAGTGATAAACAAAAAGGTGTGTCAGAGATCATCATAAGGCAAACCAACCATCCACCAATGTAAACAAAATATATATTTCATGTTTTTCTAATAATGTTGTACAGCTCATCATTATGTATGGCCTACTCATAATACATCACTAACATGCCCACATGTACAGAAAAGAGTTATTGGTTGCTGTAATTGTTCCTCATGTCCATATTGGTTCTATGCGATAGGGGACAAAACAAATGTGTAAATAATGCATTTCAAAGTATATCTGAAGTTAATATGAGTCTGGGTTAGTCAAATCAAGTCTCCCAAAATGACAGTCCTTTTAGTACAAAATTCCCTCCTTGTGTTTTCCCAGACAGTATTTCATTCCTGAGCTGTGGTGGAGTGATATAAACACATTGAGGGCAGTTTGTACTAAAAAGACTGTAACTTTAAAAACTCCCACTTTATATGACCAAAAAAAACACAGCCTCCTCATTCATTTAAATGAGGACAGTCTGGTGACACGGGGCCGTCCAGCAAAAAATCTCAACCTGGTTCAGCAACGCAACGCCTTCCGGCAAGGTGCTGGTTGACCAATCAAATACATGCAAGCTCACATTTATGGTATGACTTTGCAAAAACGGTACATTTCTATCAAAGGTAAAAATCTTGTAGTAGTAATCCTGTCTCAGAGTTTTAAAAAACATCTGTGCAGGGTTTTGGCGTCTGATAAGCCTTCAAACTCATGGATCTGTTAGTCAAACTGGACTTGCTGGATTATATTTCATTGTCTCACCTGTACCTGAAGCAACCCCCACCAAAGCAGGTCTATTTTTGTTCTGAACTCTTGCAAATACAACTAATAAACCATCATATTAGTGTCAGCTGAACTTTAAACTGCATTTTTAATCAAAAGCAGGACTGTCCCCTTTTGTCCCCAATCACTTACACTGGAATTGGATTAGGAATTGATCTCTTCTTCTTCCAGTATAGACAGAAAAAACAATTACAGCAAACAAAAAAATCTTTCAGTGTTCATAATGGCATGTGAGTAGCTATTGTATTAAGACAGACTTGAAACAATGTGAACTATCCTTTAAAAAAGGTGAATATCAACCAACACGTAGCCTCAGCTGTTAGAAATAAAAAAGGCATTAAACCCCGATTATACAGCACTGGTAGGATTTCCTAAGCACTTTTCTGAGTCCTTTCCGCTTGTCCTGTCCATAAATTCAGCTGAGCACTTCTAAATCCTCATCAGCCACTGACAAATGTGAGCAGGATTCCCGAGTCGGGCTGGAGCCTGCTCTCAAATTGATCGAGCCGTACAACTTGGCTGCGTGTTTGGAATAGGCAAAGGCTTTCCTCCTCATCATCTCCCCTTTCCACATGGAGATCATGAGCAGGGTGGAGAGCAGCACGCCCCCGAGGGTGAGCAGGCACAGTCCCGCTATGACACACCGGTCCAGGTGGGCCCCCACCCTGGCTTTCTCCTTCTCCAGCCGCTCCATCTCCCGGGCGGACACGCTGTCAGGGTTCACCCGGACGTCCCTGGGGACCGTGTAGGATATGGCGACCAAAGAGATGCCAGTCACCAGGCATGTCACGGCGATGATGAAGCCGTAATCCACATTCTTCCCCGAGCCGTCAGAGGAGAGGTCGTCGTCGGACAGCAAGTAAAGTTCCGGGATGTCCTCCTCCTCCTCCTCCTCCTCCTCCTCCTCCTCCTCCTCCTTGTACAGTTCACTTGAGGAGCTCTGGCTCAGTCTGCAGGTTTGTGGACTTGTCTCTATCAACTGGACATCATCATCTTCATCATCATCTTTGTGCTTGCAGGTGAAAGATGTTTCGGTTTCCTCCTCCGGCCACGCAGCTCTCCGGGTCTCTGTCCATGGTGCTGAACCCTCTCCTGCGCCGGGGTGAAGTGACTTTCCGCCGCTGCAGCTGATCTCGTTGATACTTTGCTTATTTAAAACCAGGGAGGTGTCTGTCGGATCGTGCTGATCAAAGTAAAACAGTTCGAGATCGGCCATTTGAACACGGGCTGGGTTTCCTGATCTGTCAAGCCCATGCGTCCGTCTCTGACAGTAAAACATGAAAAAAAGAAAGAGAAAAAACCATAATGAAAGATGTTTAAACTACCTGAAATTACTTTCATTTTTTGCATTCTTTGTCGCTGCAAGCCACTTTACATATCTTCCACTTATATACCTGAAGTATTTGCACAAGCAAAATCTACCCGCATCTCTCTCTTGGGTGCACCGCAAGCATTTTAAAGTAGAGCTAAGCAAGTCTTAAATTGATTCTCATGATAATATGCAATGCCATAATGCAATTTATACTGCTCAGTAACACTTTATGTCTTTTCTGGCTTCCGCAAGCTCCCAAATCGCTGTTCCCGAAACACTTAGTAACCATGCGACACGCTAATACATCTAATTCCACATAATGTTGTTTCAATAATCGCTTATTAAGCAAGAAAATGCGGTTTGCTGAGTACCTCTCTCCCCGTCTGTGGCTGCTCGCATCCCCGGCTGCTTCTGCTCCCTGGTCAATTAGAGGGAAAGGTTTGGCAGACCCCTCCCACGGACTGAGCTCCGGCAGACCGCCTTATAATGGTTATTACCGAGCCAACTTCCCCGGCACATGCACAGATGAGAGGCGGCAGACTGCACTGTGGGCAAGCGAGAAGAGATATTTCAAACTACGGTTCCACCTTCTCATAAGACTGTCCATAGAGCTAAAGGATTTATGAGCAGTAGCCTAGCTAATGGCTTAAATCATAGGCTAGTTAATAAAGGTTTTGTTGATCAGCCATAAGCCACTAATCAGAGCAACTTTTGGGTTGCCAGGTTGTAAGAAATCCATCTTGCTGGTGAGTCATTTAATGGTGAAGTCACGATTTTCTTACTTTCTAATAAACCATCAAGACTGCAATTAAATGCAAATAGGTTGCCAGGGTAATGAACCACGTATGTTAATAACATTATTAATGAAGGGTTGCGAGTTTCTCACTTTCTAATAAGCCCCCAGCTAAAAAATCATCTGCAATTAGTCTGTAAGAGCCATGCTAGCAGCTCTGTGAGGCTGTACTGAGCTGAGTGCTACAGTCAGCATGCTAACATGCACGCAGTGACATGCTGATGTTTAGCAGGCAAAAATCAAATGTTAGCATGCTAATTGATTAACACAAAGTGCAGGCTGATGAGACTGTCATTAGTTTTGCAGGTATTTGGTCATATACCAAAGTTCTGGACATGTTTCAATTTGGACCTGATGATGGCGCTAGAGGAAAAGTCAGGGAATCAATGTTATTACAAATCAAATCATCCTCAGGGGAACATGAATGTCTGTAACACATTTCATGTCAATCCATCCAATAGTTGTCAAGACATTTCACTCAAAACAACAAATGTTAACCTCATGGTGGCGCTAGAGGAAAAGTCAGGGGATCATCAAAGTCATTATGTTTCATCCTCTGGGGAGCATGAATGTCCGTACTAAATATCAAGGCAATCTATCCAATAGTTGTTGAGATTTTTCAGGTAGGACCAAAGTGGTGGACCAACAGCCAGTATTGCCATACATATATCTACGCTGCTAACGTGACTAATAGGTCTAATAAGGGCTTTTACACTAAATCATCAAGTCTGCAGTTGAAAATGTCAATAAATAGTTAAAGAATTGATTTTGGTCCAGATGTCCTGCAGCCCTTCTCCGGAAGGTCAGAGATCAATGGTCCATTGGAAAGGTCTACCTGATAAATCATGAGCTAAAGTGCTAAAAGGACAAAGTGAGTGTTCTGCTGGAGGAGGAAAAACACCAGTCAGAGAGATTTTTCACAACCTGGCAACCACAAGTTCTTCATAATAATGGCATATGTCTGATCTATGAAGAATGTTTTAACCACTAATAAAGTAATTAGTTACTTACCTTTTAGAGGTTGAGAGGAAGAAAAGGTGACCAAAACTACAGTATGTTGATAACAAAGAATCACAACGCAGGAATCAGGAATGAGCTTATTTTGGTGAGACAGCAGTAACGTGATTTATGCTTCACTGAATGCTGAAAACAAGGTGTCCTTTCAGGCATGCCTCCTTTTTAACAAAGTCAAAATTCATCGTTAATTTTACTTAACAACATGAAGGTCTAAATGCAGTTTCAAAGCTAAATTCTGGTGAGAAATACTGAATCCTTCTGTTTTTTTTAAAGGACTAGTTCAACATTTTGGAAAATACGCTTATTCACTTTCTTGCAGAGAGTTAGATGCGAAGATTGATACCACTCTCATGTCTCTATGGTAAATACGAAGCTAATTACAGCCAGCAGCTAGTTAGCTTAGCTTAGCACAAAGACTGGAAACAGGGGGAAACTGCTAGCCTGGCTCTGTATAAAGCTCTCTTATTAACATTTGTTTAATACAAAAGCTGGTGTTGGTAGACAGATTTTGTTCCCTTTGGACAGAGCCAGGCTAGCAGTATCCTTTGTTTCCAGTCTTTATGCTAAGCTACGCTAACCTGCTGCTGGCTCCAGCTTCTACTAAACGAACAGACACAAGAGTCCTACCAATGTTCTCATCTAACTCTCAGCAAGAAAGCAAATAAGCGTAATTCCCAAAATCTTTAACAATTCCTTTAAATATAGTGGGTCTAAAAATACCAGAATCACTCCGCCACCAATGTGCTAACCCCCCCTAAATTCCCAAAAGAATCAGTGGTAACTATGTGCATAACAGCGCTTCAGCAAGACATGATCCTATAGTCGAAGAACAGTCTCATTAATCACTGGAGCATCCTTCCTTCTGGGAACACGCTTAACATCATTATCGGTATAATATGCATTCAAACAATATTACTGCGACAAAGAAACTTATTTACGTCCAGAAAAGGGGATTCTCCTCCTTTGAAATTAGTGTTTGGAAATCATTTTACTGACTGGCCCAATTTTCAAAGGATCACCATGCAGCCAGAAGAAAACTCTACCCAGATATTTAATCAAGACCGTGTCAAATCCCATACAGTCAATGCTGAGTGAAAAGCTCACACCTTCAACCTGGCAGCTTTTCAAGGAACTAACAATAACGTCCACTTCACCATCACATCATGCATTTAAAAGTTCAACAGAGGGGTAACATATACATCAACGGCTATAATTTTCTGACGTGAAAGCCACAATATGCAGGAACGGGGATATTCCAGTTCCTGAGCCCTTTATAGAAATCCTCCTGCTTGCACTGAATGGTCTTCTCTGTCTTTGCAGAGCATTGGAGCATATGTAGGCTATAGGTAGCCAAAGGTCATGATTACAAAGCGCTTCAGTGCTCCACCATTCAAGGTCATTTCTTCCTGATGCTTGTGGGTATTCAATACATACTCTGCTCGCTGTACGTTTAGTGGTCAGGACCTTTTCAGAGCGAAGGCGACGCGCTTCAGGGTGGCTTTAACATTTCTGACAGAGAAAGATGAAGGAGGACATGTTTATAGCAACAGATTTCACAGCTGTACAACACAGCATATAGACGTAGTGTCTGCAGAGGGTCCAGCAGAGACGGGCAAGCTGGGAGTGATCATTAACCTCTGCAGAAGACCTGCATGTGGGACACTTTAAAAACGTACGCAGAATTTGGCATCCTTCCATTGGTTGTTGGTCCGATTGCCTGATTAAGTAAATGATTGATTCATTTATAACCATTTTTTGAAAAGAAAATGACTGAAATCTGAAACGCATGCATACAATTTCTTGAAGTCTGCAAAACTACATGCATTTCTTATTTTGCTTTGAAGTCAGTTAGGTCTTCCAAATCACAATTTCTGCTATAAAAGACCACACAGTTCTCTAGATTAGACACGGCTTTCAAAAACGAAATCTCTTTTCAGTCATTGTGAAGGCACATGAATCAAAATGCCACATCAACAATGGGCCTCACTCACTGCTCACAAGCTTCATAGCATTTCATATTTTCAAATCAAAGCTCGAGCACCAGAAATACACCAAGGAGTAAGCAAACCAAGAAGAAGAAGAAGAAGAAGAAAAGAATCTCACTGGCCAATATCAGTGCAGAGAAAATACACTCTATGGACAAAAGTATGTGCACACCCCTGTCCAAATACTGTTGTGATTTGGTAAAGGGAAACCTTAATGCCAGAGCATACAATAAGATTTTAAACAATGGTGTTCAGAGGGTAAGCTGAGGCTGTTATAGCAGCACTTTAATGCCCATGGTCAGAAAGAAGATGTTCCACAATCACACGGGTGTAATCTTCAGGTGTCCACATACTTTTGGCCAGTAGTAGTGCAAGTGGTGCATCAATCAGAATGGTCTCATTCATCGTCATGGCATCAGGGATCCCCACAGTACTGCAGGTACTGTCACATTCGGACACGCTGCACAACACTGATAAATTGGTTTATCATCATCTGTTGCAATATGAGTTTTACAGTTCTTTATCTCCTGACATGTTTTCCACGCTCTCCACTACTGAATCCCATGGAAAAAGTTATTTTCAGCCTGGTGATGGAAGGCGTTCGGCAACAGGCTCCGTGCACGCATGTCTTGTCTCCAGGCAATGGAGGAGACATGGTCATTCTGATGTGGGCGATAACCAAGGTTTGATACGCCACTCCGGGCAATACTTGACTGATACAGTCAAAGTTTCTCTCTTTCTTTGCTGTACTGTGCACGCAGCCCACAGTCTATTCCTTGCTTATGGTTCATTTGTCCTACAGCGTTGTGTTTTGTACAGTGTTAAAAAAAACTTGGCCATGCTTTCAAACAACATGAGTACAAATGTGTAAAACAACAATCAAGTGACTGATTGATTAAAGACAATGCATCAGGCTGTGCACGTCAGAAGACATTAGTAAGCTCAAATCTAATATTCGTTGAGTGTAACAGTAAAGATAAAAGCCCCCATGCAACATTATCCTAAGAGTTACTGTAATTATTAGAACCTCACTATCGGAATCTATTATTATATTCAGCAATACTTTACTTTTAGTCCACTTTATTTAGCATTCATAAGCAGTATATAGACATTTAATAGATAGATAGATACACACTATAGTGCATCTGTAAGCAGATATAAGTGTTTATTAATGTATTTGTCAACAACTATAACTTCTCTTGTAGGCAGCCATAAGTGGAGGCAGTTCTAACAACATAACATACGTCTTCATAGGAGAAGACATAATTATTGACAAATACTGTACATTAATACTTAAAAACTGTCTTGTATCTGCTTACAGCTACATTATAGACTGTTATAAACCATTTATTAAATGTTTGTATAATATGTATAAATGCTAAATAGGGTGTAAAGTGTTTCCTAATATTTTTGGGACCCATAACATGAACACTGCAACATTAATGCCACTACAGTTTCTTCATATCGCAGCCTTTAATACACAACCATGACTGTGCCATGTCAGAAAGGGTCACGCATACTTTCATAACCTACACACACACACACACACACACACACACACGCACACACAGAGGGGCCTGAAGGGGCCGCTGTCATCAGTGGCACATAACATGTCCCACATGCCAAACTGCAGCTGGAGGTCAAAGACCAAACGTTGGTTCATGAGTCCGCTGTGTAACCAAAATTAAAAAAAAAAAAAAGCATATGTATATACAGTGTAAGTATACATTTGATCATACCAAGTCAACATGAACAAATCAATTCTGAACACATAAATATTTAAACACTGTAGTTATCTGACTTGAAGAAAACAGACTGAGAGGGGGAACGAAGACGTAGCAGAAACTGCCATCAGTGCCTTTGAGCAAAGCGGCACACAGTCATTCAGCTGGAGCCTCTGAGCGGCTTACAGCACAGTGTTTTGGTAGTGATGTGCTCTCTTGGGACGTGAGTGTGTGTAACCTAATCTCCCCCTGCAACCACATTCCCCCAGGCAGTAAACAGAAAAAGGGAAAAATTCATCTGTCTGAGTGCAGCGCTGCAGTGAAATTAAAACTAACCACTGAGAGGCGTATTGAGATGAGGGCCTGTAAATAATCTCCTCCATTTCAGTCCGAGAAAACCACCAGACTATTCTCATCAGATATTTTTCTAGTAACACGCTGCTCTGTTGTTTATGATCTAAAGTGATTTGTCATTTCCTCCAGAGACGCTCCCAACCAGCAGGCCCATTTTATTTGCGCCATCCGGCGAAGTGTGGCATTTTACGCTGACGGATCTGCTGTGAAGCCAGAGCACAAGAAAAGCTAAGAATAGCTGATGGGAAGCCAGCAGCAGTAAAGGCAAAGACGCTGGTTCAAGGTTAGACTAGGTCACAGCCAAACCGGCATACAGGAAGACGCAACTGAGTCAGACGGCCTTTCAGCAGAGCAGGGAGGACGTCTTTGATTGGACAGAGCAGGGATAAACACACATATGCCTGCTGGATTGTTTATGTGCCGAGGTCACTAACCAGAGGCAGGGTGCATAAGAGCTGAGTCAAGCTGCAATGCTAAGCTGAGCTGAGCGGTCTGATTTCTCTCTCTGGTCTCACTCAGCACAACTTAAAGGATATTTTGGATGAGGTTCAAACAGAAAAATAATTTTAAAAAAAACAGATATCAAACAAACATTTGCCCTGACAGCAGAAGTGCAGCTAAACTACAGGTGGGGTACTAATGATCCTATCTGAATGATGAATTAGCCCCTTGTACAATAGACAATTCGAAAAAGACCCTTAATGTACGATCATTTCACAACACAATTCACAATTTTCACAATTTTTTGTTTGGAATAGTTTATGGCAGCCGTTCTCAACCAGTGGGCTGTGGCCCAATGGTGGGCCTCAGAGCGCCATCTAGTGGGCCGGTGGTTAGATTTTTTTTGGTAATTTACAAAGCTAGTTATTTTTATATTTAATGTGCTCAAAGATAGGTAAAAATAAATAAATTAAACCCATCAGATTAAAATGCATAATTTCAATGACCAGTCACGTTTGAATATCGTCACCTCACATCATCAGTTTGAGACAAACGTGCTTTGCCACTGTTAGCTAGCTAACGTTCCCGCGGATGCAGTGACACAAAATGGATCGGTTTTTTGAAAGGAAAGAGTGATGTGGCAGACAACCCTGTGCCAGTAAAAGCTCCAAGGTGTGTGGTGAGGAAATATGATCCTGAATACATTAAATTTGGATTCGTAATGGCAGGCAGTGCAACACGGTGTGTTGAATGTGGTGAAATCCTGTCAAATGAGGCGCTTAAACCATCAACGCTCCAGAGACACTTAAACTCTTAACTCTTAACCCTAATCCTTGCTTTTTTCATGAACCTGATCCTGACGAGTCGTTTGGAATATAAAAAGTCATAATAAGTAATAAGCAGCTCTTTATTTATCCCCGTGGGGAAATTTCAGTTTCACAGCAGCGGAGATATGTGAGGAACAGAAGGGAATAATAATAAGCAATAGATAAGGAATACAATAAAAATACTAACAGTACTAATAAATATGTAAGATCATGGCAGCATTGGAGTCATTATGGCAGGGGGCATTGTGTAACCGAATGGCTGATGGTACAAAGGAGTGCTGTTAAATGTTAAATGTATATTTACTAACAGCAATTGTCCTAAGTAGTTGTCCTAACGGTATGCAAATCTACACCAATGAATAAAGGACAGCGTACCCCAACTTCCTCTCCTCCCCACTTCACTGATAATCCAACTAGGACAAACATCTCCATCCACAAACAAACACGCATGAGTTTACCCATCAATTGTTGGACGCGTTCCTGATTAAAATCCTGGGTTTTGGGAGAAACATGACTGAACATTCAGCTGCAGTTGCTTGGTTCAAAATCTGTCTGGGGAGTGCAGTTTTGTTTCGGCTTGCACATGAGAAACCGGGCCAAACTGTGTGTTTGTTTGTTTGTTTTGTTTTTTTCTCACGCCAGATTGTCTGAACAGTTGCTGCGTCATATTTCTGAGAAATTTTTATTTGCTTGCAGTTTTGTAGAATTCAGACAAAAACCAGGACAGTGTGAAATTAAAGCGGGTGTACCAGCTTATAATGACTTATGATGAGTGTTAAACATGTCTAAACAAGAAAAGCTTATTTCTTTGACATGTGAATAAGCTGTTATATAAATTAGAATAACTTAAAGTTGACAGGTTATGAGACCAGATGTAAAGCTGAGATGTGTAACTTTCCACATGTTATTGAACTCAAACTACACTAAAGAAGGCGGACGCTCTATATAGATAACCTAAGCTGATGACCTTGTCGTGAGCACACTCGGGCTTCCCTGGCGTTTACAAAGCAACGAATGAGCCCAGACTGTGAGGAAACAGGCGAAGAAGACGGAGAGCTGTCTTAAAAGCAGGAGTGATGCTTTCTGTCAGTGGAGGTTATGGACCGGACCCCACAGTGTACTCACCATTAATTGAGGGAGGTCACGGTCGGAGCCGCGGGCAGTTTGTTTATGACCAACCTTGAGTCATGGGCCTGTAGTGTGTGTGTGTGTGTGTGTGTGTGTGTGTGTGTGTGTGAGGTTGACAGCCATATGGGTCTCAGTTGGCTTGGACTGATTTCCTTTAAAATGACCTGCCACCATCTCAGTAAATCAGAACGTCCAAAGGTGATTTTACATTTTAAAATACTGTTGTGCTTTTGGTGAGTTGTTACATATTTGGAGAAATGCAAAAAAAAAACCAATCTTTTTTTTCAACAAATACTTATTTGTATGATTTATTGTACAATACAGGAGTCAGCTTATGTGGTCAATTGCTGTGCACAGTGAGTAAGAGCAGCATAACTCAAAGGAATTGACACGTTTTATGGTTTTTGGGAAGCGATACACTCACACTGATATATATGTTTTAGGCGTACATGGTGCAAAACATCATCAGGCTCAGTCTATTCATATTCATGAGGTACCTGCAGAGGATATCATAATCTTTCCTCTGCTTCTATATTTTGTGGTATTTCTGTCAGACCTAAGCAGTATTTGTGTTAAATGTTGGTGAACCGCGGTGTAAACATGGCACTGACTGTTTTTGTTATTGTCAAAGGTAATGGTCTGTGGGCCCGGACGTCATCGAGTCCTCCAGCTCTCAAGTCACACACGTTCCCCCTGCTGTCTTCAGGTTGGAACCAGGCAGAGCTTAATCTGTTGCATTTCCGCAGATTTGTCTCCTCTGTTTTCTTTCCCTCTTTCTGAATGTAAATCTGACAGAAACAGAATTATACCCCATCGCTTCTCCTGCACTTTCCTGCACCGACAGAACTTTAAAGACTATTAGTCAGCCTGTGAAAACAGCTGTATGTCCTCTGCGGCTCTGGGTGAGCTTCGTCTACTCTGAGAATTGAACATAAATGACATCACTGTGACGTCACCAGGGTTATTGCAGCTTGGAGACCTCAAAAATGTTTTTTTGAGACACTATCAAGCTGCATTATGGGTATTGTAGGATCTGGCGTTTTTAAAGCGTGACTCATATTAGTGACTAAACATCATGACATATCGCCCTCTGCTGCATCTCTGTCTCTCACAAGTCCTCCAGTATTATGGAAGTGCAACACTAATTCACTGAAGTATCCCTTTAAGATTATTGCTTGATAGCTGTCAGTGGTGGAAAGTAACTAAGTACATTAACTCAAGTACTGTGCTTAAGTACAATATTGAGGTATTAATATTGAGTATTTAATTTTTCTGCTACTTTATACTTCTACTCCACTGCATTTGATTTCAGAGGGAAATATTGTTTATCGATCACTACATTGCTTTGATGCCTGAAGTTTAATTCTGCTTATTGTAAAACACCATCAAATAAGTCTTTTTTTTGCATAATTAGTACTTTAATATGTTTAGTACAAGTACTCATACTTTTACTTAAGTTGGATATTGAATGCATAACTTTTACTTGTAATTAAGTATTTTTATAGTGTGGTATTCCTATTTTTACTTAAGTAAAGGATCTGAATACTTCTTCCACCGCTTACAGCTTTACAGTAAATACAGAGGACGAATAAGAGGAAGGAGTCGGGTCAGTTACATGTAGTGGGCAAATGTAGCTGATTACACCAACTGGATTCTACACTTTTCAGCTTTTTCAGTCTGAAATTTATTTCAGTTTGTAGGTAATTATACAAATAATTTGGCCTAAAAGAAAAGAAAAGAAAAAACTGAACAGCGCAGTAGAAGATTTTCTACAGAACAAAAAGGTGGAGGCTGAAGCTACTGTATTTGACGTCAAAAAGTAGCATCATACAAAATGTTACTCATTTCCTTACAAATTGTGCTATGCATTTTCATTACAACTGTTCCACAAATTCACCCCTTAATACAAACTGAAATACATCTAAGTTATTATTCAAATTAAATCTAATGTCACTCATGCACTCAGTTTGGATAGTACAGTCTTTATTTGTCTACACGTCTTTCCTAATGTTAGTTTAAGAGCAAAGACAGCATCTCTAAAATCACACCACACGTTTGTGGAGCTGCTCTCTTAATAATGAAGTCAGTGACATAACAACCGTACTCAAGAAGATTATTGGTCTGAGTGCATGTCATTCACCTCTATACTGCTCTCTGTCAAAATAAGGGGGAAATGGCTCTTTGGATTCAAGTTTATGGAATGAACGTCAAAAATATAAATTCAGATTCAGTGACTGAGATAATAGAAATGTCTTGTATGAACTGTAATTCTCGGGTTCCTCTCAGTTTCGGTACTGGTCAGGTGTGTCCTTTGGGTGGCAGTAAAACTCTTTCACTGATTTGTGATTTTTGCTTCTTCTTTTGGCCACTGCTGCTATGATTTCAGTAATGTAATCAGGCAAAGGTATTTAAACAGGAACTGTATATGTAAAAACAATAATGACCATTTTCAGCATGAATATGTAAACAGGATAACTCATTTGCAGACAGCCTGCTTTCAGCTGTTTTGAGGATACAGCAGAAGCTTTTCACTCGGTGTATTAGCAAGTGAAATAAAGCCGACAGGTGGCTAAAGTCTTATTTTGTGCCATTTTACCGTATACCAGTTGGCACAAAAATGGCTTCTTAAATCCACATTGTTAACCTTTCTAAGTGAGGTTGACCTCCATCCTCCTTTTTCTTAATTATCAATTCACTTCAAGAATGGTTTATTGCGTATTATGGATGGAAGAGAGCAAAGATGATGTAGGAGGGATGGACTAAGGGTCTGAAGGGAGAGATGAGGGATGAAAGGATGAAGGGATGGGGGTGAGGGTCAAGGGTTGAGGGGTGAAAGGAAGAAGGGTGTGGGGTGAGGAGAGGAATCAGGGTCGTGGACGGATGGATGGAGGAGTATGATGATGGACTGGTGTCAGCTGGTGGCGGGAAGACAGAAGGGAACCGGGGGGGTCGAGACTCCTGAGTGGGGGAGCCGTCTCTCGGATTATCCGGTTGGGGAGGAGTCAAAGGGGAATTGAACGAATCATTGTCTTTGTTCTCGAACTTAGATATAAAATCCTTTAAATGGCCTGCTGCAGTAAACAAATCAGCGTAATAATCACAGCAGATTTGTATCTGCTAACGTCACCAAGGGCAAGAAAAAAAGCAAGAAACAAGAAATTGAGCTAAAACTGGCTCTTTCTTTATAGCTGGGAGATAACGGGAATCATCATGGGAGGAACAAAAAGGGGGGAGGAGGGGTGTCATTATTATGTAATTCCCTGTGGTCTCTGTCCACCTGTTGCTCGGGATGGACGGCTGGCAACTTCAGAGCTCGCGGCGCAATCGTGTGAATAGAGCGTGTGTGTGTGTGTGTGTGTGTGTGTGTGTTGGCGTGATCATCCCCATTCTCAGCTCAGGTCCTGGAGAATGTGCACAGTTGGTGTGGAGGAGAGTTTCCCACCTCCACAGTGTTGTGCAGAGAACAGGCAACTGCAGATTCCCATGTTGTTGGACAGCATGGCAGTGAATACGGGTCACTGCAGATCTGTCTTTTTGTGCTTTTCATGTTGGCTTCACAATAGAGTACTGGTGTGTTTTTCAGCTTCAAGAGCTCACATGTTGAAATAGGCTGTATCAGCTTTCTATTAAGTGAAGCACAACATGATATAAGTTGATTAAATGTACAGCACAGCAGGGAGTGTTGATATATCACTGCATTAGTGAGGTGCTGAAACTCTAATTAGTACTTTAATTAACTAAGAATGACAGAAGAGTGAAGTGGTTAGTACACTGTGTTGCAATAGTGTCAACAAAGTATGTTGTTTTTAGTAAGTGCATACACTGTTATTGTAACAACTCTGGTTATTACAGTGAAATAAAGCCACTGCAAAGTAAGATATTATAAAGACGTGTGTCACATCTGATGGTGACAAATGGACAGAAGGTGCAACAGCATATAAGACTGAAAGTGTGAAACAATAAAATGCAAAACAAATTCACATTTCACATAAATCTCCACTGTTCTTGAATCTTTCTTCCTTGAATATAGACCTTCTTTGTAACTTAATCAGGGCTGTAGCTGCCACAGAGGACACTGAGGACATGTCTTCTGGGAATTTTGGAATTAGACTTTTGTAAGGCTTAAACTTATGGAGATATGTTTCAATTACAATTTTTAAGCTAATAATGGCTTGGATAATAATGATTCAATATTTCTCCAGCAGAATGTCGTATTTTCTTCATACAGGGAATTCAATTTTAAAGAAAACAAATACTATTTAATGGAATAATTAAATGTAAAGACTTGGGTAATGGGGTGCGTTGGGGTGAACTTCGACTTATGACCTCAGTATTTCTAATATACTGGCTACGGCCTTGAGCTTAATTGCAAATGGAAAGACAAAAACCATTTATAGCGATGATATGGACACTTTTCTCAAAGACTAGTCAGCATTTTATTGATCTTAGATTGATGCCAAGATTTCATCCATCAGCTGTAACCTTGAAATATAACAGAGAACAATCAATTCATATTTTACAAAATGATTTAGGATTATGTAATGTAACTGTAATGACGCAAATACAGTTCTGCGTGTACAGGCTACTCCACCATCTCCCAAAAAAGCATCCACTTTTAAGTTAGATTCCAAATGAGAAACTGCCTGTAGCTTCACCTTAAGACGTGCAGATACTGATCCATCTTACAGAGCCTGCAGTTCACTTCATTAAAGTGGCAGCCTGTTGAGCTGAGCTGGTCATTGGAGGTGAGGCTGCCCTGTAAAAACACACATATCTTACAAACTGAATTCTGATTTTAAGATTAAAATTTTCTTTGAAGATGCAGATCAACAGTCCAGAGACCACATCCATGAACAGAGACAGAACAAGAGGCACCTGCAAGCAGCCTGCATGTTTAAATAATCTTTATAGGCAGCACTAACACTGATTTCTGCAGCCTTCTGTAAGTTATAAAATAACCATATCAGAATAACAGAAATACACAAATATGTTGTTACATTTTGGCATTTGAGCAGCTTTGTTGATGGGGGAGGTCTGGTGTCGAAAATGTAACGATGGGCTCATCCCCTCGCATGCGTAATGAGAGCTGGTGCCAAGAGCAAGGCTCAAAACCAAACCGCCATCTGTCTCACAGAGAGTTTGTTCTGACGAGAACACGGCGACGCATCGCTTTTTACGCACAGCACGACCTCGGAATTACACCAGAGTCCGGGCAGCTCTTTGTCACATTATGATGGTTTAATGTGCACCACACGGCTGGGTACAACTTTGAGCTTTTTGAGATCGATATAGGCCTACACTTTTACGGACCTGCAGAGTTGATTGAGCTCCCGCTTCTGTCGCGCGTAAAACCTGTTTGGTGCGTCAGGAAGCAACAAACCCGCTGCAAAAGTCTAGTTTTTCTCGGCTATTTTAAGCTCAGACAAGAAGATGGAAAATTTTACAACAACTCCAGAGCTGAACCACACTTTGGGGAATTGGACGGACTACAGTATCCAGTACAAAGTGATCAGCAGTTTGCTGCTTTTGCTGATTTGCGTTTTAGGACTCGTTGGCAACGTTATGGTCATCCTGGTGGTGCTCACTACCAAACACATGAGGACTCCAACCAACTGCTACCTGGTGAGTTTGGCTGTGGCTGATCTGATGGTGCTGACAGCGGCTGGTTTACCGTCCATCACGGACAGTATCTTTGGATCGTGGGTGTTTGGCCACTATGGGTGCCTCTGCATCACCTACTTTCAGTATCTCGGGATCAACGCGTCCTCTTGCTCCATAACAGCGTTCACCATAGAGAGATACATCGCCATCTGCCACCCGATTAAAGCTCAGTTTCTGTGCACCCTGTCCAGGGCAAAAAAGATCATTGTGTTCGTTTGGGCTTTTACTTCTATTTACTGCGTGATGTGGTTCTACCTGTCAGACATCCAGGAGCTGGTGTACGACAACATCACCATCATCACGTGCGGATACAGAGTCCCCAGGAAGTTTTATTTACCCATTTACTTTTTTGATTTCGGCGTCTTTTTCGTGCTGCCGCTGCTGCTCTCCGCAGTCTTGTACGGACTCATCGCCAGGATCCTCTTCCTCAACCCGCTGCCCTCCGACGCCAAAGACAAGAAGAAGAACGGACAGAACCACCACGCCACCAATAAGAGAACCAGCTGCAAAAACTCCCGTCACTCCAGCTCCACCGCGACCTCCCGCAGACAGGTGGGTGGTGTGAGAGTCTGGAGAGGATGACAGCCAGGCTCATTTGCTCCAATAGGTGTCCGAAGCCTTGTCCTAACTGTAAAGTAATTTAGTCACACATTGTGCCTGAAACATGTACCAAGTAGGCTACATTTACTCAAGTACTGTACTTAAGCACCTACTATGTGGTACTTGTTGTACTTTACTTGAGCATTTTCATTTTTATGTCACTTAATAGCCTACTAAAGCTAAAGCCTAGTTACTTCACAAATTAAGATTTTACATAAAAAACATATGAGTTCAAAAAATATGAAGCATTATTATAGAATAAATTACCCAACAGTATATAAAATACTTCAAAGTAGCTCCACTTCCACCACCTACAATAGTAAAATGCTGCTCACACATGAATGCATCACTAATAATACATCATTAAAGTAATACAATAATATAATATCTAAAAATAAGATACTCGCAGGGCTGCAATGAGTATTTTTTTGCTTTTGATATTTATTTTGCCGATAATACTAACATACTTTTACTCAAGGAACAATGTCAATGCAGGACTTTAACTTGTAATGGAGTATTTTTTTCACCCATCAACTTGAGTAAAAAAATCTGTACTGTAAATTAAAAAAATACTAAACTAAATAAATAGTCTTGAGAAAAAAATGACGAGTAAGGCAGAACAATAAAAAAAAAAAAATGCCACTAAATTGAAGAAAATAATTAGAAAGATAGAATTTGTATTAGAAACAACTGGCATTCTCTGTGCATGAGGCATTATTTCCACCTATCTTAATTAAAAAATAAAACAGTTAGAGTCAATACAGTATTGAATTGGTTTAGATGAATAATTGTTGCATAGCATAGCATAGTACATAATCACAAAATCCAATGGTAAAGTTCCTCTTGGTACTCAACTTCCTGGAAAACATTGTTTTGGCTTAACAAACATGTCAAACAGGCTTTAAGGGCCAATTCACCCAGATTACAAAAAATAAATGAATAAACAAACAAATAAACGAACACATTATTGCTGCAACTAACAGTTATTTTCATTATAGATTCATTAATTAGATCTTTTCTCGATTAACCGTTTGGTCTATAAGATGTCAAAGTCCAAGTTTACGTCTTCAAATGTCTTGTTTTGTTCGACCAACAGTCCAAAACCCAAAGTTATTCAGTTTACTGTCATAAAATATTATACGAATATAGCAATCTCACATTTGAGAAGCTGCAACCAGCAAACTTTTGGAATTTCTGCTTTAAAAAACAACTTAGCGATAACTAGCTAATTTAACAATTAATCGATTAGCAAAATCGTTGCAGATTAATTTTCCTGCCGACTGACTAATTGTTTCACCTTTAAAATAAATTAATACAATATTTGACCTGTATTGTTATCCAGCCAAGCAGTTAGTTTTGTTTTCATGCACTAAACAAGTGCTTTTTGTAGTTTGGGTGAACTGGCCCTTTAAGAACCGAGCTAACAAATGGCCAGAGCTCCCTCAGTGTCAACTAAAGAAATAAACTGCCTCTTTCTAGATGTCAATGAACTCAAAATCATAAAGAGAAAGAACTGAAGGTGTTAGATGTGCGGCTCCATATCTGTTATTTTTATTTACTTGTTAACAGCTCAGCAGTATTGATTTGGTCACTATGAACTCCTCTGGGAGCATTATTGCAGCAGCAGCTCTCATATTTCTCCTTTTTGCCCACTATAGGTGACCAAGATGCTGGCTGTGGTGGTGATCCTGTTCGCCGTGCTCTGGATGCCGTACCGCACTCTGGTGGTGGTCAACTCCTTCCTGGACCGGGCCTACCTGGACAACTGGTTCCTGCTTTTCTGCCGCATCTGCATCTACCTCAACAGCGCCATCAACCCGGTCATCTATAACGCCATGTCTCAGAAGTTTCGAGCCGCTTTTCGCAAGATCTGCCGCTGCGGGAGGAAAGGCTCTGATAAACCCGCCACCTACAGCGTGGCCCTCACGTACAGCGCAGTCAAGGATACGTCGATGGTGGAGAGCACTGATCACTTCACAACAGAGCTGGAGGAGCTCACTGTCACAGACGAACTGCTGTCTGATCAGAAAATGATGTTCTCAGACCCTTGTGTGTACGGCAAGGTGAATTTCAGTGACGCCTGAGGTTTGTTTGAGGTCAGAGAGACGATTCTGAGAGTCAATGGAGGATTAAATAGTTGCTTAATGGAGTCTGTTAAGTGGGAATATTGTTTCCTGAGTGCCTGCTGACCTTTACAAAGCCAGGCTGCTGTAGCTAGAGATGTAAACACAGATTACAGCCACTGATGCGTAATGACAGTCTTTGAGGCACAAAGCCAAACATGCTCTTCGTTGAGAATGATCCCGTGACACTGAAAAGCAACAAACATCGACAGATAAGTACTCTTGTATCGAATAGCTGTTATCTTATCTTGGCCCTACCCACATAATATACTGTGTATGAGTCAATAAAACATGAACGTGAACATAAATACCATTCCCGCTTCAGATATATGGTGTTGTGTCACAATCCAGGCCAGCACAGACTCATTTTTCTGATCTTTAAAGCTGCACAGGGCAGCATGACATGCTGGTGGCTCCAAACAGCAGCGAGAGGTGTCTGACATAGTGTGAACTCCAATACCCAGAAATCCTGCAACATGAGACTCAGTAAACGGCCCTTGACACGTTCATGTGCACCAACACAGCCGGTCAGTGACGCTTTAATACCAAAGGATACCAAAGAAAAAAGAGTAACGGCAACAAGTCCGGCTTGGAAGTGAGGAATCCAGTCTTTATGTTTTGATTCACCATTTTCCAAGAGTAAATTGACTGTACTGTACATACTAAAATTCAGGATGGGTCAATTTCCTCAGCTTCAGACAGACTTTGGGATTTAAGCTGAGAAAATAGGGTTATTTTCACACCAAAAAAAGCTCTCACCCCGGGCAGCTTTAATAACTGCATGCCATCCTGCCCTGCTGATGTTTTGCAGGCGGTCCATTAAAGGGTGAGTCACACCTGAACCGGCCCTATTTTTACTGTGAAGGACACGTAAATGGCCTCGAGCACAATGTGAAAACCAAGACATGCTGTGCTGAGCGTGGTCTGGAGGCTGGGGTTAGGTCTTTATAAGGACTCTTGGTAGGTATGTTGAGTTTTTCCACTGCGAAGGACAAGTGTTCGCTGGAAGAGAGGGGAAACAAAAGTACATAAGGCACTTTGTAACTTGAATTCAAAAAGTGCCATGATGAAGTTTATTATATGCTGTTATAGCTCCGACAGTATCATCCAGTTTCTAATAAGGCATCATTTATTGTGGGTTTATAAGCTGTCACTAATGGCTTTATTTATAGGCATGACATTATTTCGTAATGCTTTATAGATTAGTAATAAGCCATTTGTAAGAACAAGATTTGGGTTGCCAGGTATCCCTTTGGTTGCTGTGTGTTCCAGCATAACTTGATTTGTCTTTTTATGTAGCTCTTCAAATGAATATTCTTTAAGATTTGATGGTCACCATTATTTTCAGCAATAGCCATTCAAAGTATTTGCATTCAGTAATTCCCTTTCTATATAGTAGTTTTCATTGTTAGTGGCTGAGTCTGCCATTCCCACACAGGAATCAAATCTACCTACGTACGAGGGATTCACAGGAAACGATGCATGAACGTAAACTTCAGTTACTGTTTGTAATTGTGCCTGAAAAAACAACCAGAGCTTTGTAGGTGGGATTAAGAATGGGGGCGTCATTTTCTTGTGCCAACGCCAGAATATATAAAACATAAATGGTACTATTAGGTGTGAATAAGATGGATGCAGCAAGTTGACTTACATGTACAATAATTCTTAAATTGACATATTTCTTTGATAAACAAGACAAACATTAAGTTAGCAACTGCTACGAGTCCCCACTGATTGGTTAGAGCAAAATATCCCCTCCTTCCAAAAAGAAAATGAACATGAACATGAAGACCCTCCATTGAACAGTCTGCCCACTTTCCATTGGGAAAACGTACCTAATATTAACAAGTTGTTAGGCTATTGTATTGAAAGAAACCTTTAAAGAGTATCTTTACACCAGGCTGAAAAGCATTTTACCGCCCTCTCTGGTTTAAAGTTGCACCTGTACTGACAAAGCCTTGAGTACACTCCTTATATCACTGCAGCTAAGGTGAGAAAAGGTCAGCACAAACAAGACTTTCACTGCTGTTAAGTTGCTTCTTAAACCTTTAAAAATGAAGTAATGAATGTATTAATAAATGTATTAACAATGGCTTACTTTAGAAAGTAAGAAAGTCAAGACCCTTTATTGATGACTTTTGAGTGTCAAGTCTACAGTTATAAATGTTAATAAACTCTTAACACATATTTTAATACAGCCTTAGTTACAACTTATAAACCATTTATATAATATGCCTTATTACACCTATGAATTTCAAAAAACCTTTTTAATTTTTGTTTGAGCAGCAGCAGTGGTTGTAAAAAAACTGTATATAGTGTTACAGAGATTTTGTGTAACAAACAACAGAATATGTTGATATATTTCAGCTGCAGCACTGTAAGTTCCCTGTTAGCATCAGTGTTCAAGTTGAAGCAAAGTGAAGTGAATGTTTTGGTCCCTGTTTTGTATCATGTGAACTGTGGATTTAAAAAATCATCGCTTTGCTCGTCTCGCTTTTTAGTTGTGAAGGCCGCCAGTGATCCGGTGAACATGGCTGGATGGACGTGTGATGTATCAGATAGGCTGATGTTGTGTGGCGTTTTCCTCCAGATCAGTGACTGTTTATGAATTTCTGAGCAGAGCCGAACACACATGGGATTATAATTCGGAAGCAGCAGAAACGGCAGCAGACAAAACAGAGGAAGATGAAGCTGTCGTTTTCATTCACTACTGTATGTGGAAAATGTCAAATAGCGGCTACACTTTTTGTTAAATGATTGTAACGATACTGTACATGCCTTGAGTATAGATCCATGCGCTTGAGTATGTTCCCTGTGTATTCAAAGTGATTGTTATTTATGGCAACTCTGTCTGTTTGTAAGGGGGGGAAGAGAAGTTATCTGTATATTTTTATGCTGCTCTTGCTTTTGTTATTTCCCATTAAAGTAATATAAATATGATTTTATGATGTACAATTTGGAAGCTGATGTGTTAGTCTTTAGAATAATGTGATCCTGTGAGTTTGGTTAATGGTTATCTAGAAATTGAAATTTTGTTTATTTTATCTTTATGTTCCAAATAAAGTTGTTTCTGGAGTTAGAGTAGATGATTTTTACTCTTTTTCTTTTCATTTTCTTTCTCCTTTTTGCGTACAGAAATGCACATTTGGGGGCGTCAAACTTTCTTTTCTGTTTGAAATGTTTTCCTTAAAAAAATCTTGGATCCTCAAGTCATCACTTTAATTACTATTAACTGTTCTTCTTGCTCATAACGTCTCCTCACTAACCACCCACACGTAGCAGAATTGGGCTTTAGTCAAAGGACAGAGAAGAGATTCAAAACGACAAATCCAAAGTTCCTGAAATTGAATGTCTTTCTTGGACATTCAGTGGCTCAAACAAGAGTCCTAGCAGCCAACGAGCACCATCCTGGTCCTTATGTCTAACTGGAAGGCTAAACTGACTGACTGACTGCCTTGATTAGACCCCCATCACCTCACTAGCCAGTTTCTCTGAAAGACAGACAGGAAGACAAAAGCTCACCTTGACCTGTTGCTCCACACAGTTTATATCATTTTTATAAACCCAAAATATCATAATGCATATTAAAGTGAGACTAAGTCAAATGTGAAATGACACATTCCTTGTCTTTCGTAGGAAAAGTTGAATTAATAAACAATAAAACACTCTGCTACAGCCTTACTCGGTCTGGTATGACCAGTAGCTTATGGTGGCTAATGTTATATTACTATACAATGTTAGCAAAGTTAGCAGCTAGCTGGTAAACACAGTGGAGCATTTAGCAGATAAAGAGCCAGATATTTCCCTCAAGAGTTTCTCTCAAGAAACCAAAACAGAGCTAAAAGGAGAGTGACTATTGGACTTGTGGCCAGAAACATGACTCCAAATAAATGCTTATGTAGCTCTGTATCTGCTGGAAGAGTAAATGGGTGACTGTTTTGTGACACATTAACCATAGCAACTTATGAAAGTGATAATACGTCAGTGTTGTGTTGACAGATTGTTGCACTGCCCCCAAGTGGCCAAAAAATCAATTAATACTGCTTTAAAGAATAATACCTTTAATGGCTATTTTATCTATAATAATACTTGTGATTATAATACTGTGTGTGATTTTAATATACATTTTATTTTTTTTAGATGTATTTATATATTCCATAGAGACAATGAGTATGTAGCCTAAATGTATCAAACAACAGCTCCCATCCCATCCATCACTTTATATTAGATAACAATAACACTCATTTGCATTCAAATGGATACCTTCCCTACATGGGATTCACCTTAAGATAATAAATGTAAATGCTGCTATCATATCTACAGAGCATCACCTAATATAAACTCAGCTTGAGAGCGGTTTCAGTTAACTGCTAATTTACCGCCATCGCCAGGACTAAACTGAGTGAGAGGAATTTCAAAAGGCTCCATGCAATTTCGCTGCAGTGTAAATAATGCTTTCATGTGAGCCCTCCCCTCCTGTACGCAGATGCTGGTCTGCTGTCGGCTCCAGACTCAGAGGTGAGAATGGCTATAAAACACCTTAGAGAGAAGACAGACAGAGCACAGACAGACATTAACCTTTAGTCAGTTCCCTGATGTACCTGTCTTACAACCTCACAGTCTTACAACTATACACACAGAGCTTGCTCTCACTTAGTATCCTGTCAGTGGCTTATATTATAGAATAACTGTATTTAGTCTACACTGGCACTTTTAGAGGGTCAGTTCATATTTTATTATTTACCCCATGTGGTATCTAGCCTTGCAGATAGTTTCAGGTTCATGCAGGCTTTTAGATATCTCTTTAGATATGATTCATCACCCCAACACAATGGAGTAGAGCTCACTCGAATGCTTCGATGCTTCGACCATTGCCACGGTAATTGACGTCCAAATCAATATTCTCCAAAGTTTCAAAAGTCAACTTGACATGCAAACGAGTGTTGCACAGTTGTGAGCACATAGCGCAGCAGAAATGCTCCCACCCGAGGATGGTTTTTAAACACCATATATGGCTGTAATGTACTTGATTGCACATTTTGTAGCCGTTTTTGTTTCAATTAAAAGGTAAATCCCCCAAGGTTGAAGCTTCGAATATTTGCGGGAAATTCTCACTGAAGCTTGACCACATTTCACAACAATCCATCCAATTGTTGCTAAGATATTTCAATTAAAACCAAAAATGTCAACCTCATGGTGGAGGAAAAGGAGAAGTCAGGGGATCACCAGAGTCCGTAGGATTCATCTTGTGGGAAACATAAATGTCTGTACAACATTTGGTGCCAATCCATCAAGGAGATGTTGAGATATTTCACTGAATAAGTGAAAAATTTGACCTCAAGGTGGTGCTATGTGAAAAGTCAGAGGATCACTTAAGTCATTAGAATTTATCCTCTAGGGACCCTGATTGTGTGTACAAATTTACATGACAATCCAACCAATGCTACATCAGTCAAGACCAAAGTGGTGAACCGGAATATTGGAATATTTCTTGGCCAGGACCAGTGACTTCCTGACATCTCTACTGGTTGCCTGGCAACCTCATGGCAAGAAAACAAACAACCGTATATTTCCCAAAAATATTGAACCATAATTATTCTTACAATAACCCCAAAAAAAAAGCTTTTCACAACATCACTCAGCAAATACCTCCAACATTGTATTACTTTGTGGGTTTTCTTTATCTTAACTAAACCCAATTTAGCCCAAACTTAACTTTAATAAGTGGTACTCAAGTTATTTTGGTTAAGATCACTACTTAAAGAAACTCAAACATCAACACCAGAAAACATTATAAAAGATTTTGCTGTGGCACCAACACTGTTTGATTTCTGGGAATTGCAGAGCAGAAAGACCACAGCAATTATCCATTAGCAACAAGGACGAAATAAAAAATAAAAAAATAAAACCTGCAGATTACCACTTAAAATTATGTACTTGTATGGCAGACTATAATCAGCAGACAGTCTGCGGGATGCAGGCCTTGAATTAGATGAATTTAGCTTAATCAAGTGTCAAAACAGACAAGGTGGAAAGGAGGAACTGATGAAGTGAGTAAAGTTGAGAGAGAAGAAAAATCACAAGAAAAAAAGAAAATGAGTGAGGATGAGCAGAGAGAGGAACATTATTTAGGTAGATGCAGAGAGGTAGAGAACTTTCTGGCTCGTTAACTCTGAAATAAATGTGTTTCAGCACAATAAAAAGAGGATGTTCTGCAATAATGGGACTGTAATGTTCGTTATGACACCCCGGACAGAGACAGCAACAAAGAAAAGGGGTGGTGTAATTGCAGCTCTCATGCAACAAGGGAGCAGCCTCAGCTTTTATGAATAATTACACGTGGAAGAAAACGCACCGTGTCGAGTGGCTGTTCAAAGAGAAGTCACTTTTTCTCCAACGATTACAGTTTTTCATATCATAGAGCTACAAAGCAAATGAAACCAAGTGATGTGAAGCCCTCAGCCAAGAATTTATGTCGCTGTATGTTTCAAGGATAAGGCTGGCAATATTCTATATTTTCATTATTGTCAACAAATCCCATGAAAATACCAAGACTAATTCTGAATATAGCCTTATATGCTGTGCTGTTATACTGATATATAACACTGTTGCACTGTGTGGCAAGTTCCTTGATTACGACGAACGTGGGCACTGGAGTTTATTTTAATCCATCACACATACACTGTCCTGTTGCCATAAATTCTCACCAAAGGCCCCAAATGTGTATTAATCCACAGATGAAAATAGTCCCAAGCAAACCTGGGGACCTATTTACATTTTTAAAATTTTATTTTTTTATTTTTTTAAAGGAAATTACTTGGCCTTCTACATTTTTGTCAAAACGTTTTGAGACAGACCGACTATATGCTACCTATGCTGGTGAACATAGTGGAACATTTAGCAGCTAAAGAGACAGATATTTCCCTCAGGAGTTGCTGGCGGAGCTAAAAGGAGAGTGAATATCGAACTTACATTCGCTAGGTGGCCAGAAACACGACTCCAAATGAATGCTAATGTTGCTCTGTATCAGCCTAAGACAGCAACCGTTAGCTAAAACGATAGCTGCAACTTATTAAGGTGATAATATGTCCGTGTTGTCTTTACAGCTTGTTTTTTGCTGTTAGTTAATGCATGTCTAAGTATTCAGAGAATCTTAGAATACATTTTTTATGAATGGATAACTTTGTTGTGTGTGTGTTTTCACACCTCTGACTTACAGCTACTGTTTAAAGGAATAGTTTGACATTTTGGGAAATACGCTTATTTGTTTACTTGCAGAGAGTTCGATGAGAAGATCAATACCACTCTCATGTTTGTACGATAAATATGAAGCTAGCGCAAGCAGCTGGTTAGCTTAGCTTAGCATACAGACTGGAAATAGGGGGAAACAGCTAGCCTGGCTCTGTCTGAAAGTAATAAAATCAATTCTCCTAGCAGTACCGGTGTAAAAATGACACGTAAATTTTCTGTAAACAGGAATTTTCTATATATAATAATATATAATTTGAAAACATTGGCAACATAAATCTGTCAATGAAAATGTTGAAAGATGTTGCCTCTTTCTGTGGTGTTGTAACGTTCACCGCCTGCGGAGAGACGACTATGCAGGTATGACATCCATAACATCTAATTACTTTCCCTCCATCTCCTGATCCCATCGGGGGGGAGCTCTATTCATTACCGAAGAATGTGCAATCAACTCAATAATTCACTTACATGATACTCCTACTGCAGAAATATGTGGGTTTGTTTACTTTAATCGTTTAATCATTTAAAAGATGCCAATTACACCTTCGGAGAAAAAAACGCCTCATCATGAGGAGCTGAGCTTTAATCACAAACCAATTGTTTTTTGAAGGCCACTCAGTTCTCCTTACAGTTAAGATGATACAATAACACTCTTATATACTGCTACTGCACTATATATAGATAGATATACTAACATATCTAGATACAGTAATACTTAAACTAAAATATGATTATATCATGGAGAATTAAAGACCAATGCTTATTAATATTATAACAACAAACTGAGTAAAATGAATGATTGGGATGAATGAATGGTGAGGGTTCGTACAGCTTTTAAAGTGTAAAATGCAAGCACTGGCTTTTCAAGCACTTTCAAGGTACCTAAAGCAAAAATTTCCAGGCTCTCGAAGCCTTTATCATCACATCTAAACTGCTACTATAAATGCCAGGAGACAACAAACAAATATGACCACGGGATCATTTCATTTAAAATATTATAAGATTTTTGATTGTTGAGTGATCGAGCATTTTTCAAGAAGTATATTCGAATTCAAGCATATTCCTAACCTTGAAAACATAACAGTTAATTTTCCAAACTTTTCAAGACTTTGTACGAACCCCGTTATTAACATACTGTATTAATTCTGACTTAATGTCTTTACTCCACCTTGAGTTTGATAACATGCACACATGTATCCCGATTCTGATAATATTTAGGATATTATGTTTATGTGGAACACAGAGAAACCTGGTTATTCAGCTCTCTGCACACATGATTTAAAAATGACGAGGCTTCTCCTCCACATTCAGCATTTCTGTACCGACAGTTTTGTAGCTCAGCGGCCGACCATGAACCCACTTTAGCTTCCAGCTGCCTTCACTCTGCTGCATTCATCACTTCGCCGGATTTGGCTTCTCTATCTCTTTGAGCCGTTATGAAAGATGAGAAAAACAATACAGTTTATCCTCTGCTTTCTCCACCTTTACTGCTGTCAGAATTTCACTTTCATATCAGCATGTAGATCATAATCACATTGTTTATCATCATATTTATTGTTTTACTGACAAACCAGTACATGACTCGAGTTCAAGAAATGTACACAGTAAGTTTGAAGTAAGTAAGTTGTGTGATAGAGTGTGTATTATGTATTATTTTGCTCGTCCTATTGTTGCTGTGACATTTAAGAAATGTGTGAGTGAACGAACTGTGGCATAATCCTTTTTAGCTACTGCATTATCATGTATCACTGAGATTCTCCCGACTTGTGACAATAAAACGTACTGATAATCACTGGTACAGATTTTAAATCTGAAAAATTAACTTATTACAGCTCTCAGACTGCAGTATGTTAATATCTCACTCATTTGGGCTCTACCTTACACCATAATTAACTATTTTATAAAAAGATTTTATTTAATCTATAAAAGCTGCATGTTGATTAAACTGAAATGCCATATAACTCATTTGGATGCCAGTGCCAGCACTGAAAAATCTTTATTGTCTTCCTTATTTGATTATGATTCATGCATTAGTGAAAGTACTAGTGTCTCTTGTATTGAATGACTGAATGTGTACCTGTGTTCCACGGTGTAAATGAAAATACAAACACTGGCGGTGAAATAGGAGCCAGCTGCAGATTGCTGTTGTCTCAGGAAACTTGATTTTAATTTAGACCCATATCAAGTTTCCTGACCCTTCAGCCAATGAAAGCAGTAGCAGGCGAGCAGTAACTATCTTTCATTAATCAATTCTCTGTGTATCTGAGTGAAGACAGAGCCTGTCCTCAGAGACATTAGCGGCTCTGACAGCCCGCCTTCAAGTAACCTAGGGATGCTGGTACAGCTAATAAAAACAAGTGGTGCAGCATAATTCAATTGCACACCAATAATTAAATAAAAACAGAGTAAAACTGGATTTTCTTGAGCAAAACAATTACAGAGAAAAGAGAAAAGAGTGATTACCGACGGCTTATAGTGTGGCTTAGCAGAGGCAAGCAAATCTCCTTATAAACCGGCAGGACAGATATTCTTCACAAAATTGCCTGTTCTGATGACTATTGAATTGTAAAGCCAAACTGCCTTTGACTGGGACTCACATTGATGCACTGTTCACACAACACTGGCAATTTCAATAAACTGGTTAGAGCAGTTCTCCTATAATGTCTGAACATGCAAGTTTTACCAGACAGCAAACACGGACTGGCTGCCTTCTGTTTATTGCTGCCTTCAGTGGAACATGAAAAGACACCAATATGAAACTATTTCCAGCAGGAGTCGAAAGTGATGTTGTGTTTAAGCCTCTTGCCTTTTTGGATCTAATCCTGCGAAAACCTTCATCCCTGCATCTCCCCTGCTTGCGTCTCTATCGCCTTTTTCTTCTGTTACAATCAAAGAAAATATTTTAAAAAAGAGGAAGTGGACCATCCTTTCCTTTTTACAAAAAAAAGTCCATTAGCGTCTCTCTTCAATCTTTTCATATTTATTTGGTCAATTGATGAGTGGGCTTCTTCAGGGATTGTTAAAATAGAAAAAGAAAATGTCACTGCTGACCAAGCACGGCAGAAATGTTTGTTTACTAGCCAGGATTTTGGCTTTGGCATAAAGATGTAAAAAAAACAACAAAAAATAGAAATTCACAGCTAATGCAAGCTGCAGCTCTTCCTGTGTTTAATGCTGGAGGAAACGTTCAAAAGTTTTCAATGTGAACTTTCCTCCATTACCTGTCCCAGGTTTCTAAGTAGTTTAATAGCTCAGAGGAAAAATGCATCAGATGCCATGTGCAGTATTTCTAAGCATACTCCTAGCTTGTATGAAAAGTGTAGCACTTCCATTTCAACCTTTACCACCACTAAAAAAAAAAGGGCAGACGTGATTGAATTTTTAGGCCTCTTGAGATTTTAGGCTTCGAATCCATCCTATCCGTCCAAGATTGAGGCTAATGCAGCAGGAGCCAGTGCGATGTGTGAAACATTTTTATGTAAATTTATGGAAATTAATGTTCGCTTCTTTAATACTTCCACAGTAATGATTATAATATGAGCCAAGGAGAGAGAGGGATTTCCTCAGTGTCCTCCTCCCCACTGACAAAATACTACAACCAGCCATCAGTGAGTACAACACAGCCAGCCTTCAGAAAATCAGTCATTCACTAAGAGAAATGTATACGCACATATTTATGAATTACAGTAGTGAGCATTTATAGGGCACTACATATATGAAATGTATACTTATGAAACATCCAGTATCATCAGATGTGATTCATTAGACAACAACAGTGTGTTGAATTAAAGGATTCAAAGATGTGATATGATTATTTAAACATTTAGATTCATTTTCCTAATGAGTATCCTGGAAAAATTCAGCTCTTGTGAATGTTTATTGTTATAATTTGTCTTTCTGAACATGGTTCCTTACTTTTGGATATTACAGACATTTTGCAACACAGAAGAAACATGAGGAGGATTCAATACAGACAGATGAAGCACAAATCTACACATGAGGACTTTTTTTTTCAGTTGTAGCAGATAACATATCTTCAGTTTGGAATAAGAGGAAAATCTACATCTAACAAAGTCCCAAATCTAATTATTATTGACCTTTAGAACAAAGAGGTTACTGGAGGTCAGGATGTACAGTCTCTCATTGGTTGCTCTGAAGCCCAGGATTGGTTTATCGGAGTCCAGGCTGGCCACCTGTTGCTTGGCAACCTGCCCTACCTGACGGCCCTGCTTCCTGTTGAAGAGGACGGTTTCCACCGGCGACGGCTGTCGGTAGATGAATGTGCGGCGGAGACACTCGCACAGTGAAGCGTAGGAGAAGTTTGGAGCGCAGGTCGCAAACTTTTTATCCCGTTTGGATGCCTGGACGTAGCCTGTGAAAACAGAATGGTTAAGATCAGAGACACGCAGAGAGGATCTTTAACAGGAGCGACCTGTTCACACACACATTAATACACATTCACAGCTGCCCAGTATAATGCAGGTCCACTAGAGCAGTTGGGGCAGTATCAGGGCCTTGCTCAAGGGCACCATAATGGTAATGAGGCAAGGGAATTGAAGATTAGATGGGGCAGTGGTGGCCTAAAGGTTAGAGAAGTTGGCTTGTTACTAGAAGGTTTACCCAGTAACAAGCCAACTTCTCTAACCTTTAGGCCACCACTGCCCCATCTAAAAGGTTTAGAGAGGATTGGCTGAGCCGAAGGGTGTGATGTGTTTCCGATGAATAGTTTTGCTGCACAAGGCAACACTGTGCAATGGAAGCTTTAAAAAACAGAATAATTCCTCTTGTCTTGGTGCACAGGGAGCTGAAGATTTGAAGTACTGAAAAGCTACCCAGCTAAATAAACTCTTCAAAAAACAGTCAAGTAGCTGAAATAAAAATGGTCGAAAAGCTTTATCGCTTAGGGAATAAGTGCTCGGGTGTAAAAGACGTCACCTTGGGCTCTATATAATAAAAAAAAAAAAAATGGTTAGTTTAATAGTATTAGTATTTGAAAATTCCTTAAACTTCATTAATTTGCCATCACTGAACTGCACAGCACGCTCATGTTTGCTAAAACAGAAGCTCTGTGGCCACTTCATACTATGACGACAAGAGAGAACAGAAGACCTGATGTTGGTGAACTAAGCTTTTGTTGGACGGAGAAAAACACATTAGCTTTCCCTCTTCAAATTTGATTAGCCACTTCCTGCGTGCTGAGATTTCCCATCTGACACCAGGGTTTCAATAACAGAAGGTGGGACATTTTTTTCTACTGCTGTTCAACTTTGTCATTAAGAATAAGAAGATTAGTTTTACAAAACATACTTGCCTAATAGAGCCTCGACCAGCAACAATCAATACAAACTCATTATTATGTTATAGAATTTTATCTCTCTCAAACATTTTTCACTCTGAAATTCATTATCTGAGCTTTATGTACATGAACCTAATGTTTGTTTCCACAGTGCAGACATGTATTTTCTATGTGAGAATATACAAACTTTGAATGATCCTCTAAATGCTGTTTAATAGACAATACACAGTATTTTCTATTGCACTGTAACAAGGCTGATTTTGATGTTTCAGCCCATTTTCCACTCACTGAGATAATTTCTGAAAATATCACCGGGGCTCCATCTGCACTCTCAAATTGGACGATGTATTCCAAACAGAGATGGGCAGATTGAAAACCTTGCAGTGTTAAAAAAAAAAAGAACAAAAAAGACCAATGACGATGCCATACCTGTCAAAGAGGAAAATTGAAATAAAGCTTGTTCCAGGCGCCGTCGTTGAGGAGAGATAGATGAGTAGATAAATTAAACAAAGACAGATATTGAAAGAGACGCAGCTCTAAAAATGGATACACGAGCTGATGGCCTGAGTATTTGATTTGAGATTCACAATTAATTTAACACAACAGTCTCAACAGGCACAATATAGTCCAGTTATCACAGACCTCTTTGAATGGTTTATACGCCGAGCAGAGGAGAGATCTGTAAATTATTTCAAACAATTTTTCTATATTTCTTCGTGTGTCCTTGTAGGCTACAAACGGTGTCAGTGAACTCCCTCTTGTCATTAACTGCAGTTTTATTGCATCCATCCACGGTAGCACCAGAGGCGCAGCAGCAGCACGACAGCGGATGTAAACAAAGTTAATAGCTGTAAGGATGAATAATTCAACTCAAGTTGTCATCATTCATCAAAAATGGAAATTAAGATAGGCTTCCGCTGGGAATGGTGCTTACACCTCCAAACCACTTCCACATACTGTGACTAATGTAACATTTCACATATCTTAAAGGGAGCCTGTGGAGTTTTTGACCACTAGGGGCACTGTAGAGTAATGTTTTCACGAGCATGTTCTCATATTGGCTGTATGTGTTCTACAAGTACATGCACATGGATGCCAAGAGCACAGAGGTCATGCCATACACATTTCTGCCGACTGCAGAAGTCTTTTACGTGTGAGACTTGTGTTTAAACCAACATTATGCATTTTACCTTAAAATAACAGCTTCAAAATCCCTTTGATGGTACACTAGTGCCTCTTTCATTCTCACTCTGTGCCCTGAACGCCTGTTCTTGCACTATGTAACTACAGCTGTCCATGATGGTGAATTGCACAAACTGTAGGGAAAAAAATAACAGTTATTGCATAAAGTTGCTTTAAGAGCCTTTTGTGGCATCTCACAGTCATGAAATCAACATCTCAGGGATTGTCACACTGTCAAAACAAAATACAAGTGTTTTTTAAAATCCTAGTTCAGTGATGAAAGCCAATAAATCCTGGATGTCACTTACTGGCTTTAATTGCTGTGTGTAGAAGAAGCTGAAGTAGACTTTTTATCCTTTTGTTTTACTATGGAGTTGTTTAGCTTAGTCCCTTATGAAGTGGAGCTGAGAACAGCGGACCAGCTGAGTGTTAGAGTGGAGGTGGTAGTAGAAGAAAGCGAGAAACACTGAACAATTCACTTCTTTGTCAGTGCACAACGCTGATTGTCTAATTTTTTTAATTTACTTTTTTATAGCAGCCATAACAGTTTATGTAAATGTGTTCCTAGCTACTGACCGTGTACCCTAAAATTTCAAATAAAATCTAATGACTGTATCTCAAGTCAGACTCCAGAAGATGACTGCAAATGGATGCAAACACAGATGCTGAATTCAACATGTTTGTTAGATCTTAGTACAACATACTTTTAATGTCAGCATTGCCGTAAGAAAAGTGACATAACATAACTCACAGATTAATCACAGTGCTATTACATGTAGATCCAATGTAGCAAGCAAACTGTGATCTGTGATCACATCACTTTTTTGATGTTTTGTCTTTATCTTTCCAATGCTATATCATGTTTGCACCTCCTAGACGTCAACATTAAATCACATTACGTCTCATACTACAGCATATATTTCTGTGGGTTTTTTTTGGGAGATACTGAAGCAAATTACAAATTTGTATGCCTAACTGGAAGCATCAGAATAGGTGTGTTTAGTTGAAGCTCTTACCCAAGGCGTTGAATGTGGCAATGTGCTCCCACATGTTACTGGGTTGGTCGGGACGAGGCTGCCACACCAGAGCGTCCACGTCGTGTCTGAGGCAGAGGCACGGCATTTCAGATGGGTTCACGTCAACTGTGAACAGGTACTGATGGCTGCCTAGATTCACCTGGAGAGAGACGGACCGAAGGGAAAGGTACAGGTGTGAATTAAAGTTAGTTGTTTTTTTTTAATGTCTATTAGCCATCCTATTTTACTGTATAATTAACAAGTTTTCTCTACGCGTATGCCTCTTTGACCCAGGAGCAGGTTGGGGATTAGTGCCAATGACAGACACAGTGATGGACACCTGTGACTTCCTAGTTATACTAGAGGTGACGTCCTTTGAGCCTCCTCCACTGTATAAAGCAGGTATAATGCAATGCTTGAGTTACAGTACTATTCCCATCATTCTTGTATCTTACCCAGAGTTTATAAGGTTGATACATAAAAAAAATATACATAAAAAACAATGGTCTGTTAACATATCGATGAGAGGAGAACATCGTCAAGCAAAGACATCAAATCCAAACAATCAAGACAGGATCTGCCCTCAGAAGAACCAAAATGCAAATTAGTGCAGATTTTTCAATGACATGGAATGACTGACATGAAGGATCGATTTTCTGATGTAATCAGTTGTGTGGCCACACCCACATCTATTTTTATCCTTCCTTTCATTCATTCATTCTTTCCTTACTACCTCCTTTCCTTCTTTCTCTCCTTTTCCTCCTTCCTTTTATATTTCCTTCTTTCCTTACTACCTTCCTTCCTTCCCTCTATTTCTTTACTTCCTACAATACTTCCGTTCGTCCTTCCTTCTTTTCTTTCTACCTATTAATTGGTAAATGTATCTTTGGTTGGTTTTGCAAATAAAAACTTCTATGTATCTTATATTTTTCTCAGGCCATGTGGGGTGTGGATAGAAGGAATATGGTACTTTCATGTGGAGTCGTTGCTCTTGCTTTCATGTTGTTCCTATGCTTCTACTAAGAAAATGTCTGCAGGTTTCTCTACACGTTTCTTCCCACATGGTCACCAATATCATTAAATGGAGAGATTAAGATTACAGTTTGTGGCAGATCTCCACCTTGAAATTCAGCATGGCCATTACGGGTAAAAGGCTGCACTGAATAGTATGTGATTACAGCCATAAAAGTCCATGTATTTGCCCCACATTCACTTCACTCTGATGAATGTGCTTGACATAATTGCATGTGTGTGGTTTGGTGCTATTCTGGTCTGACTCCATTTGTTTTGGAAAGAAAATGACCGTTGCTGTGACATAATCACTCCTAGATATCTGACTGTTCACACCGATCCCTCACTCGGAGTCAACCCACGTCCTGTGAATCCAACTGCCAACATGTCTCAGAGGCTGTCAAGCAGCGCTGTCCTCCCCATCTCAATACACACTTGACAGGCATTGAAATTTCATCATAAACCAGCCCATATGGTGGTGGTTGATGGTTGTGCACAATGACAAGCCTTTTAGCAAGTCATCACTCCTCCACTCTAAATCTCATTTTATTGCCCTTGTGCTTGACTTTGAGCATATAGCAGATGTTCGCTCATGCTTTAGTAGAGCCTGTGTGTCTGCTGACTGACAAGGATGGCAGCGACTGCTCAGGTCAGGATATGTGAACAATAAAAACAAAACAAAAAAAAGCAGACAGGGTCATTTCACCCAAATGACAAAGACAAAACAAAAAAACATGGTGGTGGTTTCTGACCATGCAGTTTTTAGTGCCAAGATTTTGAGATACAACTTTTGAAATCACCACCAACATCGGCCACCACACCAATACATTTAATTTGTGCTCCTCAGAGCATTGATAAAAAAACTGCAACATGTATTTTTTTCAAGCAAAATTCACTGGTTCCAGTTTCTCAAACATATATTTTCTTTTAGAAAATAGTCCTCCATGATAGTAAACTGAATATCTTTAGGTTTTGGACTGTTGATCGAGCAAAACAAGACATTTTAATAAAAATGTTAAACTAAATAATCTTGCTTTTGATGCACTGAAAGAAAGAAGAAGGCACCAATACAAACATGTGGCTTAATGACTTGACACACACAGTCCACATTGTAAAGAAAAGATCTGCTTTTATACTTTCAGAAAATCTAGTTACCTCTCTTTCAATATCTTACACCTGAGAGATAACAATATTCCTTAGATGCTGACGCTGGGTGGGAGTGGCCGTGGATATAAACTCAAGTATTACGGTTATTGTTTGATAAAGATATTTGAGAACTGGAAACTAATTATTTTTGTTTTTCAGAAAACTCAACTCTATGCCACTTTTATTAAGAATTACATTACCCAGAAAAATAAAACTAGATTCTCAAACACAGCTGCAGGAAACTCTGTAAGATTATTTTGTTTTCCCTCTCCAAGTCAAGACATTTTCAAAGTCAGTGACTCAGCATTGTTATTATGACTGATATATTGCTCTCTGCCTGGCCTGGGTCTTGTAAAATGAAATCATTTCCTCTGATATTCTGTGGCTTGTTAATGGTCACATTCTAAAAAAGGGGAAAATCCAATCATTTATCTCATTATTTTACAGCACACCTTATTTTACAGCCTCTGGCCGGCCTTTTGTGTTGGATATGTACTGCAGAGAGTTCTGGTCTTACCTTACAATCAGAAGAATCAAAACCTCTATAAAAAGTTAGTCGGAGACAAACTAACAAGTTAAACGAAAATTTCTATTCTATTCTACATTAGTTTCCTTACAAAGGCATTATTGAATGAGGAGGATTTAACTGCCGGCAGCAGAACAAAGCATCAGATTAATCTCTTGAATCCAAAATCTAAATTCCTGTGAAACCGAGATATGCTATTCAAAATAGAGAGCGATAAAAAACATGAAAGGTCAGCTCAGTTCTTTGGGAGCAGAGGATTTTTATTAGAGGCTGTGGATGAATGACCTGAACAAAGCGAAAACCTTCTCAGGTGTCAGTAGGCAAAGTATTCTACTGCATACTGCAAGACTGTTTACTGTATTTAATGCATCTACATAGCAGAAACAGAATGAGGCGAACATGTTTTGCCATTTGGCTCCTTTATGTCTGATTTACACCTCGTGCTACAACGCAAAGTTTGCTCAAGTGTATAGTAATATCTTTCTGTATAGTTACTCGATTTGTATGTCTTTAGGTAGATCCAATATTCAGACTGAATTGCCATTTTGTTTTACTTCATTATTTAGTCTAACATTGTGTTCATGTTGGATGATTTCTGTTTGAGACTGGGGATTGGTTGGTTTCATTTAATCCCTACTTAACACAGAAGCTGAAGTAGCTGTTGCTAGGAGCAGTTAAGTTAAGCATTACAATTTAAGAAATCGTCTGATTTAAGAGTTGTTATTTCTGTAAATTGACTTAGACCGCATTCAGGCCGACTTTAGCCTGGCGTGAAAAAACAAAGCCCTCTCATTCATTTAAATGGAGCCAGTCCGCCAACGCAGCAAAACAGCGCAGGGTCATCTGGCAAAATAGTTGAACCAGGCTCAACTTGTGCTGCAACGCAAAGCGGCGTCAGGCGGCAAGGCGATTCATAGGGCAATCACGGACATGCAAGCGCACATTCCTGGTGGATTACTTTGTAATGTGAACTTTGAGCCCTTTATTCTGGCCATTTTTGTGGTTCTGGAAAAATCCTGCCCACAAAGTTGTGATTGGTTCGGTTGTTTTTCTAACCAGGGAAACAGCTGTCAGTGAGCACAACACAAAAACTATTTAAATTGCTAATAATTATGGGAGATGTGGATGGCGATTCAGAGATCTGGAACCAGGCTAAAGGGATCTGGCATCTGTTTCAAAAGTAATATAAACATAATATTAACTTATTAACTCCATTTGAGTGACAACTTTAGACACTGACCCAAAATACCAAAAACAAAATACTAAATGTTTTCTAAAAAGGGGCTAAATACTAAATACAGTATATACTAAATATTGATCCTGAAGGTTCATTCTTGACCTTGAAAACAGCAGCATGAAAAAACCCAATTCTCAACGCAAGCTCCAACTTATTTGTTGTTTCCAAAGCTTTTAACCAAGATACTGTCAAGATACTACGCATTGTCTTGTTGTCTTGTTGTCTTGTTGTATGGGTTGCATGATTGATGTACACAATATAAAGTACTACAATTGGACTCTGCATAGGCAAGAACTAGGCAAATTTGTACCTGTTCTCAGTGTGAAAAAAGATTTTAGTGAAAACTCTTTTCATCAAAGGGTTTATAATCTTTGTAGATGGGGGACAGGAAGTGAGAGGTTGGCATTACGAAAGCAAATGCATCTGTACACAGAGGGCAGATGTCTGTAATAGCAGCTGAAATGCCAGCTCTCTGTCATCATCATCATTGCTTCCATCATGTTCCTTCATGCTGCTGCTCACTCGCTTTACAGCGAGAGGACAAATCCTTGTTTATTTAGACTGTCTCCTGTCTGTGACGCTGAACTTTGTCTTTTAAATCCACCCAAGTGTTTTGTTTGATAGTAAAGACAAGAGTCAGACATGATGACCTTTGATATCATTCAGTCTGTTATAAGATCATAAATATACGATGGTAAAATCACTTTCCCTCGCTGTGTCAATCTCTTGGACATCACATTTAATTAGTCTCACTCCCTTGAATTAAAGGGGAAGAAACCAGATTATTTTAAAGCTGGTGTCATTATGTATTTTACACAAAAATGAGATGTTTGGAGACGCTGTCTGTGCTCTGTTATTGTAAGATGTTGATTGCCTTGTGGAGTCACACCTGTCATGGTTGACAGTGCCAACACCATAAAAGAGACAAGTTTCACACCATGTTTTTATCTTTACGCACTGGAATCAACAGTGCAAGCCCAGCTGTGCGGCACCATCACTCAGGCTGATTCAGATAAACAGTGGGCTTCCACAAAGACTGCAAAAAAAAACCACCACCAAAGATGGTAATAAAATGGACAGTGTAATGGATTTTAGCTTTGAATATCTTAACAGGACTAAGAGTCTACATGCTAGCGGCTCTGTGAGGCTGTACTTAGGCATAGTGGTGCTTTGAGCTAAATGCTAACATCAGCATGCTAACATGCTCACAATGACAATGTTAACATGTTAATGTTTAGCAGGTATAATGCTTACCATGTTCACCATCTTATTTTGGTATGTTAGCATGCTAACATTTGCTAATTGGCACTAAACACAAAGTACAGCTGAGGCTGATGGGAACGTCATTAGTTTTGCAGGTATTTGGTCATAACATCGCCACCAAGTGATATGTGCCTTCTCTGGTTTTCAACATAAAATATCTCTATTATTAACCCGATTACTGTTTGATTTTCAATGGTGTTATTGAAAATGATAAGAAGCTTTGTTTCAAAATCTACTTTTTGAAAGAAGGCCTTGATAGTCAAAGCCTGAAGTAAATACAGTTATCAGAGGTACAGCTACACTCCATTGTTAAAGGTATAACAGATATGGCCAGTGGATATGACTCACAGCCTCCCTCTGGGGAACACACATAAAAACCATTCTGTCTTTTCAACTGAGATCGGAACCAAAGAGAAGCACACCGACAAAAGTGCAAAATTAATAGGAGTTTTAAACTGAAAGGTTTTATACAAAAGGTCAGCATATGTCCTAGTGGGCAGGCAAGCGACTGGAGCATTAAGGCGGATACAATGAGGGTAGGAAGGGAAGTATAGAAAGGTAAGGCTTCCTGGATGAGATACAGATAAACACAGACAAACGTTCACACACATACACACACTCTCATGTTCACACACGTGGAACAAACAGATCTAACTGTCCTTCAAAAGGTTGATGGAACAGGTACGATTACAATCCACCTTTTAATCAGCAGCAGCTTGCCTGGCTGCACTGTTTGCAGAGTAAATGGAGGGAGAAACATTACAGGGCTTGTATTCACATCAAGCCCTTCATCACAGCCTGGGCAGAAACGGCACCTTACATTTAATACCCATCATTATTAGCCTTTCATTACATAATGAAAGGGTTTATTTTTGAGTTTTTCTGATGGTGAATTCTTAACCATAAACACGGAAATGATAAATACACTAATGTCCCACAAATTAGTCGAGCTTTTGCAAACTGCTATATATCTGCTCTGGGAGAAGAAAAACATTCATTTCTGCTCATTATTCTGTATTTCCAAAATACAGAGGTAAGGTTGTTACAGCTGCTTCTAGAAATAATTAGTATATTGATTCGATTTTTTATGATGTCACTTTTTTAATAGAAATATGAGTGAAAAACATAATTTCAACTAGAAGGAACGGTTAATAAATCCATGTTTTTTTTAAATCGACGAAAGAGTTCATATTCTCCAACTAAAATAGATCACCTTGTCTTCACAAAAGACTACAACATGTGACGTGTGTTTTTCACCTTGGGATAAATAATGCCAGAGGAAGGAGGTTGACGGCAGTTGTCGGTTTTTCCTCACATATTCTGGCTCCCACTGTCCTCAATAATGTCCGTTTTTGAGCAGAAACCTCCCAATGCTTTAGAGAAGTTGAAAAACGACAAATAATACAAGGCTGAGATTTCACTCAGCACTTCAGATTAAATGTTTGCAAACCTCCTTCATACCACAGCCTCTCCTGAGGGCTAGTGCTGTAAAAACTAATGTGTCCTACTCAACTCGTCTGGTCTGTAAAAGGATTAAAGAAGGAGGAACATTTGGCATTTTAGCTTGCATACCCCTTGTTAAATAATGGAAAAGAGAAGCCCCTTATTTGCTACTTTGAGGGTGTGTCCATTTCTTTTACTCTGAAAACCACACAAAAATCCATTCTTAACTCAAACTAGACAATATCTAAAGATTCCTGTGTTTTTCTTCAGATGTGAATATGTGCTTTTTAGTCGTGCTAGCAGCTAAAAAGCAGCCTATGACTGTAGGAATGGCAATGTCTGTCAGTCGGTCCATCACTTTAGTCCAGACTGAAATATCTCAACAACTATTGAATGGACCTCCATGAACTATATCCATGGTGTCCAAATGGTGTATCCTACTGACTTTGGTGATCTCCTGACTTTTCCTCTAGCGCCACCCCAAGGTTCACAGTTGTCGTTTTGAGTGAAATGTCTCAACAACTATTGGATGGACTGCCATGACATTCGGTACAGACACTCAAGTTCCACTGAGGATGAGTTCTAAAAACGTAAGTGATCCCTTCATTTTTCATCTAGCACTATCATCTGGTCAAAATCTTAATTTATCTGATTCTTTGGTCTATGACGAAATCTGAATTTGTGAATTTCCTCTTGGGGTTCAATAAAGTCGTATCTTATCTTAAATACCTGAAAAACTAATGACATTCCCACCAGCCTTGGCTGCACTTTGAATTTCGTGCTAATTAGCAAATGTTATCATGCAAACACGCTAAGGCACGATGGTGAACATGAAACCCTAAAAGTCACCATGTTGTCATTGTGAGCATGTCAGACTTTTAAATTGCAGTACAGCCTCTTTAAGCACTCGACCTGTTGCACGTGTTGTACCCTGACAAATATATTCTGAGAATTAACATTTATGAAAATAGATGTCAGCTTCTTAATATTCGAGTCACAAGGAGGGGTGGTGGAAATGAAGTGGGTGGCCCTGTTCCTCCTTTACTGGGCCTTTGTGGAGCTCTCTGGTCAAGTGGCTTGTTAAAAGGCACGGCAGGCACTGGGGGATGGGCTGAATAAAAACATCTGCTGCTCTAATAAAGGCAGCGAGTGTCAGGTAGCCAACAGTGCACTTGAGGGGAGCGTAGGATGGAAGGAGTCGACAGAAATGAAGGAAAATGTTATATGTGAGGGCTTAGGCTTGAAGGATTGGAGGATTAGAGTGTTTACTAGTGAAGGAGAAAGGTGTTACTCACCACCTGAGTGGGCTTGAGCGATTCTCCGTCAAAGTGTGTGAGGCTGAAGCTGTCTTCTGGGAACCCATCACAGTCCTCCAGCTCCTGAGAGTTACAAGGGGGCTTGTCTTTGTCAGGGTTTCCGTTCTGGATAAGGAGGAGGAACAGGAAAACCAGACAGAGGCTATGGTTACACTTGCTTTGCATTTATTACCATGTAAAAGGCTTGATTTGCACCGAGAGCCTCAAGTGGGCCCAGATGATACCAATGAAGGGTTAGGCCGAGAGAGGAAGTGGCTAAAAATGCTGTCGAACATGAGACTGAGTGACTCTGGAGACCCGAGTGTGATGATGTGTATATGACGTCAGGAAGAGGAGGGCTCAGAGCAGCTTAAGAGGGAAAGGATAGAGATGAGAGGCCTCGGAGGAGGGAGGGATGCTAAAAGACAAAAGGGTGGATTTAAATAAGAAATGTATGGCAGGTCACAAGAAAACCTGAGAAAACAAACCCAAGCCAAAGCTGTGCTTCATGAAAGTTTTATGTCCGAGTAATATTTTCAAACACAGAATGTGTTTTGGAGTGGGTTATGAATGAATGTATCTTCCCACAGACAGACTCATAGCAAGACAAGCATAAGATGGGGTAAAAGCACTGCCCACTGCTGTGCAGTAATAAGAATAAGTAATAGGAATCCAAATATATAGAAGTTCATGGTGAGAATAATTTCTGAGTAAGTAGGAATTCATTAGGATGTTTATTGATGAGAGCATCAAAACTGTATATGTTGACTAGGAAAAAAAATCTCTTTTTTTGTTTGTCTTTCTCTCTCTGCAGGAAAAAAAAATCAATTTTTATCCACTATCTGTCTTCAAAATCAAAATCTAATGAGCAGAATGTCACAAAATATTAGTGAGCTAATTCTTGCTCTCCAGAGGACGAACGTTGTTTTGTTTTTTTTCTTCAGCACAATGCTCAAGACAAGTATCTCATGTTGTAATAAGCAGAGTACCATTTAATTTCTGGGCACCTCCGAACTGCTGCTATAATGCTACCATCAGGAACACTGGCCCTGTACTTTATAACGCATAGCTCTAATAGATTTAGATAAAAGAGACTGTCCATAACATTTAGTATTGGGAGATGTCAGCATAATGTAAAGAGTGAGCCTACCAAGTCTTCAGAGGTGAGGTATGTCAGTCTCTCGTGGATGAGGGCAGCTTGCTCGTCGCTCACAACGTACTCCCCTCTCCTGTCCCCCATCACCAGCTCGGGCCACATCGGCCCCTCGCTGCGCTTCTGCAGGGTCACCTCCAGGCTGAAGACACATTCGTATGCACACAAACATACAAATAAACACATGTTCCTTTTCATTCAAAGTGATGATGATCAATGAGTCATATACTGTATATGTAAATGATAAAGCTTAAGTACGCAGCATGCAGACATGCAGAGTCAAAATTGGAAAGCTGCTTCAAATAGCCAAAAGCTCTGGTTCCACAATTTCAGAAAGTGCCTGAGAGCGTGATTTTTTATGAACTACAGAGCGAGCGGTGTACTTTGAATGAGAATGATGCAATCAGCCGGTAAACATCCAATCAGGAGCAGTCTAGTGGGCTAAAATGCAGTTTTGATGAGAAAGGTCAGAGGAGAACTTGAGGAGTTATTCAGGCTGACAGGACTGTGGCCGATCTGCTTTTGACACAAATTATGTTCCTCAGTAGCAAGTGAGCAGTGTTTGAAGTTGAGCAGCAGAATGACTCAATCAATCAACTACCAAGCAATTATTTTATCTTAAACTTAGAAATGTTACTCTGTGTTGAGCCAGATTTCTGTCCTTTATACAATCAAAAAGTTTGCTCTACGCTTTCCAAATGGTCCCAGCACTTTTGACTATATCACACTCAGCTTTTAATAGCTCACCATCTTCGTTCTTATGGAAAAACAAACGGGCTAGATTGAAATTACAAAAGCTGCAACTCCATCATGGAGAGGGTGCCCAGTATTAAACATCATCAACTGGCTTGCCTCTGTTGGTATCTCTGGGAATGGTTTAAAAATGACCTTTCGATCCACATGGTTTAGCTTGGAGGCCGCTCCTCTAGATCCAATTCCTCTTCGTAATATTTTATATGCAAGTGGGTTTCAGACAAAGCAAAGGGCAATTTTCTTCTCCAAAATACATTAAATGTGTGGAAAATCATTAGGAAGACAGGAAATCATTAAATCACATTAAATCCGGATTTGCCCCCTGGTCTGGTGGACCATGGTCTGTGAAGAATATCTGTACTGTAGAGGACTTAGTGGCTAATGGTACTGTCAAATCTTTTAACCAGCTCAATGAGCAGTATAACCTTCCCACGAGTCACTTTTTAAGACCTAGTTTTTATTTTTTTTTGCCATACATTTAAAAATTGTTTACAATCACATTAAAGTCAAACAGAAGTTCTGTAATTTCTTTTGTTACGTTTTTTTTGTAGAAACATCAAGTACATGCAACCATAAATCGTTGTTTGTCTACATGGCTAAATTTGACAACTGGCCATTAATTGTATTAATTACTGACAATAAATATCTGCACAAATATTTCAGATCATAAGCTACTCATAGGTTGCAGCTGTGGAGTCTGCATAATGTTATTCTATCTTTCTACACATGAAATCTACACACTTGATCCTGTTTCACTGGAGGGGTCACTATTAATTCAATACAAGGACACGTGAGCCAATTCATTAACTCTCAGTGTGGATTCAAGGAAATCTATGAATACATCCATCCATCCATCCATTATCTATACCGCTTATCCTCAGAGCTGCCCGTGACTCTCTGAGGCTATATATACATACAATACATTTGAATTAAATTAGAATAACATTTTCTCCACTGTTATACATGTGTTTGTATATGTGCATTTCAATCTGAGTCTATTCAGTCATAGTGCACCATTTACACTTTCCCATTAAGCATGGAGAGCATAATGAACTGCTGTATGTTGGAGCTTATCATGCTTTCTGGTAATGAATGCATCATGTACTCTTCAGTGCATTTTGGTCAACTGAATAGGGCTGAATGGTGAAAAGGAAGAGTGTACAGTTTTAACTGTATCACTGTAGCACCACATGTGAAAACTATTAGAAGCATGTGATATGAAATGATTGACAACATGACAAGTTGTGCACACGTTGCAGCTTCAAAACAAAGAATGTGAACATTGGCCTTCAGAAGCCAGTATTATTCATACTCTATTGTACTGCTGGATGTTATAAAACAGGTCTATATTAGGGCAACAATGGGAAGATATGACAGAGACACAAAGGGCAGCTTCTTAACTCATTTCTGGACAGAGGAGAGCTGGATGGTGCTCAGCTGTCTATAAAGAGCATAACCCATTGGTATGGAAAAACATGCTCAATACAAACAATAGGAGTGGTTTTTTTTTTTTAGGTATTTACTTGGTAAAAGGACATCCAGATGCAGTCTGCATGCATGAACACACACAAACAAACATACATGTTTTCCCCAGCTAGATTTCCATCTAAAATACGCATTTTTTACTCTTCGTACAAAAAAAAAAAAAAAAATCAAACCGTCTGTTTCATATTTTGTTTGGCTAACATAATGACCTCTGTGCATCTATGGAAAAACAGTTAATAACCAAACTGAATGTGTAATTTTCTAAGCTGTTCACAGCTTAAAAGGGCATCTACATGCACACAGCAGTCTGTCATACTGTGACAGACTGCTATGTGTGGAGATATCACCCACCAAGTGCCAAATGACGGTAAAATGTATCTTTGACAGATAAGCAGGGATAAACTTAAAGAATACAAAAGAAAAAATGAATCAAACTTGCAGGATAAACACTCATGTCCACCTCACAGTTCCTCATCTGAACCATATTTTAGATTTTTCTTTCTGCACACAACAAGTCACAGACAGACAGGCGTAAGCATATTCTCTCTCCCACACACACACACACACACACAAGCCTTTAAACTTATCAAGGATCATCAGAAAACTAACAAACAGGCTATGTAACTTGTTTTTACATTGAATGGATTGTAGGACTCGTATTGACGAAACAGGAAGCAGAGATGAAGAGCTAATAGAGACTCAGATGAAAGGTCTTAAAGTGGAGGATATGACTCAACTCGTATTGACTACTGGTTTAATAGATCCTATGCTTATGAAAAGAATTCCAACCCCTGGGCCTTTTATTTATGTTTAATTGTTTTGCAACACTGACTCACAGTGGATGTCATTTTAAATAGTCCACTGTTCCACAACTAGGACAACATCTCTACCTGAATCTGGTGTTCAACAGTTCCAGTTCTTCAATATACTGGAATAATTGGAGCACACCCTTTGGTGAACCACCACTTCATCTGCCAGGCACTGTCCCCGACCTGCATGTGACACTGAAGAAGCGTGTTAACCAAGACACTCAACCAATTTCAGGGCAAATGTCATTCACTCCTGGTGCCTTGTCACCGCAGAGCTTTTTCAATACCTCAGTGACCTCTGCCAGGGAGGTGGGCAAGGCGATGCCCTAAAGGAATGGTCCGACCGGCCCTTTCTATGAGGAATGGGGTGCGACGTACTTGCTTCCAGTCCTGAATTTTCTTTTTTGCTTAGTGTAGAGTTTGATCTGATTGAGGCTCTCCAATGTCCATCCAGTTGGAGAGTGGGGGTGGGATTGACCTCTTATCCAGGAAATAATAATTGTAAATTTTGGCATGTGAAACCTCTTTTGAATGCACCTTAAGTCTTCTGACTCTACCTCCTCTACAGAGGGCGTGTCGGTCGGTTTCAGAAGTTTCTTTAAGTTCTCAATTTACTGACATAAAACAAGGTCAGCAGTTCTCCTCCCCTGCTGAAAACGGCCTGAGGGACGCCCGGTCTTCCCTTCCCGAGCTGTTTGATGTTCGCCTGAAAGCTCTAATCCCAAGCCTGGCTACAGGAGTTTGTCCCAGTCTCCCTATTCCAGGCGAGGTGACTGTTTAATATATAAGGCTTCTTGAATCGCTCTGGGTCTGGCTAATTACCCGGGACTAATTTGCCTTGAGAAACCCTACAAGGACACTGTGGCCAGGGTCACAGGGACACGCAAGAAGGTGGCAATTTACAGATGGGTTATGTTGCTTAGTGTCAAAATAAATTCTAGCCTCACACCTTGTGATTCAAGCATGTATTAAGCCCTGAAAAGAAACTGAATACTTTTTCTGGGCAATGAAGAAAACAACCCTGTCAAACATTTTCCATTTCATACTTTGACAGCTTTTCAAGACCTGAATTTCTTGACTGTATACTTTGCCATATTCCTCAATAGATGAAGAATATTCTCCACTACAGCAAATAACCACAATACGTGAAATAAGTGGATGTACAATTAGAGGAAATGTGTTCTCATGGATTAGTGGGACTGAAGAAAACTTCTTCCTTGTTCTAGAGCATTCCAAAAAGATTAAAAACTGTAAATAATTTCTAATACGTTTCCAATACATTATGATGGTAAGTGAAACTAATCTGATTCAAGATCCAAGCTCATAACATGTCTCAGGTGTCTTAAATCCCTGGAATGGTGCATGAATACTGCACATACGTCCATACATTCATACATATGTGAAACAATCTCTCTCTTCTGAGAGTCATGGGGTGCAGGCTATATACAGTATGGGAGATCTATGGTTTAGATATGAGGTTGTGAAAGCAAGTGAACATACAGGAGAACAAACAAGACTGGAGATGGAAACTGTTCCCTGGAGCTGATGGTTTGCAGCTCCCTGTTTACCTCATTCAGCAGCAATATTTAAAAAAACCTGAAATACTGCTGTAATGTACTATGAGGTTTCCTGTTTCACTGCTGGTTTTGCTTCTGAAAATACTAAAATCAAAACAACAACTCAAAAAACTTCCACATTCCAGGATGCAAACCTTTTGTCATTTCTGATGATCCAGGCGCTGGCCTCGGGGTCTACTGATGTGTGCAGCTGGCCTTCCAGTAAAGGAGGGAAACCCCGAACTCCAACGCGGATGTTGTCTGCTGTCAACCTGAACAGCACCTCCTCTTTGGTGATACCCTCGGGCATTCGCACACACACCGTGATGTCCTCTGCTGTCTGCTGCCAGAAGTAAATGGGATCTGAATTTAAATAAGAGAGAAATGTATGGTGCTAAAGTTAATGACGGTCCTGTGCCAGCTGTTATAGAGTCATACATAAACCATCTAATACAGCGCAGGAATTGAAGGGGAAGTATTGTTGAATATTCAGTGACACTTCTGATGGGAGTCTATTAAAATTAAATCAATTATCATAACACAAGGGGGGGCTACGAGGACCTAGCTAACAGTGAAGCTATTAAGCCAATTCTGCTGCACAATTTGACAGTCAGAGCTCTAAACTAAAGAATGATTCAAATCAATGTTTTCCATTGAAGGTTTGAATTTGTCGAACCTCTAGAAAAGGAATGGTATAAAATCACTAGATATAAGTGACAATCTTAGGTCTGATTGAACAGAGAGCTGTCCACTCTCTGTTATTTCCCTCCAGTCTCTCTCTCCTTTTCCCTCTCCTCTTTGTATGTTTGTGAATCAGATTTCTATTTACTTTGTATGCAATCATGCCACCTCTACAATTCACTCCACATTCTGTCTGAACACACAGCGACTGTTGTCAGATTTTAATTAAAGTATTTCTGAACCCTATCTGGTGCACAGAACTACATAACGTCCACTTCAAACCAGTGAGAAGAGCACAGACAAAAACACAAATACAGAAAATCCTCTGAAATAACCAAAACTGTTAGACCAAAAATTGTGTTCATGTAGGACCCCACCACTCATAGTAAAAAGCTAATTGAGAAAATAGGTTTTCAGGGCCTTTAAAAGATAGATATTGACCTTATATGCAATCCAGTAATATCATTCATTACCTTGGCCAAGGAAGGATCTGAGAGGTTTAAGTCCTAAGTCCTCAGACATCTCAAAACCCTGCTAACAGATTTCAATTAAATTTAGTGCAATGTTAGGCCATCAGCCAATGAACACGTTTGGTGTTCTTGGTGTGGATCCAAGCCTGGTGCTGATTCATGATTTTTTTTAAAAAGACTTCTCAATATTGCTATGGTAAATAAGGCTTTTATTCTGATGAGCTGCTGCTCTTACTTGAAAAAAAACCCTGCACATATATCCCGTGATCGTCTATCACTACTATATACTGTATGTGTTTCAATACAGATCTTGATGCAGATTTAAAACATAATTTTTTATTATTCAAATAACAAAAATGTAGAGGGTCGTGCAGCATTAGAGTAGGTGTGCTCTCTCTAAGTGTGAGCTTTCTAGTTGTAATAGTTACAATTAGTAAGTTACAGTAATGAGTGTTTTAAAACACAACACTGAACTACTTCCTTTGTAGACCTTTTTTACAAACATGACAGCTGCATTTCCGCTCCTTCTTAACAAGGAACAAATCTGTTCTCACCATTGCCCACATTGTAAAGAAGCCAACTTTCTGTTGCCTCTGACTCAGCACTTTGACTGGCCTGTTAGCACGCTGTGATCCGCAATCAAATCTTTTTTTGGGTTTTTTTTTTTGTAGTCAAGGACAACACCTATACTGTGTGATACGCTATAATGAAACACAAAATGTGTTGTCACAGGGAGAGTTGGCTTCTAAATAGTGCTGCCGATGGTTAGAACAGAATGAATGAAGTGGAAGTCAGCAGGCCATGTTCGTTGAAAGCTTCGTTGGAAAAAGTATGAACAGCAGGCCTTTGCGTCATTCTTTAACTTCTTAAACTAAACAATCTTGCAGCCTTGTGCTTGAATCACATTTTCAAGAACAAGTCAGAGGTTGTTCACTGATAAATATTTCTAAAATAAAGTCCCTTTTGAATCCGTCTTTTATCAACAAAGTCCTTTTCATCTGTTGCTGATCAGAAGGAAGATTCATACATTATTTTCTTTCAGGCTACAGTTTTCCTCTTTTTTTTTTCCCTGAGCTCTTGCCTCAGGTGTAAGGTTCCCTCCTTCCTGTAATGTAGCTGCCAGGCATTTACAAAGGAGCAGAATACAGTGACCCCATCACTCAACAGTCCATCTCATTTCACCAGCTGCAAAGCGGAATAAGAATCCAAAATTAATTCCAAAATACTGCTCAGTATTTTCTAAACAACATATGGTTAGCATCAGCTACAAGGAAGACCTGGGGGATTTGAATTTTAAAATTCACATCCCTAAACTGCTGGAGATATCAGAGAGGCAGATTATATTCAGCTCCCTCACACATTTACCCAAGTATTTGAGGTACTTATACTTTACTTGAGTATTTCCATTTGATGCTACTTTATACTCCTCTACATTTCAGAGGGAAATATTGTACTTTTTACTGCACTATATTTATTGGACAGCTATAGTTACTTTACAGATTAAGATTTTTACATAAAAACATCTTAGGCTTATAAAATACAATACATTGTTAAAATGATCAAACCAGAAAAAAAAAAAAATCAGTCTCTAGCCGGGGCCTCGTCACACGTTTTAAATGTCTATGAGTTGTTAGCAGTTCCATCAAAGACTGATTTCACTACTTAACTCCTACAATTGTTTCATTTAAATAACTGTTTTGAGACAGATCCAATATTTTTGGATTACAGAAAGTGAATATACAGATTTGTGTAGTAGAACTTTGTTTTTTTTCCTCTTTCCTACACTATTAATCGTCTCATGACCCCTCAGATCCTGTAGGTTGTGAACCACGTACCAACTACGTAACAGTATATTAAGTAGTTAAAATTAGCTCCACCGTGACCATCTTTTTACACATTGATGCATCAGTATTAACACTCAAATAATGTCATATATAGTAATATTTTAACCAGGTGGGCCATTTTTCTGCAGAAAAAGTACTTTAAGTACATTTAGCTGATCATTTTACTTAAGTAAGATTTTGAATGTAGGGTTTTTACTATTGAGTATTTTTATATTGTTGTACTAGTGCGTATACTTAAGTAAAGGACGATTATTATTATTTTTTGGTTTCATGTAAATAGTCCTTAAACAGGAGGTAAAATTAGAGGATACATGTGCATGCGTGTTCATACTGACCTTAATATGTCACAAGTATTTTCCTCTATTCTGTATTGAGTTAAAATACAGTTAGCTGTAAATAAAACAAAATTAGAGATGCTTCAATCCAGGCTGGCATTAAACATATGGTTTAAAATAAAGAACTATGGAGGATATTTAGATAAAGACAGAAGGGAAAGATCACGCCGAGCTGAATCATCTGATTCATACACAGACAACTTTGTGCCAATTTCCTCATATACAACAACTCTATAGAGAGACCTCTGTGCCAGAACTGTCATATACAGCACTCTGTAATTACTGGCAAAGCCTGAGCACTGAAATTGGTCCAATTATGATGCTCCAAACCAACAGGCCTGCTCCATATCTGGCAGGGATGGGAGAAACTGAGACATGTTCATTATCACCTTTTGTTGTCGACTGATTCAAAGAGAAAAGGAGAGATGAGCTGCCAAATCTTTCATTTATTTCCCAATCTTCTCCTTACTTCTCCAATGTTCATCTCTCCTCTCTAGTTGAATTTCTCTGTTGGCCAAACTGCTGAACAAACACATATAGTGCCAACCCTGCATTCCCAGCAAATGGAACATTTCAAAACTATCCACTTACATAAATGATCCATAGTCGCACTTTTTTTCTTTTGGCATTTATATATTTATAAGTGGAGTGTTTTTGGTGTCCTCTGATGATTTAAAATAATGTTTCAGAGACTTTTCCAACATTTGGACGTTTTCTCCATCTATACAGTACATATTCTATGAGCATATCTGCACCTCTTCTCCATCAGCGCACCATTAACTCACTTCCATCTGTCCTGCACCTTTTTGCATTTCCTCTCTCATCACTTACAAGCCTGTTTGAAGATGCCTCCTCTCTTGACATCTTATCCACTTCTTCCTCTCCGAAAAAAGAAAGGCAGAGCGCTGATAAAAGGATTGGCTAAAAAGCTGCCATTATTCTGCTCCTGCACCATCAACACACTCACACACACTTTGCCCCGTCTGGGTCACCAGAGGTTTTTCATGCCTTTTGTAAAAGGGGCCGGCTGTTTGTCTGCTTGTTTAGAGGTTGTGAGTATAACCGAGTGTAAAAGCAGGAAAAGAAATGAAAACCAGTTGGATCTGAACGTTTGGTTCAGTTCAGACACAGAATGTTTCGTGAATTTAAGAAAAGCTCTGGTGGTGTGAAAACCACCCCAATAATATGGTTATACAGTTAGTGCATATGAAAAAAAGAAAGGCCAAGTCAAGAATCTAACTTTGAAACAAATCATAATTACTTCTGAAAGATTTAATCAATAGTTCAACATTTTGGGAAACTCGCTTATTTGTGTTTTTTGCCGAGAGTTAGATGAGAACATTGATACCACTCTCATGTCTGTACATTAAATATGCCAGCCAGCAGCTGGGTAGCTAGCCTGGCTCTGTCAAAAGGTAACTAAATCAGCCTACCAGCACCTCTAAAACTCACCAATTAACACATTAAATCTAATTTGCCTATTCCGTACAAAAACGCTGCGTTATGTGCCAGACTATTTCTCGGTCGCGTGCAGTGACTTCCTGTTTTTTATACATATTAAACAAACGAGATACAATGTGATAGTTAGTGAGCTTAAGAGCTGTTGGTAGGCTGATTATTTTTAGCTTCGGGCAGAGCCAGGCTAGTTGTTTCCCACTGTTTCAAGTGGGCTAAGCTAACCTTCTCTTGACTTGACTTGAGTGGCATCAATCTTCTCATCTAACTCTTGGCAAGAAAGCGAATAGGTGTATTTCCCAGAATGTCCTTTAATTGATTAGAAATACAGTAAATTACTGGCAATTTGATAATGGTTTAACAGTCATTTAACTAATTAAGTACCAAATATTTTATTGTTCCAGTCTCTAAAATGTGACACCTTTGGGTTTTTGACCGTTGGTCAAAGAGCAATTTGAAGACATCACTTTTGGCTCAAGTAACAGGCATTTATCATTATTTTTGACAGTTTTAAACAAAACAGTTCATTGATTAATCAACTATATAACAAATATATTAATGAATCATATTTATCAATTGCAGGCCTAAACACAGAGCCCCGATTCTCACTCTTTCACTGACTAACCTAAACAGAAAATTTAATTCACCGCTGTTGGTGAGGGAGGAAAGATTACGCTGTGGTTGTGTCACAGACACACACAACGTCAGTATGAGCAGAAATGAGTGTACACAAACACAGATTACCAGATCTGACAGAGACCCCGGTCTGATTGGGAATATTCTGCTGCCCGCTCAGGCGTTTCTATGACTACAACCCAACTAAGGTAATGAGCGGAGGAAGTGAACGTTCCTTGACTGAAAACAAGCAGATGCAAATGCATGATGAATCTTAACCGGAAATAGCCTCATCACAGAAATGCCAAGAAATGAGAGGTGTGGTGATGTCACATCTTTCATGGAGGGGGGGGTAGGACAGATGATGTTTGTATTTCACTTTGTTTCAACAGTTTTACAGACAGGCTGGTTCGCTCTCTGGCTATTTTCAGACTGTGATCTTAACAAGAAAAATAAATAAATAAATAAAGAGGGCACTTTCTCGCTATAAATGTGATCAATGCCAAACCAAGTCAAAACCTCTTTTAGTGTTTTCTCCAAGCCTGGAACATCAGAAGACTGTGTCGAATCTTCTGATGTGACATCACGACTTTTTCTAAATCAGTTCTGCAAAATGAACAAAAATCCTTTGACAAGGAGGGTCAGGGTCTGAAATGAATAGTGGCTCTAAGGTAAAGATCTAAAAACTGCAATTTCACAGGTGCGTGAAATTAGACGTCTTATTGGTTTGGGTTCATTATGTGTCAAGACACCCTGAAGAAGGCAAGTGCACTGATACTTGTTGGTGTATTATCATAATGTAGTAGCCCATATTATGCTGGATATGCTATTATAGATCCCACATGCAGCTTTAAAATGAGTGCTTTTGGAGACGATGTGGGTTTACTGCAGTTTACCATACACTTTGGTTTCTAACGTAGCAAATAACAGGTCGTAGCAGGGCTAAGTAATGGTTTTCAAAATACCTGGTAGAGTTGTGATGTAAAGTAGAGAAATCCCTAACCACAGTGATAACTTTATTTCTCAGCAGCACGTCTGGCCCACCTGTCTTCTCCACCTCCATGGGCTCTGGCTCAGGCTGCTCCACAAGGCAACCGTCCACGTGTGTGAAGACAAACGGTTTCTCCGAGGCCACCATCAGCCCCTTCCCCTGCGGCTCCACCGCTGCATAGTGAGGCACCGACTTCCCCCTGAGGACCCTCCTCTTCCTCACCTCGTACTTCTTCTCCTGACCTGCATGTGGAAGGAGGAACGATACAGTGATGAAGGTGTAAAGTAATTTTGTCTTCCATTAAACTCTGACAGAGACCAAGAGGAATGACAACAACATCAACATGTTTCATGTGTAGAAAGCTCCGGTTATTTTATTGGACTCCCAACTCACAATGAGTTCAAGTCGCTTCCATCAGGGCGGTTTTACGTCCCCAGAGGATTATATCCAAACTTTTACTCCATCAGCTATTATTATACAAAGTGCAACTGATCTGCAACCTGTTGTGAAAGTGAGGGGGGCTGTCTCCTGGTTTCTTTTTGTTGTTCTTGTTGTATTTATTGCTATTGTTTTATTTACTGCTGTATTCTTCGTATGTATTGTTCATTTGACAATTGACTATAAACCAAGCTGTGCTTTCTAGCCAACATCCCGTCCACTTATAATAATTACAATATCTCTAACTGAATAAAACATTTCTGTCAAATTAATAAGTAGCTAATTACAGCAGAGGTTTAACAGAAATGTATAGGGAAGAAGTAAAACATTGCAATGCTCTATACTGTCGTAAAACTCCTGTGGTTGTCATGTTTCACATGAGACTTGGGCTGCAACTAATAGATATTTTCAATTAATTCATTATTTTAGTCAAATATGTCTTCAAATTACTTGTTTTTTAGATTACAACTCAAAGGTAGTGAATTTAGAGACCTTTACATTTAAGAAGCTGAAATCAGCAATTGTTTATTTGTGCCTGACAATTACTTGAGTTATTAATCAATTATTAAAATGACCATAATTTTCCCAAACCAGAGACAGACAATCTAATCTGAAAAAGAACATTTTATATGATTTCCCAAAAAAAAAAAAAAAACATAATTTGTTTATTGTTTAAGTTTATCAGCTTGAAATAATTTTGTGTTACTCCTATTTCTTCACCTCATCTGAAGTTCAGTAAAATAAAATATAGATATTGAGGGAAAAAAGGGGAAAACTCTAAAAAACAAAACAAAATGAGGCATTAACAATGTATCACACACACTGTATCTTCTGTATTTTACATAGTGAGATACTGACATACTTCTAATAAAGCCGTTTTCAATGACAAGCTCTCCTAAAGTGAGACACAAAAGAGACCAGACTCTTTTGATGTTGCTGTCGAGTCAAATTTGAACTGACACTCAGTGGCAGCTCAAACCAGCGGACACAGTAACAGGACAGCACATTTTCATGGTGATACCTACTTCCAACAACACATAATACTTCATACAAACATTCACAAAGCCCCTCGTGTACTGCTGTAATGGTAAGGGAGAAGAAGCCTTTGATAAGACAACCGATAAAAGCATTTTTTGTTATTCATGTTTGAAAATATTGATTTAAAAGTCTGCTCTACATGGGCATATTGAGAGTACTGGTGATAGCCTTCATTAAAACTTGTGACAAAACTGATTTTGGAAACTCAAACTGCCCTCTACAGTGATATTCAAACCCTGCTAACTGATAAAATTGTAAAACTAGATTCAAAGAGAAGACCGGGCATGGCTGATTATCATTAACAAAATGTAGTTTAGTCACATTGAGTCACTAAACCAACAACAAAAGAACAGCTCGCAAATATCAAAGGGCTGCATCTTTAAATCCAACTAAATGAGGAAGGGACCCTCCAAAGGCTGCTTCTTTTTTTTTTTTGTCTTTCCAATCTCTGAATCATTAGTCAGGGTGTCTTTCTTTCTTAGCAAGTGCCAAGAACTTTAATGAAAACCCTTCTTGCCAATATTTGCTTCAGAGTACACTAATCTCATCTGGGACATAATAAATAAACCCAATTAATGGCAGCCTATGACTATCTTCCTAGTATGGTTTAATTAACAAGAATTTGTGTCATCTACTGGGTATGAATAATGTGAAAATGAACATGAAAATGAAATAACAGGCTTGAAATTTAGATCCTAATTCAGAAATAATTATGTATGCATGGCACGCTTGTCTTTCTTCATGCTCAATTACCAAAATTATGATATGTCAGTGCACCACCCACCATGTTCTGTAGTGTTAGCGACTGTGATCCACTCGAGAGACACCGAGTATCCACTTCCTTTAGTTTCCTGCGGGTCTTTCTGGATGCGGAGCAGCAGGACCTCCATGGTGTGGACTCCAGCCTGGACGTGTGAGATGCTGTGGAGGATGGCGAAAGGCTCCCCCATGTCTTCACTGAACAGTGGCTACAGGCACAGAATCAACAAGTACAATCATTTTAACAGGATACAGCTGACAGTGGGCAAAATCTGCTAGCTGGCCTTAATGTTAATATAATAAATCTTTACGTTTTTATGCAGGTAAATGCCAGATACAGTAATCTGCAACAAAGATAATGGCCATTCAACTCACACCAAGTGCACAAAACTACTGAGTAGAGCTGAGACGATTAGCCAATACATCAATGAGTCGATGGACATTAAATGAATCAATTCAAACAACTGATTACTCTATAATTATTAAGTAAATTATCAAGAAAAAATGGCAAACAGTCATTTGTTCCAGTAAATGTAAACTGAAGATCTTTAGGTTTTAAACTGTTGGTGAAAACATAACTAAATATTTGAACATTTCACTATTTCCTGACAGTTTAAAGCCTACACACAATGAATCGATTCATAATTAGACAGATTAATAAATCGCCCTACTGCTTATGTTTACATCTCTTAAATCTTGACAACCTGTTTTACTTTACTTTAAGAAGAAGCAGCAGCCGTGATTCATTTGGAATTAACAGATAAATAAAAACTGGCTATTTAGCATGAGCAATGATGGCTGACCACCATGTCAGGGTTTTACAGCAGTGGTGGGCCGTCTCGCCAAACCTCCATTAACATAATACAAATTTAATGGACTTTTATTACATAAAACATTTTTGTCTTCAAGAAAAAGGGCAGAGGTGCTATTTCACACATCAAATTGTATACATTTAATGAGTGTGCTAGTTTGATCAAGATATGAGATGTGTCAGGATCTGAGTGGCCACCCCCCCAGCTAAACATTTTCCTAAAGCAGGGTTCATACAGCTTTTTAAGAGTAGAATTCAAGTACTTTGTACGAACCCTGCTAAAGGACCCTGCATGCCTAACCTCTCAGAGATAGAGCCACTACCTAGAGAAACTCATTAACAGAGAATAGTAAATATAGCAGGCAAAATTAAAGGGAAGGCTCAGCTGCAACCGAGCGAGAAATATCTGTCAAATACAAAGAAACAAGCTCTTCAGATTATAAAAGATGCTTCCCACACTTTGAACTCCTACTTTGAGCTTTGACCCTGAAGAGGGCGCTACAGACAACCAGCCTCCTTATGCCCCTATCGCTCATAACATTTCACATCTCCATATTTTTAACTTTTTCATCTGCATCTATGTGATTTAAAGCCATGTTTGTTGATGTTTTAATCTTTATATGCATCTTCAGTTATCTTTTTAATTTATGCTGTGACTTGAAGCCAAAGACAAGTTTCCACATTGTGGATAATAAAGTTCCTAACTAAGAGAATATCCAAGATTAAAAAAATGCAACAGGAGCAAAGATGTTGCCAAAATGTAGAAAGAGATTTACTTTTACATCCTAACTGAAAGCTAGTTTAAGTAAGTAAGCAGAGAGGTGTCCTTCTAAAGGGGCTCTTTGACAGTGGGTGTCAAACTTGGGACATTTTGGTTATCCTTGCATTGTTCTTTTATATTTAGAAAAGACAAAAAGTTAACGGTTATAATGATTAAGGGTTGTTTGCATGCTAATTTAGATGCTTCAATGAAGGCCACAGCATTAACTGTTAACATCAAATGGCTTTAAAATTGTCTATACTGCACTTTAGACAGGAGATACGTCTTTATTTTATCAATAAAATGCTAATTCAAACTAGTATTTCTAAATCAGTGTCTACAGTTGTCTGGTTGAAGAAGGTGATGTGATGCCGAGAAGCCCGATTTTAGTGTGTGAATGCATAAATATATTCGGTTTATGAGTCAGTTTGTTACCGGTATCTTTACAACACACACACAAACCAAAGTGAGAGATGTGGCTCGGCTGGGATCACCGAGTGCTGCTGAAACTTAAAATTAGAACATTGGAAGTTACTGACTCAGGGGCTTTAAATCTTCATTACAAATTCCACTCTCTTGAACTTTGCTTTCAGAATTGCATCAAGTGCGCTTGTTCAGAGAGTGAACTCTCATTTGTAGCGAATCCCAACTGCGCGCCTGTTAACAGGACAAGGTGCACAGAGACTCATCTTATCAAAGACTTCATCCCTCACTACTACAGCCAATTTCCAAAGGCCGGCTAAGCTTTTTAAACCCAGAAATGCAAATCTTTTGACTAGCTTCTATGCTAGTCAAAACAATATGACATTTCATAGTGCAAGAGCACATTTATAGGCAGGTAAATTGTGCATTTGTTGGGGACTATTTTGAGCTGCAGACTAATACAGTATTAATGGTCAGTATTCATGGCTGCAGCACATACATCACGTATGTGGTATGATACTGCCTGTCTTAATCGCAATGAATAAGCATGTCAGCCAGTGCAACAGTGTGGCTCATTGATGTGTTTTTAATTGTTTTTAGACAACAGTGGAGCTCTATGGCACAGAGGAATTAGCTATATCAGGCTTTGGATACACAGACAGTACGTGTTAATAGGACCAATTCACCAGCCTAATGTTGCATTCATGTGGTGCTGGTATAATAGGTAAAATTAGTTCCCGACTGGAAGAATTAATGTGAACTGCCCCTTTAAGTCAGAACAACAACAAGTCATATACGCAGAAACATGGCGGACGAAAGTAAATGTTTGGTTGATGTAAGAAACTTTTTATTAATTCACTTATTGCATATCAGTGTTTTGCTTACATGTAATTTGTAACATGGTATTAGTTGTAACCGTTAGTCACATACAGTGACCTAAATCAGTTATTAGCATCAACCCTAATAACAAGTCAGGTAAAGTAATATTATCAGTGGTTTTACATTTTCTTTGTAGCATCCATGTTGTTTCCACATTATGACTCAAAAGCTCATGAACCCACTGAAGTCAGAAGAACGACTCTCCCAACTCGGGAAATGTGACCATCTGAGGAGCATGTGAATGCAGCATTATCCTTCAACTATTTTATCAGCTACCTAAGATTTTTAGAAATTAGACAAATATCAAACGTTGGCTTGGCACCAGCAAAGGTGTATTCTGCCATAGACCAACTTATTTTTCACTGTCATACCTAATTACCTTTTTTAACCAGTATAATAACTAGTAATACTGCTCCTGAGGGACTTTGACTGTGTTATTTAGTGACTCAATGATTATATCACCAGTCTCCACCACCTTCTCCCCGAATCTTGGCCTAATTTTCAACAGTTGTGAACACAGCAATGATCAAGTGTCTGACGTTACAAGAAGTGTCAGTTACGAATACTACGAATACTATACTTACTTCCCACTTTATATGGGAGCTGTCTCCCCTCTTGCCGCTGCGGAGAAGGTAGAGTCGGCCCGCTCCGTCAGAGAGGGCTGCCCAGGTCGCTGAGGTGAGGCTGAGGGACGCACAGAGGCGGTCCTCACACTCGCTGGAGTCAGCGGTTATACGGTAGACCTCTCTTGGCTTCCCCAGGGCGGTGTCCTAGATTCACAACACAACACATCCATCAGTCAGAACTGCATCCAGAAAACAGACAGATGTGGTTTCTAAATCAATCTAATTTATAATTGATTCATTCCTAACTGCAGGGAGTACATTTGAAGTAAATTTGAACAAATGTTTTTTGGATTCATTGATTAAGATTATTCATTTGGTCTATGAAATGTCAAACAATTGTGAAATAAATGCCCATTACGATTTCTCAAAGCGCAAGGTGACGTCTTCAAATTCTTAGTTTTGTCTGACTAACAGTCCAAAACCCAAAGATATCAATTTACTCTCATATATGACAAAGAAAAGCAGCAAATCTTCACATTTGAGAAGCTGGAATCAGAAGAAATGATGGCTTTTTTTGCTTGAAAAGTGACTCAAAAGATGAATCAGTTACTAAAATATTAATTTTGTATTGATCAACGACTAGACTAATTGTTTCAGCACCCGTGATGGAGAAAAGCATCGGAATGGCACCAAAAATTGATTTTCGTTGCAAGTTTCACTAAAACTGAGTAAAAGATTTAGTTGAACACTGTAAAATGGGTTCTATCAAATTACATTCTTCCTCCTGCTCTCTCTTTCTCTCTCTCAACCCAACCGGTCGAGGCAGATGACCGCCCACCCAGAACCTGGTTCTGCTCGAAGTTTCTGCCTGTTCAAAGGGAGTTTTTCCTTGCCACTGTCGCCTAGTGCTGCTCATGGTGGGAATTGTTGGGTCTCTGTAAATATAAAGAGTCGCTCTAGACCTGCTCTATATGAAAAAGTGCCCTTTGTTCTGATATGGCACTATATAAATAAAACTAAATAAATACATTCTTTAAGCAGTCCAGTCATGACTCACAAAGACTCAAGTAGAGACACTTGAGACAAGCGAGGGCTTTGAACTACAAAAGAAGAGAAAGGTTACTGCTTTCAGATTGAACAGGGCACTCTAAATCCCATGACAAAATTCAGCGATTAGCATCTGATATGAAAACACACGGTAAAGCAGAATTTCCATAATGTTAAAAAAGGCAGGCAAGGAAGATCAACATTAAAGCTGAATAGCAGGAAATGACATGTGTTCATCAAGGAGAGACAAAGTTACCAACTGTCATGTGCCCGTCCATGTGATGTGGCTTCACATGTGATTCACGACTCTCAGAGCCTTATTAGTAATAGACAGATATGCCACCACATGAGCATCAATTACTCATTCAATGAAGTAACAGTGTTTCAAAAGGACTATGCCGCAGCTGCCCTGTTGTTGCCATGGAGCGCGACACTGCGTATTATATCGCTACCTAATGTATGAGATGCACCATTGAGATAATTTTTCTCCAGCATCCATGCCCCAAACAGAGTGTGAACCTATGTACAATGTGCCGAGCAACACTTGCTTGTCAGGGATGGTAATTATCAGGTGATGATTGTAATTAGAATTTGAGCAACACATTTTCATAAACAGTCCTTTAATGATGCTACTGAAAGCCAGAAATACTGTCTCACAGGATTATAGACTGATGAGCATCATTCAGGCCCGTTTCGACAGAAAAAAAAAAAGAAAAACCCCGGCTGCAGCACCAATTATCTCTAATCATGGTCAATGATGTCTTAGACATAAAAGAAGTCTGTGTTTTTGCTCCTTGCCTCAGCATCTTGGTATTGAGTAACAGACCTGGATCAGTACCTTGAGTCAATTGTGTTAATCACCACAGACATACAAAGGCTCATCCAGAACTTTATCTTCTGGGCTGATTCATACAATGGACAAAAGATGGAATAAAAAGTTGTGCAAAAAAAGCAAGAAATTATAACGAGCCACACCGATATGGCAGCTTGTAAAATGTTAATATTATGGAATTTTTGGCTGATGCTATTACACAAGTATTTGGTCACCACCTACTGGTGTGTCAGATGCATTAAAGCCCACCAACAATTCCCCTGTCACAACATCAGAATGACAACCATTTCATTTGACATGAAGATTACATAAACAGGAATTTGTCTCATAGACATTGGTTGAGGTACCACAACACAAATATGTAAATTGCCACAAAGGAACCAGGACTTTCTAGAAAAACCAGGAAGATTTAAAAGCTTACCAGGGTGACAGTGAGACTGAGAACCCTTCCTTTGCAGTCCACAAACAAAACACTGTCTTCATACCAAGGATCTAAGTGGAGGTAGTTGTACATGCCAAAAGCACGCATATGTTCCAGGGTGTACTGAGTATCCTTCAACTTAACTTCCTCCACAGCTGCAGTAGAGATGAAAAAGCAAAAGGTTAGAATAAGGCGTAAAAGTGAGACAGCACTTGACCACATATCTGGTTTTCAATCAGCTTTTATAAAAGTACTGTACGTGTGAGATTACGACTACCTTTACACATTGAAGAGAACCTCTATATCTACATACTATTCGTATCTGCCTCCATCTACTTCGATCTCAGTGTCAGTCCCATAGTATTATCAAAAGCCACCACTGTTGTGTACAGCAAGTCATTCCTGCCAAATGAAATTAAAATATTGAATGCATAGCCTCCTCGTGCCTCTTTCACAAACTAAATCTTGCAACTAGCCCCTCTCTGTTTTGTAACCATATTTCATGACTGCATTTATGTTCTCGTCTTGTGTTGTTTTTAGAATTTCCCACATTGTGGACAATATAAATGCCTCGCTAACACTGCTTTCAGTAGACAGCTACATAAATGAAGTTATGTTATGTATGTATTGTTAGCACCACTAATGTCACTGTTATTCTGACAATCTGCAGTGAATAAAAACAATGTTAAGGTACTCCTCATTTTCTTAGGGAACCTCCGAACCCCCTCAAGTATAAGTAGGAGGACCTTGTGTATAACCAAATAATAACCAATAATAACCATACCCAAATGACGTTTTATTATTAGCAACCTGTAAATTCGACTAACTCAGCTTGTTACTTATGTTTGCTAACATCTGTGACAGAAGTGACATATCAGAGCTGTCAGTCTGGCATCAGTGCTAAGCTAGCACGCTTGCTAACAGTACTGTAAGTTAGTTTCTCTCACCAGCATCCAGCTCAACGTTATACGTTGGTATGGCGTCCAGAGATAACCTGTAACTTTCGAAGTTGGGGTCCAACAGGTCTCTGTTGACCTTCAAGGAATAATTCGACGCAGCCATGTCTTTTAAATATGACTGGCTTATCCTAAGTTTATGTGAGGCAAGGTGGTGATGTTGAAGAAGACACGTTTCCTCTTTTGGCGCACACGGAGCCATTTTACAGCGGACACGACCTGCCGGGGCGCTCATGGGAGGTTGAGTTCTACTACGTTTTTTTAGTGCTTTAATAAATGTTTTTATCTAGTCAAAAAGAAGCTAATGTGTCTTATCAAAAAGATAAAGTGCGCTATCTGACCAGGTTTATTTTTAGCAATGAATAATTAGTCGGTTTGCTGCTAATTAACCGCTGCCAAAGCGGAACCGTTGAGCTTTTAACGTTTCTGGCGGTGCGGTTACGTAAAGGGACTGTGTGTTCCCCAGCTGATCCATCTCGATAAAAGGTAACGTCTACCTGATCGCTAGCGAAATAAAGCTTTTTGTGTACATCCCCCTGAAATCGTTGAGTCCAAACCGACATTACTACTGTCTGTGTTTGATTTCAGACAGATCATGAGCAAAGACTCACAGATGAGGGCTGCAATAAACCAGAAGCTGATAGAAATGGGGGAACGGGAGCGGTAAGCAAGCTTTTCTCTCTCAGTGATTTGGTCATGAATGGTTCAGAGACAGAAGTGTCTATTCAGATATTTAAATAATGTCAACTAACTGTGTGGCCGCAGGTTGAAAGAATTGCTCAGGGCGAAGCTGGTGGAGTGTGGATGGAAGGATCAGCTGAAAGCACACTGCAAAGGTATTGTATCTGTATTTGTGTGTGTGTGTGTGTGTGTGTGTGTGTGTGTGTGTGTGTGTGTGTGTGTGTGTGTGTGTGTAACGGTGCTTCCATGAAACTGGATCTCTTAAGTCATTAACTGTTTTGTCCAGATGTGATCAAAGAAAAGGGCCTGGAGCATGTCACAGTGGAGGACCTGGTCACAGAAGTCACACCAAAAGGCAGAGGTACAGATCTGATCTTCTCAAGTAGATGTGCTGTTACTGCAGCATATATGCTTAACTTAATCAGGTTCAAGTCAATTCTATTCAGTTTTATTTATATAGCGCCATATCATAACAGAAGTTATCTCAGGGCACTTTTCATATAGAGCAGGTCTAGACTGACTCTTTATATTTACAGAGACCCAACAATTCCCACCCTGAGCAAGCACTAGGCGACAGTGGCAAGGAAAAACTCCCTTTTAACAGGCAGAAACCTCGAGCAGAACCAGGTTCTGGGTGGGCGGTCATCTGCCTCGACCGGTTGAGTTGAGAGAGAGAAAGCGAGAGCAGGAGGAAAGAGAACATACAGTAGTACAGTAAGTTGAGAGTATAAAATCTGCTCAAGAAAACATAAAACACTTCACCCGACTGGGTCAGTCAGTAAAAACTCCCACTGCAGTCAAACTTTGGTTAAACCCACAGCAGTTTATCTTAATAATATATATTAAATATAATATATATTATTATATTATTAATATATGTAATATTTATTTTAAATTCTGGAGGAGACCCCAAAGGTTCTAGAGATACCACATTTTGGGGAGAAAATATTGCTCAAGACTTCTAGAATAAGATTAGATGAGATGTGTAATGAGCTTTATTGATTCCATGCAGAAATTAAGTAAGTAATGTTAAGTAATGTATAAAAAAACTAGAATACCTTATGAACATCGACTTTATACAAAATTAAACATTACACAATAGTCCGTGTGATAGGATGGTGCAGCCATAAGAAACATGGAGTCTTGATTATATCACAATCTGCTAGTGTTTATCTTTTCCTAATCCCTCAGTGTATGTTCTGACATATCAGCACTTTCTCTCCCGTGCAGCACTCGTACCAGACAGCGTGAAGAAAGAGCTCCTGCAGAGAATCAGAGCTTTTCTAGCTCAACACGCAACCTTGTGAATGAGACGAGATTCCCGTCTAGACATTTTTTTACTCACTGTAGATCCACAATTAAAATCCAAACTGATGTTTGTTCTCATTGTGAGCAATGCTGAAGTGTTATTTTTATTTTGTATTGTGTGTTTTCATATTGATTTTAGTTTGTTATGCAGCAGTTTTGGAAAAAAATAAAGTCATGCCTATTTTGGTCATCGGGGGTCCTGATTGTTTCTTTAATACTGCTGAAGACCTCTTTGACCTGTAATTGATTTCTCTTGTTCAAACCAAAGAAAATGCAGACCGATCGTTTATTTCTCGACAGACAGCATGATGAGTGATCTGTGCTAAAAAGACTTTAGACGATATGACAGAAATGTCTTTCGTTAGGATGTTACGTAAGAAGACAAAGAAATCTGTGTGTGTAAATACCTTCACTGTTATCACAGAGTGCTTCATTATTGCGTTATTTATTGTAGTTCTCTTAATGATAAATTGTGCATTTGTAAGAAAGATATATATTGTTATAAAATGTCTAGTTTTTACATTTGAAAACCACACAGTACATACTGTTACTTTCTTAAAGTAAAAGTTATAGCCTGAAGAAAATAAAATCCATTGCTGTGGTCAAACACATCTCAGGCATGAGCTCATGCTGCTGCAGTTGTCCAATTTTCCCTTTCAGGAATTGAAATTGTTTTTTCTTTAGTATCGCTCAGAGGAAGTTGAGCACATGCACTCATGCACCCACATCTTGCATCACTGTCTAAACCTGCTGGACAACAAATCTGCTCGGGTAATCTTTCTCAGGATTTCAGACTTCATGGAAAGAATTTGTCACTTAAATAATGCTGACAGTGACAGGAGTATTTATACTTTCAGACTAAGTTTTTAGTTCGGTATGTGGGCAGTGTGAGAGCTTGTGTGTGTGGGCGACAAGTGCCTGGTTTTGCCAACACGCTAGAACAGACCAGTGGGCGATTGCTCATGCGGGACCCTGGTCTGGATACCATGGAAAGAATGTGCAGCTTGATCACATACTCAGAAGATTTTGACCTAAAACACTGAAGTTTAAACAGTACATTTTTGAGTTTTATCCCTCACAGAAACACTACTCACCACTAATCAGACTCATCTTCACTTTCCTACTCATATCTAAAGCAACTTTGTGAAACTTGACAACTGAAAGTGCATATTAGCTATTGCTGGAAGAATTATTAAAACTGCCTAAAATGTAGAAGTTTAACATTTTTGAAATCCAACATTTTAAAGAAATAGTTTGATATTTTGGGAAATACAGTTATTGGCTTTCTTGCCAAGACTTTGATTAGAAACACCTCTAATTAACACATAATATCTTGTTTATTTAATGCATATAGAACTTGTAAAAGCAGAAGTCACAGCTCCCAGCCTAGAAATAGTCCAGCACGTAACCTCCCGTAAAACCACAACTTGTCGTTTTTACACCTCGGTTTTTGTATGAATTAAACAAGTTATAACGTGTTAATTAGTGAGCTTTCAAGAGGCTGGTAGGTGGATTTTGTTATTTTCGGACGGAGCCAGGCTAGCTGTTTTCAGTCTTTATGCTAAACTAAGCTAAGCTAACCAGCTACTGACTGTAGCTTCATATATCTACAAACATGAGAGTGGCATCAATCTTCTCATACAACATAGCTAAAAGATTTTTTATAATTTTTCAGACTTGTTGCTTGTTTTACTTGTTGTATACTGGAACATCTGGCTGTCTGAAACTGCAGAGGCTTAAAGTAAACCCTAAATAAACAAATACTGTAACTGCTTTATCACTTTGGTCATGAGATGGGGCTTTTCGTACTTTGGAGCACAACTTGTGTCCAGTCTTTTCAACCAGAATCGTTTTTATTCCCCCACAATTTGAGTCTCAACTTAATATTTGACCACAAATATGTAATCTAACTCCTTCAGTGTAATAATAAAAGATGTGGCTTTAAATCTGCACCACAACTTCCCCAGAATCTATCCTGAGTGACCAGGCCTGCTGTTTGTCCTGTGATAGTTTTTACTTTTATTTTACTCATTTTGTTTTGATATATATCTCATCTCTTGTGGCCAAGCTGCAGTGAGCGTTGCACAGTAATTGATCGTCTGTATACTTGACCACAACTGCACAACGTTACTAGTTCTTTTCTGAGTTTGTGAGTCAGAGTCTGCTTTACTTTTCTGATCCCTTACTCTCATTGTCTCCTTCCTCATCTTCTCTTGCAAAACAACATGATTAATCGTTTAAGCTAAAAATAACAGCAAAGGACAGAATGACAGAAGTACCATTATCTTCTCAACACAAAGGGTTGTGGGGCTCTGCTGTCGTTCTCGTAGACGTTATTTAAGAAACTTTTCCAGAGGCACCTGTGAGCAAATGAGGCATGGTGTTACTTAAACATCTACTACACACCCCATCCTCCTATGTAATACTGTAAATAAATAACATTTTAGTTAACAAAGGAGGCCTTATCTGACACAGGTGTAAATAATAAAATGAATGATGGCTGAGTTCCATTTAACTGCTTTGGTTTCAGGGTGCTCTGGTACTGTGCATGCTGGCTCACTGCCCAACTGCCGTGGCTTGCTGGGACACTTGAATTGAACAGAACCATCATTAATGTTATTAGCAACACGTGTGGTTTACCTACTGTGACAAGCCAAAATATCTGCTGTGAAAAAGGCCTATTTTACTGGCTGTACTGGCAGCTGTTCATGCATTGAAAAGAAGAAAAAAAATTATTTTCAAGCTCAGAAGGCAAAGATAGTTTAGTGTAGTTGAAAAAGGTGGACCTATAAAATATGATAATGTTTTTGACTCCATTATAAAAAAGAAAGATGCCTCATCTTTTTCCTGTGCGGCTGCACTCCCCCGTCTCCTCGGTCTTCCTACTCAAATAGATTTTCATTTTGACAAACTGAAACTTTTCAATCAGTCCAAACCCTTCTGTCACATTTAAAATACCACAGAGAACACTCTATTTATTATTATAGTGAATTCATTTATTGTATATTCATAAACACTATAGAAAACACTAGATTCAAAGATTACAGACTTTTTATTTGTCACATATTCAAACAATATGTGTAGTGAAATGCAAGGTGGCATAAGGCTGTGTTAAACAACTAATGTGCAATAAATCATAATAAATAGAATAAGGGTAAAAATAAGAATTAGAAAAAAAAATGAATTGAATAAAAATACAAAGATAAAAAGATGTATATGTAATATAAGTATTAAAGTTTGTGTATACTTGATAAGATCATTGACAATTTACCTACAGAAATAAATAAAACACCACTAGTTTCATATCTACTCAGACCACATCCTCATTCCTGCAGGAAAACAAAGAGCTAAAAGCACTTCAGAGCCACATATTACTTTAGGTAACGTTGATCTGGCCTTCAGGATTACACTGATGCACATGTATCACATACCAGCTTATAAGATGTACAGAGTTTCAGGATCAAAAGTTGTCCAGTAAATGCCTGCTTTTTTTCTGTTAGAAAATAAAGCGTGGAGTTAAAGCTCTTGGAGAAGCTAAAGATCCTGTATTTCAGAAAAAAAACGGGTGGTGAGTTCACCAGTTATGACTAAGACTGCCATATTTATCAATTTATATCTCCACCCCTACCAGCAGCTAACAAGACCAAATGTAGGTGAGGGGATTGGATAGTTTACTGATGTTATAGTACATGATTTTGAGGTAATAATTATCGTATCACTCTACTTTTCAAAAACTAACAGTAATCTTTCACGACCACTTGAGGCTGCTAAAGTTGCAAAGTTGTCTTCCTCCACTGTATTTCTCTCACTCGTCAGCTAATCAGATTTCTGTCTCTCATTGTTTGCTTCTTGACATCATTTTGTTTCATCAGCAATAGTCCTGCCTGACTACGCATCAAACATAAGAAGTTGGGGTTTTTTTTAATGGATGTAAAGCCATTCAAAACCCCTTGTTATAGGAAGGACCAAGAGTCTACGAGCACCTCTGTGAGTCTGTGATGCTCTCTAAAAATGTGAGTTGGATAAAAATGGAGAGCTGACTTTGCTGTTCTGGAACAGACTACTAGTGGCTATAGACTTTTTCTTCCCTTACTGCTTTTTAGAGAGGTTAGGGTTAGTGTGGCACCACTGGCTTTGCATACGCAGTAGCTCAATTCACTGCAATCGCTAGAGACTATCTGTTGATATTTTTGTTAATACAGGAAATGGTGTAACTCTTCCTTGTGCTCTGGAGTGTTGAAGAAAACGCGAAAATAGCGCAGACAAGACAATGACAAAGACTGACTGTGACAAAGGTGAATCGTATGGGTGCAATTTGTTTGAGGGCTATTGAATGTTGGAATGCACCAGTGTGTCATGTGTTCTTGTTATTTTGTCCAACTCTCGAACAATATTTGTGGCCACAACCAACATTGTACTTATGTTTAGAACATGTTATGTTTCATATATGACATGTAGAAGGACAGAAACACCAGTTCAATACAATCCACTACAACAGCAGTTAAACTGGTTTACTGCCAAACTACACTTGGCAATATAATGGGATGTAATACAAAACTACAGTTTGAGCATGAGCTTGCGTCACAAAGGTAATATTCATATATTTTGTCTTTTCCTTTTAATTATTTTAATAATCTTAATTTATTTTTAAAACTTTGAGGTTTGTACTGTTGGTTGGACAAAACAAGCATTGTGAAGGTTTCACTTTGGGTAATTTTGACGCCACTTCTCGCTTAATACATGAAATGGTGAAACTCTTCCTTGTGTTCTGTAGGAGTGTTGAAGGAAACGTGATGGGGGCACAGACAAGGCAATGACAAGACTGACTTTGATGATTAACTCTGAGATTACTGTAATGGTCTGATTTCTATCTGATCAGCATGTCTTGGAAAACCAATAATATTTTGATGCTTTGTACGGTATGAGGAGTGTCACTTTTGGGTACAACTGTGACGGCATTTCTCATTTTTTTCTGTATGTTTACAAACCAAACAAACAATCAATCGATTAACTGAGAAAATAATCAGCACATTAATCCATAATGAAAATAATCATTAGTTGCGGTCCGAAACCACAACAGTAAAATCCTGCTTTTACATTCATGTATAAGTAATAATAATCTAATGATATAATATATAATAGTATAACAGTCACAGGGGCCATTTTACTTTTAATACTAATTACTTACGTACTTTTACTTAAGTAACATTTTCAATTCAGGACTTTTACTTGTAACAGAGTATTTTTACAGTGTGGTATTACTGTAGTACTTTTAGGGTCTGAATACTTCCGACCCTTGACAAATCTTTTTATAGTTTCACTACTTCCTCTTCAGTTCCACTAAAGTCTTGATGTAGATTCCTGTACATGAAGCTGTTCCTCATCATCCTTTTATTGTATAGATAGTGAGATAGGTTGATCTGAGCAGTCTCCTCCCAGTTTCAGGTGGGAGGCGGAACACTGAGCAGCCTTATATAGAGTTTCTTGTTGCTACACAGTGCAGTGTTTCTCTATCTATCTGAACACCTGGTACATTTAACAGCTAAACGGCGTTTTCAACAGGTGGGCTTTATTCACATTTAAATGACATTTCTAATTTGAAAAAAATGTAAATCTTTTCAACAGATTTTAGTACATTTAATTTGAATAATCATATAGGGATTTGCTTCTAATCTCTAGTTTGTTTGTTTACCTGTCTTATACAATCAATTATTTTCCTTCAGAGCACTTTGTTATAATTCAGTTTATTTATAAAACCAGCCTGAAATACGGCCTTATGTGGACTTTCTTAAAACCTTTACAGACAGTACTCTAAAATAGCACTTTTATTGTTAAATCTTTTACATTTTCCCAACATCTAGACCATTAAATTGCAGACAACTGCAGGTGAGGCAGCAGGGAAATCTGGGAAATCTCCAGGATGAAGTCCCCGTTGAGGTCGGCGGCGCTCCTCCTCTGGCTCTGGTGCTGCTGCAGTAAGTAGCCAGTTACAAAGTACAATAATAATGAAAGTTTATCTGTTAATCTGCGTTTGTTTTAATAGAGTTCCTTAGGTTTAGATGTTTTTTAAGTTTTTTAAATGCGGAAATGTCCTAACAAGTCACCACTAGCCCACTGCTCAGGGGGAAAAAAGATGTCTTAAATTGTTTTATATACATTTCAGGTGCTCAGCGCATTAACTACATATTTCCACAACGAGGAAGCATCAATGGAGCAACACGTCTCACCATATCAGGAGACGGTGAGAGATTTAATCATCAGATAGGACAGGTTTTGTTCATAATCCAAAATTACGATTGTTAAATCTTGTTACAGACCTATTTTATCTTTAAGAATAACTGTGAATATTATTTTTAATTCAACTATGAGACTTTCAAATAGATTATAACACATCAATTAAACATATATTTGTTAAAAGTGATCAAAAAGTAATCAAAGAATCTTGTTTGTGCTGTAGTTACCATATTATGATACTGTTGCCACAGTAGCAGCAGTTGTGTTATAACTATGCCTTAGCTCTTCAAGAGTCAACTCTTGATCCAAAACTTGTGGGATTTCAGCTAAATCTTCACCTGTTTTCATGATGCTAAATGATTTCCTTTGGTAGGGCTCATCCTGTCTTTATGCAATAAAACATTTTTGCATTTATTGTTTTAAAAGTGATTATTTGGGCATCTTTTTCCAGGTTTTGCCCACGAGCGACAGTTCCAGCTGAATCCAAAAGACGACACATTTGGCAACCGTGTGACCCTGGTGTCAGACACCCTGTCAGTCCCCTGTGATGTGGAGAGAGACTCATCCCACGGCAACCAGATCCTGTGTTACACCAGGTAGCCTCCAGGTCCTCAACTCTGTTGAATATATATAAGGCACTTCATGCATATGACCATCTGAAATGATTCATTTTCTCCATCACAGAGCCATGCCGAGTGATCGATATATGGTCCGTGTCAGCGTGGATGGTGTTCCCATTCCTGACAGCAATATATGCAGCGGCATATACAAAGCATACCAATGCAGCTTCTATGTAAGTTTGCAGCTAATGCAACACAGACGCCTTAATTTACAAGTTAATTGACTCCTGCAGTCAAGCGTTTGGATTTGTCTCGATGATTGGTCTTTTTTCATTCTTCAACTCTCACTCTCCTCAGACTGTCTGGTATAGCACGCCTACAATCAGCACTCTGAGTCCGGTCAGTGGACCACCAGGTACAGTGTTTACACTTTACAGCATGTAGTGATTTCACTCCAGTCCAGTCTGAACTTTATATTAAACCCAGTTCAAACTCACTGCAGGCACCGTGGTGACACTGCGTGGACGGATCTTCACAGAAGTTTATGGAAGCAACACTGTCAAGAGCTCAAATGGCCTCAACGTCAGATTTCTGAGGTATAAGAATAAAATAAAACACAGATGTACTTTGTAAATATTCATATTACTGTAAAGCATTTTGTCTCACCTAAGCTTCAAAGTATATTTTTTTAAATGAGAAACATTTCTGTCTGATTTATGATGATATCCTGTCAAAATCCTATAAGAAAATTATTTAAATATGTTTATTTGCATTGAAAACAACCCACTGAAATGTATTCACTTGTTTTAATAAAAAGACTGAGGGTTACAAAAGATTTTTGTTTGTGAGAAAGTACCAGCTTAACAAATACTCTTATAATCAATCAATGACTATAATCTTGTTTATTGCAGATCCTACATGGGAGGGATGCCTTGCGAGCTGCTTAAACCGGAGTCAGATGAACTGTAAGTTCTAGATGTAGACTGTGTTTAGAAATTAAATCACAGTTAAAACACAGAAAAATGGACTATAGACAGTAAACATATCAGTTCAAACATGTCTCACAGCTGCAGAGAAATCTTTTGAGTGATGAAGTTATGTTAAATGAAACGAATATAATCCTAATAAAAAATGATTTGGTTTTGTGTGCAGTATTAAAAGTTTTTCCAAATATTTCTAAAGATATCAACTACGACTGGATTCAGAATATTCTAATTGGGGATCCATGAGCTGCAAAATGACGGGGACGTATGTTGGTAAGCTGGTTTTGTTCACAATTACAGCAGCTCTTAAAGGTGGGGCAGGTAGTACCGTACAGTTTTTTGGCTTGGGCTTAGCGGAGTGATACGAGGCAGCGGAGTGAGAGAGAGGGACCGGGCGAAAGGTTTTGCCTACCCCAGCTTTAATATATATTTCAAAAATAAGATTCATTTTGAAACTGTACAAACTGTCCTTTAATAATTATATGTTGTTTCCAACAGGGCATCACAACTTGAGTTACATCCTTGATAATGAATTTGGAAGGTAAAGCAGTGTTAAAATATTTGACTTCATGCTAGCTCCAATTTTCGGCATTTTTTTACATTTCAGTTTCATTAAGATTTGCATACATAAATACACCTGTATGGTTTAATCTCTAACCAGTGGCTTTAATCGACCTTTGAAAGTGCAGATAGATACACTGAAAAATGCATAGATAAGCAGCTCCTGAAGGTTTGACTTCTTGGTGATAAATTGTTTCACTCAACAGCAGTGTCATTGTGTGAACAACTGTAATAATATGACTTAATTTCTTTAAAATCTTTAGGAGTTTATCAGACAAGAACCTGTACAGGGTTTCAGCTTTGGGCAAGCTCTCCATGTTTCAGACCTTTGCAGGTGCGTTAGACGGAAAGACATTTGTCCATAATAAATGTGGCAGTTTTCAAGTAGTTCCTCTGTAGTATTTATTCTTAGTACAGTGAAATGTTCGTTATGTCTCTTCTTCAGAGGTGACAGGAGTCTCCCCATCAAAGGGAAGTGTCATGGGCGGAACCCTGTTGACCGTCCACGGCCGCTTCTTCGACCAAACCGATCAGCCAGCACGTGTTCTCGTTGGAGGTAATCACCACCATCAGACTGGAAACTCACCAGCTGTAGCCAGTTTCTAATACCAGCACAACTCCGCTGATATTTTCACACAGTACAAAGTGTTCCGCATGAGAATGAAAACTCTTCGCGTTGTTGGGGCCTCAAGTCATGCGATGGCGATAAGCCTTTTCGACGCAACAGAATGTGCGCATTCTTTCAGTAAAAGAAAACCAAAGCGTTGTTGCACGGTGGACGGAAAGAATCTTTCGAAAGCTTAAAGACACAGCAGACCATGACAAAACGAGCTGGTGCAGTCTTTCGTAAGACTTCAAGAGTGAGTCCTTTTTGACCTTAAATTAAAGTACATGTTTGACAGTAAAGGAAGTCACTTTTCTTGAGCGCACTGTCAAAATGAAAAATAAAGTACACCTATTTACCTAATCAGATTTTTCAGACCTTCATGTCTACAATAAAATTCATATATTACTGATGAAGCATGTGCAACTAAACGACCAGAGAAATCAAAGTACTGTAAAGACTAATTAGATAGTTTTGCCTTTACTTCTATGTTTTTTTTCCACATTTCATGAAACTTTGAAACTCTAAAGTCATCAGAGCAGACTCACTTTGCACTTCTACCAGTCCTGAATATTTTTAAATCTTTCATCCTCAATAAAGTAGGATCATTTAAAATGCCACAGCAGCAAAACAAAGAAACACCTATGCATAGCAAAGATAAGTAACTAAAAACTTTTTTTTTTAACTTTAGGAGGTCTAGAGAGGTAAAACATATCAAACAACTAAGATTATTTTGTGTTGCAAACCTTTTTTTTTCTGGCTCTTTTCCTGTCAATCATCTCCCACTGACTACTGGTGTAGCTACCACACACAAAATGAAGAACAAAAACGAATGGTACTCCTAACTAGTAACTACAAAGTGTGTTATGAAACAACATATCATAAATAAATGATGAGGAAATTGCAATATGTAATTAAATGCACTTGAGGGAATGGAACAATGCTACCAAGGTACATAAATGTGCTTTTATTTTCAGTAAATGTAAAGAAATGAACCTATAACGAATTACCATGAAATGAAAATTCAGTCATTTTCAACACTTTGCAGTTAGTCCTTTAAGTGAAGCCTGTGCTATTGTGTTTTTGTGTCAGTTATTTAAAGTTACTGCGTGCTTTAAATCACTAACACTCGATTTGTCTGCAGGCCTGCCTTGTGAAATCCAGAACGTGTCCGACGACAAAATTATGTGCAGGACCGCCAAGCACGACATGAACAACACAATGACAGCCTACCCAGGTGAGAACCCACCTCCTCTACTTCTCTCCTTTTGTCTTTTGATGCGATGCAACCAACGCTTGTCTTTAAACCATCCCGTTGCTTTATTTTGTGTTGTTTCATTATCAGTTGACATCTTGATCACTGTGCTACTTGTCAACAAGACTCGTCGTCTTGTCACAGCTCATCAAGGAACTTTGATGTGTAACAAGATAATCTGTTATCTGACTGTGACAAAAGCACATATTTTTGATCAAACATCATACAAAAGATAACTAGAGCTGACGTCAACAGCAGATACTGACATTTCTTCAACGTTTTGCGTCAGGATTTTTTGTACAACTTGATTATCTTCTCGATTGATTTATTAATAGCTTTGTCTATAAAATGTCTTAAAATAGTGAAAATGCCCAGGGTGACGTCTTCAAAAACCAACAGTCCAAACCCCAAAATATTCAATTTACTATTATAAATGTCAAACAAAAGCAGCAAGTTCTCAAATTTGAGCAACTGGAACCAGTTTAGCGTTTTTGCTTGTTTGTGGTTTAATTTTCTGCTAGTCGACTCATTGATTAATCGACTAATCGTTTCAGCTCTGATTTTGATACACCACCATTTATTTCCTTTTTAAACCCAGGTGGCAGAGGCTTGAAGATGGAGGTGTGGAACAGCACAACACCCTCTTACCTGACTGACATTCTCAACTACAACGAGAACACAACTGGATACTGGACACAGTGGACCGACTCCATGCCCCACGTTTTCACTTTGGGATTGAATCTTTTCAGCTCACGATCCAGAGGTTTCTTTGTCCCTCCAGCCAGCACCAACTACACGATTTACCTCCACTGTGTTGACCGATGTGACCTCTACCTCAGCAACTCCAGCCGCCCGGAAGATAAGGTATGAACAGAGAGTTTACTTCAACTTTACTTCAAAATGAATCACACCCACTGTCATCATCTGAGCACACAAAATCCAAATAAATCATGCTGTGTTTCCATTTGACACGATCAAAGATTATTAACCTAAGAAATGACGATGTTTTATGATGAATTCTCATATCTTTCCTGCTTGTAACATGTTTTTTTTTTTTTTTTCCCACAACCTCCATTGCAGGTTAAAGTTGCGTACCAGCCGTATCATGTCTCATATTACACGAGTCTGCAATCACAGAAGTCTAAAGTGCTGGCTCTAGAGAAAGGAAAACCGTACGTACATGGCTCTAATTAGCTCTTGAAAACTACAAATAATTAATTCATAGTAACCTGTATTCATTATAGCTGTGAACTTAGTTTCCCCTGAAAATAAATTTTAAAAATTATTTTTCCTGTAGCTACTACTTGGAAATTCTGCATCAAGAATATTATAGTGCAGCTAGTATCAACCTTGCCTTGTTCCAAGAGGAGAGTTCCTTTACACAAGACCAGACAGACGATGCTGTCAATGAGGTTCAGAATATCGTGGCTAAATACGACGCGTTCAATGAGGAACAGGTATGTTGTTGCTAACCCATTGCTAACCTGTAGCTTTATTCCGTTAAAAACAAACCACATCCCAGATTATCTGCTCACCTCCCCTTAAAGAAATGGTTAGACGTTGTGGGAAATATGCTCTTTCTTGCCGAGAGTTAGATGAGAAGATTGATAGCACTCTCCTCTTATCTGTACGCTAGAGATGAAGCTACAGCCAGTAGACTGTTAGCTTAGTTTAGCATAAAGACTGCAAATAGCTAGCTAGCTCTTTCCAAGGTAGTCACTGCTCCCAGCCAAGAAATAGTCCAGCACATAACTCCCTGTAAAACCACAACTTGCCGTTTTATACTTCATTTTTTGTGTGGATTAAACAAACAAGATATAATGTGATAGTTAGTGAGCTTTAGAGGTGGTGGTACTGTATGTAGGCGGACATTCCTACCTCTTGAACAGAGCTAGCTGTTTCCTGTCTTTATGCTAAGCTAACATGGTCTCCTGGCTCCAGCTTCATATGTAACATACAGATATTAAAGTCGTATCAATCTGTGAATAAGCGTATTTCCCAAAATGTCAAGCTATTCTTTTAAACTGTGGAACAAATAAAAACTATTCTCTTCACCTTCATGTTTAACTCACATTTGCTCTGCAGAGTTTGTTGACAGTCATTTTGGAGAATGTAAGAAATCACTAAATGAGGTAGAAGTAAATGTAGCAGGTACTGTTGATTCAGTGCCCACCTCTTTTTTCACTTCTCTACCTCACCTTCGCTCTTTCTCCCAGGTGGTAACCTTTGAATCCTGGCCCAGCAATGTCACTGGAGTCAAAGAGATCCAGAAGGTTAGCGTCAGCAGCAGCTGCGCCAGCTATCTTTGTGAGAGCACCTTCTTCAGCCTGGGATATGGAGACGCAAAGACTGGTAATGTGTTTTAGAATACAGTTGGACATTTGTATGCACTTGGATCTAGTATATTAATTGCTCTAAAGTACAATGACTGCATACATGTTTAACAGCCACAAAAGAAAATCCCTGAACTGGACAGCTCCAACCTACGGAAGCCGAGAATGGCTGTCCTTGCAATTTTTTTTTTTTAATGCCGTTATCTCGAAATCACAAGTTAATTATTTTGTTATCTCGAGAAAATTAGCTTCTTTATGNCGAGATAACGAGATAATCAACCCGTTATCGCGAGAAAACAAAAGGTTATTTCCACTTATTAGCAAGGAGTAGCCTATCCATTATTGATCATGGCATCCAACTACTTCAATCAGGCAGAAACTGCACTGTGTCTTTCTGTTACAGGGAACATCCAGATCAGTCTTTGTCATTTAAGGAGAAGACTACGAGATAAACGTGCTTTGTTATCTTGACATAACGAAATAATTAACTTGTGATCTCAAGAAAACGGCATTAAAAAGATCATTGCAAGCACGGCCGTTCTCAGCTTCCATACTAATCTCCATGAGTATACAAGCCCATGTGTTTCTTCATGATCCTTGAAATTATTTGGTGCATTTCTATCTTGCACATTCATTATCTTAATGTGCCATGACTGCATACATTAGCATTGATTGCCACAAAAGGAAAACCCTGAACCTGCTGCTCTAATCTAATGAAACTACCGTATATACCAGCCATTATATTTGTTCATGAGCTTTGTCTTTTTCTTCTTTAGGACCAATCTCTGTCAGCGCCTCAGCAGATATGGTGAAAGCAGCCTTGAACGACCTTTGGTCCATCAAACCCGATACAGTCCAGGTCACCAAAGAGGACGACAGCCAAGGATCTCACTACACAGTCACATTCGATTCTGACAGAGGTATGAAGAGACAGAAAAGTAGTCAGGGAAAAGTTGGGCGCTGTTGAGTTTGTGACGTGTGTGGTTGTTACACTTGATTCACATGCAAACTGACTTTAGACTCCGCTTTAAATTAAATTCCTGCAGATTCGGCTGTACAGATTATACAATATGGTATCTGTCTATTGTATTTTGATTTTAGCAGCCGAAGTGCAATAAATTAATTGATCATCTGTATTTTTTTGACTTCAGGGGATTTCAATCCTCTTCACTATGAGGTTTTTGGCTTCGATACCAACGTCACTGTTGCAGAGGTTACAAAGGGGAGAAGCAACATGAAGACCTTCACTCTGCTCTGGGGGGGAGTCCCGACAAAGCCCATCGCATTCAATGCAGCAGAGTCTGTGGTCTGTTGTGGCTCTCTCTTTGTGCTCAGACACTGAATCTACAATCTGTGATTCAGTGTGACTGGGGTGATGTAGTAAAAGATATAGAAACAAAATACAAAAAGCAGAAGCAATACTAATATCCAGCTTGTGTGACTGTGAACAGGTGCGGGCGACTCTGGAGGGCATGATGAAAGCCGAGTGTCCCAGTGAGATCATGACCACCGAAGGGACTGATGTGAAATACTTCAATGACTTTGAAAATTACTTCTCCCAGGTCAGTGGGGACAAAAACACGCACAGATTTTGTAGTGACTGCTGTCTGTAACCGTAAAAGTGAGTGAGAAAACAAACTTATTTGTGGAAGCACTTGAATGGAGAGCATCTGATTTTGGATTCTCACTGTTGTCTGATTTCTTGCACTCACCAGTACTATAGTGCCCAGACAGGGACTCTAGTGAAAAACTCTGCTTTCTGTGGCCTGTGGTCGCTGAAGAACGCTGAGGTCCTTTTCAGAGACAGTTACTACAAAGAGTCTGGTGGCATCTATGGACCAGTTCCATTGGACAAGCATCCCACGGTAAAACACACAGCTGCTTTATTTATTGTTGTTCATTTTGCACAGCCGGTTGGATTGTCTTCAAATGGACAAATGGATGCAACAAGAAAGTAGTTGAATGTACTCAAATATGCTGGATTGGACCCAATGTGTAATTAAATCTTTGCTCCTACTGTCTCTAAACAGTGCATTTACTGTTTACATTACATTTCCCATTCCTCTCCTTGCAGCTTTGCTTTGCGTACAAGGGAATGTTGAAGGATGAAGTTGGCATGAAGTTCACTTACAGCGACAGCCAAGGCCAAACCAAGATAGAGACAGCAAAGATCAGCACTCTCTTCACTAAGGGCCACACGTCAGTAAAAGCCATGAAGTGATTTTAATTTGTCAGATGTATGTATGCAACCTTCTCAGCAAAATTGCAGCATAGAAATGTGATTATTTCCTGACAGATGGAGTTACAAATGCATAGACCTGCAGGATTCCCTGCAGAATGAATACATTGGAAGCAAATACAATCTGCTGGAGTTTTACCTCTACAAAGATGACTCCAGTGCAGATTTCTATGTGGATGCCGTTCACATCGGAAAGACACCCACCACAAGTGATGAAAATGGTACAAATTAATAGTAGTTTTGATCTTCTTTAATGTCAAAATCAACTGTTGTTCAGAAATGCAATCAGATTATATTCCGTTATTTTTTTCTGCAGAACATTTCACATTTTATTAAACAATTCAACATTGTGGAGTATGTGGATTATCTCTCTATGTATTACATTTGATGTGTGAACAGTAGGACTCTGCGGATGCTGCTCACTAATACCAAAATTTAAATGTTCAGCCGTTTATTTTATTCCTCTGCATTGTTTTCTTACAGTTGTTCCCTACAAGAGGAGGCCTCCACCTTTTGAGAGCTCTGGTCATTCCTTCGAGGTGATCTCTGTTGGCAAAGACACATCAACTCCTTCACACATCAGCTACAAGATCATAGCCACACCTCTAAACTGTGCCTTTGGGTTCCCGCTGCTAGAATTGGGCTTCCTGCAGGTACCGGATTAATTTAATTCATGTAACAATGTCATATTACAGACGAGTGACATCAATCCTTATTTTTAACATGCATTTTCAGTCCTTGGAAAAACACAGAGGTACTGCCTGTCCAGTTTAGGATCATCTTGTTATTTAGAGCCAGGAAACAGAAATTTGGGCAAATGTTTGGAGCCTATAGGGTGAAGCCGAAGTGAAGTAAGCAAGTGGCAGCCACCTGTCAGTTGATCAGACACATAAACAAAACATAAACGTCCCTCCTTCTCAGTCTCAGTATTTTCTTAATGGGACAATATTTTCAAAACACATGCAGGAAAGTGTTATTAGATGCGTGTTGATGAAGTGTTAGCATGTAAATGAGAGAAGATGGGGCTTTCCCATTTACTTCAGTACAGTCAGTCTGTTGGAGCAACAATGTGGAGTCTCTAATCTGCCCGGCCTGAAACAGCAAAAACAAGGACTTTCCACAAGGAAAACCAGATGTCTGATTGTGTTGCTTCAGCAGTCTGACTCTGACTCATAAAAACAGAGGAAATGTTCTGTAGCCCTCGGCCATGTGATATAACCTACAGAACCTACAGCGCCACAATGTCACTGTGCATGTCTCATGCCTCGACATGCTGTACAGTCATCATTTGCCTAACAGATTACAGTGGCAGGCTACTGTATAAGTACTGGCACGGAAAAGTGTGACTGCAGCGTGAAGTGTCTGTTGTAACATTTGTTTCAGTTAAATCTGACATGAATCCATCGTTGCCTCATTCTGCAGCATTTGTAATGATTCTAAAAACCTTTTATCTCTGCGGTAAAAAATTTTTATTTAGATTCCACTTTCCTTAAAAAATTAAAACTCAAAGATGTATCCAAAAGCAGAAGTTGTTTTCATAACTAAGTGGATTTATTTAATCTTTATTTTTATAGGGACAAGTATATAGCAGGGACCAGTGCCATGTACTCTAACACAATATTTATAGTATTTTATAAGCTAGTTCGCAATGCCCTTCCGTAGATAGGCTTTTATACAAAAACACAAAACTCAGAAAATATATACAAAACCGCTAAAAATACAAACAGTGACCTTAAAAAAATTACCATAAAAGTCAGTGACAAACACAGATCATTCAAGACTACGTGACTGATTCCTCTTTAAAAGACTTATTGATCCCCCAAACAGAGAAAGACGTCTGTCTAATTAAATCAAGGATATAATTTTGGAAAGAAAATGCTCGTTTCAGTCTAGACATATAGTATGGTGACGTTAAAAGCGACACATCCTATTTAGGATTGCGAGAAGACGCTTGTGTGTTGAATAAATGGCAAAAGGATCGTTTTAATCTTCCCGTTGTATTTCATAGATGTCCAACAGCAGCGAGGACATGGCTGAGTTCAGGGAGGGAGCAGCCACCGTCACCATCACTCGCCCTCACAGAGCCTCCCCTCCTCTGAACGGCACCTTTGATGTGGAGATTTATGGAGGCCGAGCTGAAGGTAGTTCAGACGCACATGTGTAGTTATTTGCATTGAAACAATTCTGTTCACAGAAAGCATCACCCAAAAGGTTAAACTCTCTCTGACCCAAGATGGACCACTGACTTTTAGGCTATATGTATGCCAGTGTTGCTGTTGTATTAATGAGAAGCTAAAATATGCACAAGATGTTTGGGCTCCTTTATTTGCACGCAATCACTCCTCCTGTCAGCTGCTGTACTGTGAAAACTTGACGTGCACAAAACACCGACGGAGAGAGCTGGAGCAATGACTCTGTTAGTTCGCAGATGACAAAATGAAGACACTTGCTACAAGTGCTTTGACTTTCCAGGTGTGAATTATTTTCCAAAATTAACATACGGAAACCTAGAAATTAGGTTTACACTGAGAAATGATGTCCATCAACACAGACATGTTTAAAGGAAAGGTTATCTCCCATGTCTATTGCCATTTCAAATAATCGCATCATGACTATAAAATACATCCATTAGGTTTTTGTCTGAGGTTTTATAGATTCATTAGCTATAGCTTCAGTCATTCTTTTACCAGTGTATATTTCCACACCTGTAAGGGAACAAGTTGTTTTGAATGTTGCAGGATTTTCTGATCATAAACTCCAGCTCCCAGTGGAAGAACGTCCCCCTATTTAGGAGCCTGTCTTTGTGATGTTGGTGAAAAACCATATTGTAGTTTTACAGTCCATACTGGAGCACATGGACCCTTGTGTCTAACACAACCAGTACTTGTTCTCAGGTCTGTCGGTGGACATCAGCGCGAAGGACCTGAAGTACGCTCTGGAGGGAATCTCAGGAATGGGTCAGGTCAGCGTTACAAAGCAGGAAAGCTGCAGACGCCCCCAGTGGATGGTTGAGTGGCTCACTAAACCTGGAGGCCAGCCTCTGATCCAGGTCAGACTCCACTTCTTATTTTATCATTATTTTAGTTAATATTGGTGCATTTCCCAAAAGCAGATTATCTTCATTACTCAATATTTTATTTGTAGTATTTTAAGTAGTAGCTGTAGCAGCAGTCATAGTAATAATATGACATAAATATTAATCAGATATGAGTGTTTAAACATAAATGTACTGTATGTGCTTGACACGTTCTATCATACCGTCATTTAGTAACATCTTCAAACTTAATTCATTCTCATAATACAAACAGGTTGACAATCTTCACCTTCCTTTCTGTAAACCAGACATGCCAAATATTTAATTGATTCCTTTGAAATTATTTAAAAATTGTATGACATCTAATTAATCTTGACAATGTCTATTATTGTCAGCTGATTGGTGCTGCCTAGCTCTGTTTAGTTTTTGTGTCTCTAAATTAATTTCTATTTATACGTATTTTATTTTAACAATTCATGTTTTGTAAATGACTGTCCACTGTTTAGGCTGACAGCTATTAACCTCTGTTATCACATGTGTTTCACTCCTGTGTTTATGATATTTGTATGAGTAAAAAATAAAACTAAACTCATGGTAGTAGTAACAGCAGTACTACTGTAGCTGCAGAGACCAGCAGCTCTGAGTCCTGATTGTGATTTATTCTCATTACAGATTAACAGCTCCTCAGTTGTCGGCAAAAACGCAGTTGTTTCAGCCAGTGAGATGAGAAAGGGAGGGCTGATGTTACGAAGCCTGACAGGAGATTTCTTCCGTGTCTGGGAAACCAAACCACAGGTACAACTGTGATTCAACAAGCCTTCAGCACATCTGGTTTTAGGTTTCACCATTATCTGTCTGTCAAATGTCTGCTTTGTCCACTGCTGATTACTTGGTGTGTTTGCTTACTATGTCCTGTAGAGCAAGTCCTATTTGTGTGTGTGTGTGTGTGTAGCGTATCATAACGCAGCTGTATTTGTATTTTCCGTGCCTCGAGGCAAGATGTAGATGTTTGCATGTATTAAAGTGACTGACAACTACAGTTGTCTATTATTCTACTTCTTCACTAAAGTCAACATTTTTAATTAGGAGTTTTGTGATGCTGTTTGCAGGTGGAGGTTTACATCAATGGCATCCCCTCAAAGTGTTCTGGTGACTGTGGGTTTGAATGGTCTGAGGACACGACTCCAGTTGTGACTGGAATCAGCCCATCTCGAGGTGGTTTTTGTTCATTCATGAAGCATTGTTGGTTATTTATTGATTTTAAGGTTTACTATATACAACCAGTTTTCATTCTTCTAAATCAAAACATCTGAGAGACGATTCATATTAAACATTACAGAAAGGCTACTGTTGTATCCTTTTTTTCGGTATCAAGAACAAACATCAAATATAGTGATAGTGGTGAATGTTTTATCTCTAATTAAATATCGCTGACTCTTTCAGGATCTAATGGCCTGGGGACTATTTTGACTGTTAATGGGACTGGCTTCAGTAGTGAAAATGCCTCCATCATGGTGGGAGAGGCCAAGTGCCATGTTGAACAGATCACCGGTAAGTGAAAGAAGTTTGGAGAAGTGAATACTGTATCTTCAGCTGTATATTATCTAGTGGAAGGGGTTCAACCAGATTTTGTCGATTGTATATTTCAGCTACCACTCAGGTGTGCAGACTGGGCAGCGCCAGTGCTGGTACCTACCCCGTGTTGGTCAGCTTCCCCTCTCTGGGTAATTCACTCTATGCAGGCGGCAACATGCTCCACTTCACCTACGAGCTCATTGTTTCCTCTTTCTCCCCGCTCTCTGGAAGTGTGGCAGGTAAGACATTACTCAAAAAAATCAGTATAACAGTTGCACTGAACAATCTGTTATTATTTATCACAAAATCAAAAGCAGTTTCTCTATAATACAATAGTCCAGTGATTTGGTGCAAAGAAAACCCTGAAACACATACAATTTTAGCAAATAGAGACCCTCATTTTATAAGAAAGTATAACCATCATCCTGTTTTATTTTTTTCCCAGGAGGCACGCTGCTGACAGTGAGAGGTTTCGGCTTCAGCCTGAACACCACAGTTTTTGTCGGCAGCGAGGAATGCATGCTGGTGAATGCCAGCGACACTGAGCTGACATGCAGAACGCCCGCAGTAAGTGTACAGACTGCAAACTATACTGTTTTTATGGACGTTATTTTCCTGCTTTATCTTAACAACTCAAAGAGCTGTAGTACCGGGCACTAAGCACTTACCATACATTTTTATATGTCAGTCAGCTAAAATATCAGTGTGAAAAACCTAATTTATTATAGATTAACTTAAGTGTCACTAATTCTGATATTGAAATAAATGAGTAAATGACATTTTGTGTGGCTGCTTTAAAGCGAGCCTATTTATTAATTTTTGCTGCGACCACAAGTGACAATTACAGCGAAACAGTGCATACTAAAACGTAGTGTTAATGGTAGAGATAAGTCATAAAGTCATCATACTGACTCAGTAATGTCGGTTAAACAGAAATATATAAAGGCTAACATTAGCCACCATAAGCTACTGGTCAGACCAGACCAAGTAAGGCTGGGTGTTGTATTGAATATGATCAGCTTTTCATTTGTAAGTGGAAGATTTTGTTGTTCTTTCAAAAATTACATAATATTTTTCAACAAATCATTTGAGCATGACATGCTAATAATTTGTCCTCATTTAGTCACTTTTTTGACTTCTTCTACTTATTTGTTAATAAATAAATGCTTGTATTTGCTTAATTTCAGGGAGCTGCAGGATCACAGACCGTCACAGTGATGGTGGGAAACATGAGTCAGACAGCCGACAGTTCCTTCGTCTACGATAATAACCTTACACCCGAGATCTCAAGCCTGAGTCCCAGCACCACCACTGTGATTGGTGAGTTGAGTCATTTTGGGCCTTTATAAACGTATTCACGCATTTAGGATAATTATAAAACGTTACTGAGGCGGGTAAACCCAGAAGTTATCGAATTATGTTTTTTTATAAGGTTAAATGGATGTGTTTTGTTCTTAAAGGTCAATAGAAATCTTATCTGTCCAGTGAATGCAACAGGCACGATATATATAGTACCTGCTTGCCCTTTGTTTATGAAAAGAACAGGATTTCGTGTTTGTCCATTGTGTTTCAATGCCACGCTTCATAACATTTCCCATCTTATTATCTCTCACTAAACAAACCACTCAGTTATCTACACGCATAGTACATGTCAACTATGAAAACAATATTGTTAAAAATGTAGCATGTGTTTTTTTTTATTTATTTTTTTTATTGTCAACAACATTCGCCTGCCATTTCCTATGTTATAAAACCAGATATATAACAGGTTACTAATGGTCAACATAAGAGCTCTTCCTGTTAATGAGATTAAAGATCACCTGATACATGGAACATAATACATGAATCTATTTATATGTGCCTGAAGGGAAGACGTATAGCATGATGTTCCTGTCACCAGGAACTCCAAGGAGCGTGTTCCAACCTTTTGTTATCGTTGTCACCTCATTAGTTTTGTGTGTCGTGTAATGTTGACTTTTCTATTTTTGCCCTTTAAACCTTGATAATCTGAGCTGGAGACGAACATGTAATGTAACATGTAATTATAGGGGGAAAAGAAATACAGAAGCACCCACACAACAAGAATACCTGTTAATGTGCAGGACAATGAGTGGTACTTTGTCAAAACAGAGAATTACCCAGGTGACAAGTGCTAATTATCTTGGCACTTAAATGACAGAAGGTCATGTGTGGTAAAGATCTGTTGATGCTTCCTTTTGTGTAGGACATCAAGTTCTCACCATCCAGGGTTCGAACCTGGGAGGCCAAGACAATGACAGCGTCGTGTTTGTAGGCTGGAAGGAGTGCGTTGCCATGCAGTGGACGGCGACGAGTATCACCTGTCGCCTCCCTGTGCTGCCGCCCGGCCTGTACAAGGTGGATGTACAGGTTGGAAACAGTGGTTACCCCCAAACAAGGTACTGCTATCGTGAAAGACATTTTCAATACTGCTAAATACTCTCACAACAATCCATCTGTTACATATCAACTGAAAGAGTGCTGATAGTGTCGTAAGCTGTGACACGTGTTTTGAAATTTCTTCAAAAGGGTAAGATGTAAGAATAGATGTGAAGATAAGGATTTTTATCAAATCTTTTACATCGTACTGTACAAAATGTCCCCTGATTTTTATCTTTTTAGATATTAAATATACACAAACAAAACAGTAAACACAATTTAACACAGACACATCAAACAATTCAAAATCTAAATAAAATTAAACTAAATAAGGGGGCTTACATGCACACCAAAAAATGATTTTACTTCATATTATAACTAATACACAAAAATAAATTCACAAAAGTCAGTTATTAAAACAGAAAATATTACATAATCAATGTTGCTGACAAGCCAGAAAACGTGGTTCATTTCAGACTCAATTAGACTTTTTTTCTGCTTTTTCGTTTCATAGCAACAGTGTGAATGCCACCATTGAGTACATCCTGGAAATCCACAGCATCTCCCCACTGTTTGGCTCTTTAATGGGAGGAACCCGGCTGACTGTTTCTGGATCTGGTTTCAGCAACAACACCTCTGACAACAAAGTCTCCGTTGGTAAGCAACATGAGGCCCAGCAATTTCAAAGCACAGCAATAATCTCTGCTAACAATCTCTTTCAAAACTGTCAGCAAACAATTAGATTTTATCAGTGCACTTGGACAAAATAATCGTTGAGGGGAAAACCAGCAGTAACCTACTTTGATGTAACTACATGCGAGTGTGGAAAAGCAGCACTATAATGAAACTGCTTCAGGTTTCTTACGTCACTTGTTTTTGTGTTGGTTTGTGGTGTGACAGGAGGAACTGAGTGTAAAGTGGAGGCCGCCTCAGAGAATGAGCTGCAATGTGTTGTGCAGTCGGAGGAGAAGACCTACATCGTCACCAACCAGGGGTCCGACCGCAGTAGGTTTACGTTTAGATCCTGTTTGCAGGTGTCTAACTAAATCTGAGTGGAACTAAAACAGAGTACAACAGAAAGAGGACTGACTTACTGAACTCTGCTGCAAGCAAGGAAGTTGGCACCTGTAGAATTAATGCGACTCTACCTTGAAATTATTTCAAAAAGAAAGTCCATTTTTCCATAATTACCCACATTTAGAATAGGAAGGTATTTAATTAATCTCTCTGTTTATGTGTGCACTGTTTGCATGTATAAATGTCTAACATTACATTTGTCTGTGTGTTCCAGCTTATGGACAGGGATATGCATGGAGTCCTGCCTCGCTGACTGTGTTTGTTGGAGACACGGTAACGTGGCGCTGGGAGGCACCAGCCTTCCAGAGAGTCGGGTACCGGGTCTTCAGTGTTTCCAGCCCAAGTGGCACCACCTACGATGGGGGACCATTCAACAGTGGAGGGACCAAGACAGCCAAAGGTAGTATAGAGTCACTAGCTCTCAACAGAAACAATAAGGAGCCCTCTCATTTACTGTTGCACTTCTCTCGAATTATAAGAAAAATCCACCCTTAAATTAAGTTTTACACACATCAGTTTGTGATGTTCAGTGCCAGGGAAGTGTTATTTTCTTATGCCGCTTTGTGTTGGTATGTTCTTTTCTTTTAATCAATCAGATAAAAGTGATGTTAAAATATCATTTTAAAGCAAGAACTAGCTAAGGAGGGAGCTTTACAAACAGTATTATGAGAATAAATGTATTGCAAACAACACAAGCAGGCTAAGAAAAACAGTTACGCACTGCACAAATATAATAATATTCAGTTAAGATGCATGTGTACTTCGTAAAGTGCTTGTGCTGGTAATAATCCTAACACTTTCTTGCATTATGTTCCATTTTTCCTTCTGGCATCTGCGATGTTTTGATAAACAAGATACGTGACACATGAGGAATGTGATGTGTTACACCTTTCAATGTGCATGAGAGACAAATGCACGCCATGTCCAGGAATGCTTCATGATTTGATGCCACATATTTACCAGCTATCCCTCTCTCTCTCGCTCCCCCCTCAGGATTTTTCCGCTACCGTTTCACTGCACCCGGTGCGTATTACTACAGCAGTGGCTACATAGATGATGTCAACGTCAGGCTGCTGCAGGGAGTCGTGAAAGTCGAGCCTCGGGAGGAGAAGAGCAGCAAGGTCTCTGTGAGCGTGGGAGGCATGGAGGCCAGACAGGTGACAGGAGGTAAATGTATAGATGTGGATAAAATGCTCACAGTCAGCAGCTTGATCCTCCAGTAAATCTGAAAATGTAAAAATAATACTTGAGGAGTTCCTTTAGGATCTTTCTACAAGAACTCATCATAGCACAGATGTAATTATTTGTATTATTTGACATATTTAAGAGAAAATGAATTAAGTCAGATCAGATGAATAAAGTTTATCTTTGAATATATTTAGATACACAGGACAAAAATTCAACATCCAGCGTCCATCTAAGATCCATGTCAAAATAAAGACAATTCCAAGTTTGTAAATAATCAGTGGATTAAACTGTCTCCCCTTCAGGTTCACATCACGTCTCCGGATCAGCCGAACAGTGCATCGCCTCTCCACAGTGCCAACAGACCAACGAGACTTCAGACGTCCTTTCCTTCAGCGCCTCTGCCTGCTCCAGCCCCACAGTCGACTCCATCTCTCCCAACCAGGGGTCATACCACCAGCTCATCAACATTCAGGGCAAAGGCTTCAGCGACACCGCCTGCGCTAATGAGGTTAGCAGCGTTTTTGTGACTCATGAAAATGGATTTAAATTTTAAATGTTAATGACAATGAAATAGATTGAATTGTGCCACTAACCCTTCACTGAGATATGGTGATGGAGAGCGCATGCAGCAGTGTTCAGTGAGAGCAAAACTATAATCATTTAGTTGTGAAATAATCTTTTATGAAGTCAGTAACATCTCTTAAGTCTGTACAATAACAACAGTAAATCCAGTGGAACTCTCACTGTCCCAATTTGGGGTTTTTTGTTTTTATTTTGTTATGGGGTTTTTTTCTTTCTCTTGACACTTTTTATCAGTAACTTTACCAGTAGTTTGCATCTTAAATAAAAAGTAAAACTTCAGCTAAGAAAGAAAACTATTTGAATTGCTTGATTTGGACAAAAAGTTGGGAAAACAATAAAATTGCACCTTTACAGCAATATATACATTCAGTTATTTAAACACTATTTGTAATTGACCTAAACAAACACACTTTGGCCACACATACTTAAACGTTATATTGCTCTTGTTTACTATGATCATTACATTTCAGTCACAGTTTATAATGTATAAAACAACCAATTAATCCGTCACCACATGTGTTTTTCTAGATTGTAGACAAATCATTGTGTTGTATCCAAAGTTTTTCTCAGCTTTGAGTTCAGTCACCTCATGAAATAAAGTGAATGCTTGTTCAGAGCTTGTTGTGACCGACCTTGGTGTCTCTGCGTCCTGTAGGTGACAGTAGGAGATCAGCCCTGTCAGGTGATCAACAGCTCTAACTCTGAGATCAACTGCCGTCTTGGCTACAACAGCGAACTTCCCGTCGGTGTCGCTCTCCCCGTCGCCGTCAGAGTCAACAACCTCGGCAGCGCCATCATTGCTATACCGAACGAGCTTAGCCGCCGTTTTGTGGTTCTGCCTGTGGTCGATTCGGTCTCGCCTCCTATCGGCAGCCCCACTGGCTACACGCGGCTCCTCATCCACGGCTCTGGCTTCTCTGAGGGACAAGTGACTGTAGCCAGCAAGCCGTGTGCTGTTGTGTCAGTCAATTACACTTGCATCATCTGCGACACCTCTCCTTCTCAGCCACAAACTGGGGATGTCGCCTTCCAGATGGGCAGGATCCAAAGCTCTTGTCATTCAAACTGCTCCTTCATGTACTCTTCCTCCGTCACTCCCGCGGTCTCTGGTATTTCTCCCGACAGCATCAACAATCTAACCACTGTCACCATCTCCGGCTCAGGGTTTGGCAGCAGTGTGGATGATGTTGCAGTGTTTGCCAGCACCACAGAGCTGGAGGTCACCGCCGTGACTGATGGCAACATTTCGCTGACAGTGAACGCTCTGCATGCGGGCGACCACCCAGTCAAAGTGATTGTGAGAAGTAAAGGCCTTGCATCCGGTTCTGTCACCCTGCACAGCCATGCCCAAGCCGTCCTCAACCCCGACGTGGGCAGCATGGCAGGAGGAACCTCTCTTGTCTTCACTGGAAACGGCTTCGCTCCAGGGAACACCAGCGTGATGGTCGGTGGCCAACCCTGCGAGATTCAGGAGGTGATGCCGGGCTGGCTTCACTGCCTGACACCTCCTCACAGCGCGGGGATGGTGACCGTAAACATCCGTGTCTTTTCGATGCAGTATCCTCCTCTCAACTTCACCTACTCTGCAGCCCAAACACCTGTGATCAGCTCCATCAGCCCCACCACTGGTAATTATGGTCCTTTACATCCTGTAGTCATAGTAACACCTTATCAAGCAGCAGCTTGAGTTCTGGTCAGGAGGAGAGTTTGTTACCTTTTTTGGGATGGCATTTGTTTGATTCCTTAATCAACCTTGAAAAACCATACTTTTTTGAAAGCACAAACCCTCAGGATTAAATTTGTGTAAACCATTTTACAACCAATATCACTCCAACAACAGCTGCTTATTTTCTAACAGGAGTGCGTACAGAACAGAGCAGTAAAATAGAAAAACTAAATGAACAAAGATCAGAAAAGTGCATTTTGACCATGTTTTTGCCTCTCTAAGTTTGGTTCTGTATCACTTAGTAATTCCTACATTTTGATAGTAAACTCCAAAGAGTAATCTTTCTGAAGAGACCAGGATTATGACTGTAATCTGAAAGGTATTTTGGTTATATATGCATGTGTATGCTTTGTGCACAGAAAGGGGATGCTTGCTTTTAAGAAAAGCAATTTTCTAGATGGATGATGAACGTTTCTCTCAATACCTCGTCTTCCTCTCTGTTTGTTTCCCACAGGGCCAAGCGGCACAGTCATCACACTGACAGGTTCAGGATTTGGCACCGACTCTCAGGACGTCTCCGTCACCATAAACCACGTCCCCTGCAATGTGTCGACAGTCTCAGACACACAGGTTCAGTGCACCGCAGGAGACAACCCAGGGGGGGCGTACCCAGTCACGCTGCATCACCACGTCAAAGGTCACGGCCAGTCTTATGTCACGTTCAAGTACGAGCTGACTCTGAGCAGCGTGCAGCCCAACGAGGGTAAGCAGAGAGACTGTCTAACTTAACCTAATTTAACTGCATCTTTATTGTTAGTGTGCTTACCTTCAATGATTCACACTCATATTCTCATAATTTTATATTTTTATATTCACGATAGTCATACAGAATATACAGGATAGGTAATCAGTGTAATTTTTAAACCTTTTAATAGTAAAACTGTTTCACTGGTGCTTTTGTGGTAATTTCTATATTGCAGCTTCTATCTTCATCCTTGTATCCCTTGTTTTCTTTGCTGCCTCACTATTCCAGTTTTATATTATCTTGCTGAATAAGTCCATCATCCCTCATCTGTGATTCAGGCAGTTTTGGTGGCGGCGCTCTGCTGTCCGTGCAGGGTTCTGGGTTCGACTCGCACAACTCCACTGTGATGATCTGCGGCAAGAAGTGTGAAGTTGACAGAGAAATGTCGACGTCGACCCGTCTGTACTGCCAGTCTCCAGTCAACAACGGTAAGTTGAGTTTAGTTTTCTTTATTTCACCAAACCAACAATAATTCTTCTTATTTCATGGCAGGAAGCTTTAGTCACCCTCTGTCCAAAGTAGCAGGAGGATTCATAAGGAGGAATAAGGAGTCAGTTCAGTTTAAATGTTTTTGAATGACAAAAAGAGTGATTTTGTAATGTTCTTAATTATTCAGACAGAAAGAAATTCAGTTTAAAGAATGCAGCAATATGTAACATACATCCCCAAGGGCGTAATTTCCACTGGTGATGGGGGGACATGTACCTGTCACTTTTTAAAATCCTTTATTTGTCCCTCAAATTTTACAGTTATAATCTCTCTAAAAAGTTTCCTCTGACTGTCCAAGGACCAAAATCCAGATGAGAAAAGATCTGAGTTAAGAAAAATGTTGATACACGCCTCTGAGTCGCCTTAATTTATTTATAGCAGAAATAAGCTTAGGGAACTGTTTTGCCTTGGGTTTTGCCTCTCAGGCTACATACAGGTTTCATATTCAGATAAAAATAAAACAGCTGTAAAGAACAGTGCTGCTCTTTGTTTTAAAGATGGAAATACAACACAGTCATTCAGTGTCAAGTGTCAGGCCTCTATCAAGGAAACTGAACATGGTTTAGTTTGTTTTTGACCTTGGAAACGGTAGTTCAGGCAACAATCTCAACACAAGGTCCATATTTGCTGTTCTGAGCCTTGTGGTGATTTTAAGTGGTGTTAGTACATGAACAACACAGAGATTCACAAAGTGTTTCTAATTTAAATATGCATTGTAATACTGCCATTATTGCGGGAGGCACAGTGACCAATTTTATCACGACTTCTGAAACCAAACCTTGTACAAACACTCTTGTACGTCCAAAAAACACAAAGCAATTAACATTATTTCTTTGACAAGTGCCATTTCAGTTATTTTACTAATTAGATGGCTTGTGAACAAAAGAAGAGGTTAAAGTTTTTCTTTTGAAAGAATGTTTTTCCTTCTGGTTTATGATATAACAAGCCAGTCCTCTTGGTTGATCTTAAAATGCACGAATTAAGACAGACTTCTCGCTACAAGGAAGTTTGTCAGCCTTTTATCTCAGGACAAAATGACAGGCATGTCGGATAAGACAATAACTTGTCACGGACACTGAGACATCTTGGGCTGCTTGTTATATCTGAGCATGCATCTTAATTCTTCTTTTCCTTTTAATGTTGTACGTGTCTGTCTGTGTGTCTGTCTGCGTGTGCGTGTCCTGTCTGCTCTCAGGCAATCAGTCAGAGGTGAGCTGCGTGGTTGCTGTCTTTAACCAGCTGGATGCCGTCAACATATCAAATGGCTACATCTACAAATCTCAGTTGACTCCGGTGATCACAGAGGTTTCGCCACGCAGAGGAGGAACTGCTGGGGGCACCCGGCTCACAATCACCGGCACCGGTTTCAGGTGCAGTAAAGGAAGAGACTCTGCAGAGTACAGATGACACAATGGAGAGCCACGCCCAGATTATGGACAGCTGGTTGTAAATGAAGTGCTCAACTTACAACAACACAATAGCTTCTGTTTCCTGGAGCGTCTTTGCTTTCATTGGGGTTAAATACATTAAGACATTTTCTTACTTTTGGCACGAAGTGATTTCCAAATCTGAACGATACATGAAACAAATACTGCATATTTTATTTTTATATAATTATTTTTGTTGAGTTTATTTTACACACAACAAACATGATTAGTATTTGCACATATATTCATCATCATTAAACGTAATGCCAAGAGTAAAGCTTCAATGTACAGTTTTATATACACACCCAAACTGACACAACTCATACCGCCCGTTAACAATACATTATAATCAGACAGACAACAGTGTTTTCATTATATCATATAGTTATAGTAATATATAGTTATAATTACTATATCGAGATTTCGAGGTTTCTCTCAAGTGTTATAATTTGATATAATTTCATATGCGATACAAAAGCATGCGAGATTATATAATATACTATATTATAATATAATGTAACATAATATTATGTAATACTGCATTATATTATATTATAACATGAAATTAAACTGAATTAATTAATTTAGATTCACTTATAAAGTACCTTAATACAGATCCATATAATTTTATATAGGATAATATAGTATAATAGCATGCATATATACTATTATAACATAATGAAACACAATATTATGTTGTATGATAATATAGGGTAAGCTGTACAGTATATTATATTTATTGTATAATGTAGTACAGTATTGTATTATCTAACATGCTATTGTATTATATTATCCTACTGTATATAAAATTATGTGGGATTGAACTGTTTACTATTATGTTCAAGTAAAGTATATTGTATTCTATTATATGCACATGTAATATGCACAGTATGTCGCAATGTATAAGATTTTATTTAATCTATCTGATCTGTCTTTGTATCGATTCATCAGTTAATTAATATTGATATATTGTATTCTTTCATTTCACTCTTTCCCACCTCACTGAATCACCTCCACTCATTTCTCCCACCTCACAGCAATGACATGAATGAAGTCAACGTGACCATCGCAGGGTCTGTGTGTGACGTTCAATCCGCCAACAACACACACATCATCTGTGTGACAAATGCCCACCAACAGTCTCAGGAGACCAAAGTCAGAGTCAGCATCAGAGACCAAGGCATCGCCAAGATGGTAAGAGTTCAGTCAGACCTCCTGACCTTTCAGCTTCACATCACCAACATAATCACACTGATTTCACACCTTATACATGTTTGTCTTAATCCAGTATTTGTCTCTTTCTTTAGGATAACGCAGATTTCTTCTACATTGACGTGTGGTCGTCCAAGTTCACGTGGGGTGGTCTGTCTCCACCCGAGAGCGGCTCGTTTGCTGTCATCACTAAAGGCCAGACCATCCTGCTGGACACCAGCACCCCTGTGCTGAAGATGCTCCTTATTCAAGGTACAAAAATTTTTTTTTTTTTTGTAGAATCACTAGAGAAGTTGCTGATTTTTTTTTTTTTTTTTAGGACACAAACTAGCCTTTTCTGAATCCAGTATTGTATTGGTGTAACTGGTGCCAATAGGATAATATATTAAAATGAAAAAATATTTGTGAAATTCAGACTTCCCGAGCTTAAGGACCTCACATACAGGGTACTTGCTCAATACAAGAACATAAAACATAAAACTCTTTTTTGCCACCAGTATTTAGTTTGTAACTTGCTGTTTCTTTGCGCTCAGGAGGGACGTTGGTGTTTGATGAAGCGGACATCGAGCTGCAGGCAGAAAACATCCTGATCACAGACGGCGGGCGGCTCCAGATCGGCCAGGAGGGGGCGCCGTTCCAGCACAAAGCCATCATCACACTTCATGGACACCTGCGCTCACCTGAACTTCCTGTTTATGGAGCCAAGACGCTGGCTGTCAGAGAGGGAGTGCTGGACCTGCATGGTATGAACACACGCAAACATAACCTGCCAGCATAGTAGGAAAATTTCAACCTGTTTTCAATGCAAATCAGCTTTTTTTATAGTTCTAATGCTGCCACCTGCCTTATTCTTTCTTCTTTCAAAATACATTTCTAAAACATTTGATTTAAATGAAAAAAAGCTCAAAATATTCTTACTTCACTGCAAAATAAGGTTTTTAGGACTCAATTAGAGATAGAAATATCTTCACAAGATTGAGGTTTTTGCAGATTAAACTGCCCAACACTTTATAGAGTAAATAAAATCAGCTCCACCTCGACCACCAAAAAGCCCTGATTATGTGTGATTACGTCACATAATGGTAAGTTAGTGACGCCTCACCTGCCCTCCTCAGGTGCAAATCATTGTTGACAACCTGTTTCTCCAGGTATTCCAGTTCCTGTCCCCTGGACCCACTTGGCCCAGACGGCGACCAACGGCTCCGTCACACTGACCCTGATGAAGGCGGTGACATGGAAAGTTGGAGATGAGATTGTCATCGCCTCCACCGGCAACAGGTACAGCAAGGTTTCGAATTACTGCATGTCTAAGCAGAAACCCGAAAGGTTATTCAGGAAAAATGCTTTTTAAAAATACAGTGAATGCAGTAACTACATATTTGATGAAAAGTGAGTTAAGACAAGAATCTGACTTTTTGACATCTTAGTGTATAAAATGTATTATACAATAGAAATTGTAATGTTTGTAAAATAAAATAATTACAAAAATAAAATTAAGGTTTTACAACTTCATTATGTTACAGTTTCTCAACCTCACTGTTCCTTTAGTTACTGTTCTCTTGCTCGTAAGGCAGACTTAAGACATAAACGCTAAAACCTCTCACACACACCTCTAGGCTTAAAATGTGATCACATTTACTGTACAACTGTATATTCTATTGATTGACACTGATAAAGCAAAGTTACAGAGCTGCAGGTAGAAATAATACATTTTTATTTCCAGGCACAGCCAAAGAGAGAACGAGATGAGGAGGATCGCCGCTGTGTCGGCTGACAGAAAGACTCTAACCCTGACCGAACCCCTCAAGTACACTCACCTCGGGGTGAGCGTCACGCTGCCTGGTGGTACGGTGTTTGAGGGCCGAGCTGAGGTGGGTCTCCTCACCAGGAACATCGTGGTACGAGGCTCCCAAAACGAAGAATGGAACGACAAGATCGAAGCCTGCCCCGATGGCTTTGACACAGGTAGTTTTTTTTCTGATTTAATTTTACACTAAATGCTGTGTAAAGTAAAGTATTGTATACTGTGTAAATCTGCATTGAATAGTACTATACGTCTTTAAAATTGGAGAAAAACAATAGCTTTTTATTTATTTTAAAGATAAAACAAGTACTCTAAGTCAAGAAGCATAAATATAAGAATAGAAAATTGACAATAAGTTATGAAATATTATAAAATTAAGGCATCATTTGTACCTGTTACATTGTTACTTACATACTTACTTTGAGATAATAACAATATCATGTATATTATCATACGGGTATGGAGTATTAATATTTTTCTGTCCATGGGCTGTAGGTGAATTCGCCACTCAGACCTGTTTCCAAGGAAGGTTTGGAGAGGAGGTCGGCAGCGATCAGTTTGGAGGCTGCATCATGTTCCACGCACCCAGACCAAATGAGAATCTTGCAATCGGCAGACTGGAATATGTTGAGGTGAAATGCTTAAAACTTTCTCTGCTTAAACTTCTTGTTCAAATGTTTTCTTTATAGCTGAGTGTATTGATAAGATTACTCCTGTTTTTCTAAATCTCCTCATCTTCACAGTCTGTCTGTTTTTGTTCCTTTTTACACAAATTGAAATGAAGTTTAAAGTCTTTATGCTTTTATTCCGCAGGTCTTCCATGCAGGACAGGCCTTTCAGCTGGGACGTTATCCCATCCATTGGCATCTGATGGGAGACGTCAACTACAAGTCATACGTGAGGGGTTGTGCTATCCATCAGACCTTCAACAGGGCCGTAACCATCCACAACACCCACCGGCTGCTGGTGGAGCACAACGTCATCTACGACATCATGGGCGGGGCCTTCTTCATCGAGGACGGGATTGAGACGCAGAACATCCTGCAGTACAACCTGGCTGTGTTTGTCAGACAAAGCACCAGCCTGCTGAACGACGACGTCACTCCTGCCGCCTACTGGGTCACCAATCCCAACAACATCATCCGCCACAACGCCGCCGCGGGAGGCACCCATTTCGGCTTCTGGTACCGCATGCACGATAACCCCGATGGCCCGTCCTACGACCCAAACATCTGCCAGAAGAGGGTTCCCCTTGGTGAGTTTTACAACAACACCGCGCACTCTCAGGGCAGGTTCGGCCTTTGGATCTTTGAAGAATTCTTCCCCATGCAGTACGGATGCTGGTACTACCAAACCCCCAAGCCTGCTGTCTTCCGCTCCCTCACCACCTGGAACTGTGAGAAAGGTGCTGAGTGGGTCAACGTGGGCGCCGTGCAGTTCAACAGCTTCATCATGGTAAACAATGAGAAAGCCGGCATTGAAGCCAAGCGCATCATGCAGTGGGCCGTGAGCAGGTTCGGAGAGGACGGAGGGGCGACGGTGTCCAACAGCACCATCGTGGGCCACGTGGACGAGCTCAGACTGGGAAATAACTTCTGCACGAACCGAGGAGTCATCGCGCCTCTGGACGATGGCCTGAGTGTCCTTAACACCAAGTTCATCAACTTCGACCGCAGCTCTTGCACAGCCATCGGGGTAACCTCAATCGTCGGGACGTGTGTGGACCGGTGTGGTGGCTGGTCTGTCAGGTTTAGTGGTGTCCAGTACTTCAACTCACCCAACAAGGCCGGCTTCAGGTGGGAGCATGAGGTGCAGCTGGTGGACAGTGATGGCTCCCTCACAGGTACCCAGTCTTAAGTCTCTTACTCTTCTCTCTTGTGCTGTATTGCACATATTTCTCACTTAATCATATTAATGTTCAGTCTGTCATTTAACAGTTGTATTATCTTTCCAAACAACATCTTTAATCAGTCTCTAAATCCATCGGGCTTTTCAGAAAATGATTGCTATTAAAGGATACATCTGGTGTTATTCTGTATTTTTCTTATTGTCAACAAATCCAACAATACTTCCCTACCGTGTCTGTGGCACTGAGCCCTAAGTCTATTGGTTCCTACTGGTGTTCAAGTGAGAATATCATATATATGTGAGATTGAATCAAAATTTACCATTTTTATATGTTTTTAATAGTTTTTGGACAACAATGGAGGTATATGGCTCAGAGGAATATATATATATATATATATATATATATATAAAAAAGTCTTTGGGTACACATACAATACTTGTTAGTAGGATCAATTATTTGTTGGTTTTGGTTTGGTAAATTAACTGCCAGGGTGTAAATATCAGTAAGACAGAAAAATAAGACATATTATCAAAAGGGATTATATAACTCTGTTACCCATGTTTCCTTGTTTTCAGGAAACATCAACCACAAAGTCGTGCCTATGAGCCCCTTGCTGGACCTTGCTCACTGTTCTCAGAGTGCCGAGTGGAGCGTGGGTTTCCCCGGCGCTGTGTGCGACCACACCGTCAACTTCCATCGTTTGGCGTTCAACAATCCATCACCGTACTCTCTGATGGGAAAGGATGTCTTCTTAACCAACTCGCATGGTATTAAAACACACAAACTTCCTCCTTTTGAAATGCCAGTTTGTTGTTGAAGACGCAGTAACTTGTCTGTAACCGTTATTGACCTCTACTGGTGATCAGTGGGAACTGCAGTAGATCTCTGTCATGCAAATTCAATCCAACATGAGACCACACATAAACAAAAACTATTAAATAAAATAAAACATACTATAAATAGCATATTTCCATAGTTGTCATGGCTCCAAATCAATAAAGAGTGCTGTATCTCCGTTACATTACGTTAAATATAGAAGATATTCTAAGTACATTCATGCATCTCTCCTTTTTTAATTTCCCTTTGATTAAAAGATTTTACTCCGGCTTTTAAAAAAACATAGATTTAACGTATCTCACGTCATCTGGTAAGCTGCTAAGCCACATATTGAAAGGATCACAGATACCTTTTACTTATTATGTAAAATGTGTAATATGTAATTCTAAGAATGTACACGGTGAAGGTCCAACCTGTTTTATCAAGTTGAGTTTGATGGAATTTAATTTGTGAAATGCAGCCAAAAATGTACCAAACACTCCTAAAATGTAGCTGATTCTTTTTCACTTTTTTAATCACTTTGTTGAAAATATGTACACTTTACTTTAATCCCCTATTTAGCGTTTATAAGCGGTATATAAACATTTAATAAATGGTTTATAACACACTATAATGTGGTTGTAAGCAGACTGAAGTTATATAACTTCTCCTGTGGGTAACCATCAGTGTATAAACAGTTAATGAATGACAATATAGTAAAACAAAGTTATATAATATAAAATGTGTCATTATAGGAGAAGTTCTAATTGTTGACAAATACTGTACATTAATGAACCTTCTAAATGTCCTTGTATTTGCGTGAAAGTATATTAAAGTGAGGTTAAATAAGGATTTATAAATGTGTCTGCTGTAATAAAAGACTGTCTGTTGTTTTTAAACTATTCACTATTACAGGCACCAGTGTGGTTCCCTTTTTGAGGATGAGAATGACTCATATGTTCGGCTGGATGGCCATGCTGCCCTCTGGACAAACGTACAACTGGTACTTTAAAGACATGGACCACGTCACCAACATCTCTTATAATGCTAAATTCTACGGCTTCAAGGTGCACGAAAGATCCTTCACATGACAGTAACACAAGCAAATAACGGGACAATACTGTAAATGTACATCAAATCTCAAAGCAGCTTTTTATGCTTATTTACACTGATGTTTTTTTTTGTTTGTGTGTTTTTCCCCTCGCACAGTCCGATCAATATGTGATCATCAACCACAACTTCACCCAGAATCCAGACAGATTCCATATCATTGACTATAGGAACAGCTCATTGACGCCGCTGAGCTTCGGCAGTAACAAGAACGGAGACTGGTACTTCAACAACAGCTCCAGCAACCTCTACTACATCGGTTAGACACACTTTAACATGGATCTATTGATTGTGATGCTAATCTTGATGATCGATTAATCATTTAAGTTTTCTATAGAGCAAAAAACACTCTTTGTGATGATTTTCTGTTTTTATATCATTGTAAATTGAATGTCTTTGGGTTTGGGATTGTTGTTCAGACAAAATAAGAACAAGAACTTGTGATGGACATTTTTCACTATTTTTTGATATTTTATAAACAAAAAAAATCGTTATCAATGGGTGAAAAACAAATGATGACTTTGTTATAGTACTTAATAGATTTGGCAGCATAACTGTTGGCCGCTATAACATAATCAGGGAGTTTGTCTTTAAAGAGCAGAAACTGTTTAATCTGTTGACGTATTCAGCATTTTTTGTCTGTTGTCCTTGAAATAAATTGCTCATACATTATATACAGTATAAATAAGCATAAACACCAGTTAAACCTGCCTAGTTATTGCCATTATTTGTGTTATCAGTGTTATTGGTCTAAGTCCCCATCTTAAACAGTTTTTTTGTGTACTTTGGTGAGTGTTTAATAAGTGACCTCAAACTGGGGTTCATAGTTTGTCCTCTAGTTTATTCACCACTAAATCACATTCAGCAAAACGTTCATGAATGAGTAATTTGTGCCACTTCATTCATTTGACACTGTTCTGTGTCTGCAGTGTCCGGGAAGACCAGCCAGCGCAGGCGTCGTAACAGCGTCGACCGCTCCATGATTGACACCGAGGTGAACTTCATGGTCTACCGCTGCTTCTACCTCAACTGCATCCCTCCACCACCGACACCACTTCCACCTTCAGCCACACTCGCCCCCTTACCCACCCGCCGGCCTGACAACTTCATGTACGTTTAACAGCCACTGCAACACGTTATTCATGACCAGGAACAACCTCGTTTTAGGGCGTTTTCACACCTATAGTTTGTCTGCTCTGGTCCGAATCAGTTGACGAGTTTGTAAACTTGGAGCGTTTTCCCTTCGGATCGGTTTCTTTTCACACAGAGGAAAAATCCAAGCAAACTAAAATGCATCACTACAAACCCACGTGACAACGTTCACTCTAATTAGAATCTAACACAGATTAAATAGTGGAGCTGCTAAAATATAGGAATACAATATAAAATATAGCCTGGTGAGTAACAGTAGAATGTATAAACTTCAGTGTAAACAGGTTATGCAGAATGTAGTAAATGAGAACAGGTTGTTGACAGGTACACATATAAATATACAGTACTGTGATGGATCCAACCTCCGAATTTAAAGGGTTAAGCGTGTTTCCATTTCAAATAATAAGGCTCCAAAGCGCAAATATTTTGCAATGTGACAGAGAGGTTATCATCACAGGATATTGGATTGGGAATCATTGCTGCATCAAAAGCAAGCACTGTTGATTTGAAGTGCTACTACAAAACTAGTACAAAAGAAGAGTCACAAGATATCTCCAAAACTGAAAATAGTTATTACATTGACTCTGGTTTGGTCTTTGTTTGTGTGTTTCTCTCTAGTCTGTGGTCTAATACCTCTTTCTGGAAAAGTTCAGCTGAAAATAACTTCAAAGTACCAACAAAGGACTCTGATGTGGTCATCCCATCAGGTAAAGTCTAAAACTTCAATAAACCAAGGGGTTGAGGAACTAATGAGGAACTTTTCATTATGTTTCTTCGTGGGTTGTTTCATGTCAGAAGCTTGAATCTGTAAGACAATCTCTTAAGTCTCAACCTTGTCTGGTGATACAATTTGATTATAAAAAAAAAAATATTGTTTTCCTTATTTTAAGAGCTAATATCAGAAAATTCATTCAATATGTTTGAAATTCACAAATACAACCAAATATTCAGTTTTAACCGGATCTTATGGTGCTATACTGTTATTGTAACACCTTTGTGTCCCCGTCAAACCTCAGGGAAGTGGATCGTCTTGGACATCGACACTCCTCCCCTCAACAAGCTGACGGTCATCGGAGTTCTTGAGATTCCCGACACCATGAACATCTCGTCCAGCATACAGGCCCAGCCTGCACCTGAGTACCGCACTGTGGTGGTAGATGCTGTCTACATCTCCATCCAGGTCAGTGTGATCAATAATCTCAATTCAATGCTTTATTGGCATGAATGTAACAAGACAATATTAACGCGTCAGGTAATAATGGCATTAAAAAAGAATAAGAAAAACAAAAGGTACAATTAATGAAATCAAGAAAATAGCAGTGTCACTTTAAAATAATCTTTTGAGAACTTAATCTCACTCTTAATGCTGCATACAAGTGAAGAAGAAAGGTGGGAACCTCATATTTATCTTACTTATCTTCAAAATGTATTTCAGGAGGATGTTGTCAACCTTTTAAAAAGTGACAAAAACAGCTTTATGTGTTGATAAATGTCAGTTTGATTAGATTAAAGTTATTAGTAGTTGGTAACGGTTAACCACAGCTGAACAGAGAAAAAGTAGAGTGTCACCTACATAATATCAAACTAAATCAATAGATAATCTAAATAAAAGGAGTTCACAGTACTTCCCACACAGTGTGATTGATATTTCATGTCTGGTACAGTATGTTGAGTGACGTAATGTTTCCGTCTGTTTCAGGGCGGCCGGCTGGTTGCAGGATGGGATGACGAGCCGTTCAGAGGTCAGCTGCTCATCAATCTGAGAGGGAACCACCGCACTCCTGAGTGGCCTCTGCCTAACGGACCCAACCAGGGATCCAAAGTCCTGGGTAAGTGTAAAGCTCAGAAGGACTGAAGTGATGAATGTTATAATATAGAGAGAGTTAGAGAGAGAGACACAGAAGCAGAGGTAACAGCTTCCCATACGAAGGAATTGGCGTATTTTATTTATGTATGATATCTGGAGGAATAATCAAAATAATGAATCCCAGCCCAGAGGGATGCACTGTGTGGTGTTTCAGAGCTCACTCGGTGTGTTTGTGTGTGTTTTGTTGCACCACAGGTGTGTTTGGTACGCTGGAGCTCTATGGACGACCTCACAACGTTTACCACACCAAACTCGCTGCCACCGCCAAAGCTGCATCCAACACTCTGACCCTGACGCAGTCTGTCGACTGGCAGGTCGGTGTGCTTTCTTTTTTACCTTTGACTCAGTGTTTGTGTATGGAATTGTAAAGATTTTTAAAGCAGAAGTAATCAAACTCTAACTGTTCATGTGATTAAGTCTGTGCAAAATTTTTAATAAAATCTTGCTTTTACATAAAATCAAACACGGCTAAAACTACACCGATCTCTCTGTGTTTAGCACTAATACAACTACTGCGAAAGCTACTGTTCAGTCACTTGTTTACATGTCTGCTTGTGTGTGCAGGTTGGAGACGAGGTCGGAATCTCCACCACCAGCTACAGCGTGTGGCAGACAGAAAAACGTCAGATCACCGCCATGTCCGCAGACGGCCGCGTCCTGACCCTGAACCAGCCTTTGACCCACACTCACATCGGTCAGTTTCTCCAGAACAGCAAAATTATGTTAAACGTACTGCAATATAATTTGTGACCTTTACATTTGAATAAACATCCGTGTTGCTAGTTGCCAACTAAAATGTCTCTCTAGACATTCAGCTTATTGTCACGTTATAAAGGTTTCTACATTTGCTGTTGGAACAGATTAACAGATCAAAAGCACTTGTTTATGTGATTAAACAAGCTGCTATTTCCAGATGTTGTTCAGAAAATCAAACAGCTGTGCTCCTTTTTTTTTTTTTTTTAAAGCTGAAATTCGAAACATCACAATATCCATATACCAATCAAGGACAGCACTGAAATTCAGCCCATGACTTTAATTTGTCAGCGTTTATAGATGTGTAGGATGTTGTGGTGTGCATCTTTATATGCTGACCTCTCTCTCTCTCCTCAGGTGAGACTCACTCTGTCTCAGGTACGCCGTTCTCCTACACTCTGGCGGCGGATGTTGCTCTCCTGACCAGAAACATAAAGATCGTCGGTCAGGAGTATCCGGAGATGATGCAGGAGTCATTCGGAGCCAGACTTTTGGTGGGCACCTACTCCTGGGGTGGAGTCAACTATAAAGGTACTTTTTTTATTAAGTGTATAAAATGTGATTCTATTCTTACAGAATACTGTGTTTACTGTATGTATTGGATTAATTAGTTTCTGTCTCTCAGTTTAGAGCTGGTCCTTGTTTCAATAATACAAAGTGCATAGATGTATATTGTATATTCTGGTATGGCTTTGCCTTCACACTCATTTACATTATTTGCAGATTATATTTATATTTAAACACATCGTTTGATATTTTATTCCTAAAGGTAAGGCTCAGATCAGGAACGTGGAGTTCTTCAACTCTGGTCAGGAAGGCTGGACCGACTACACCGACCCTCGTTACTCTGTGGCCTTCCTCAACCTGGGAAAGGTACAGCAACACACACACACACACACACACACACACACACACACACACACATTAAAACCTAAGGACTACATGCTGCTGTTTGGACTTGTTGTAGTTTGCTTCAAAGGAGAAAGTATCTGTTAAATGTGTAAAATGTAAAAGGAATATTGTTTTTTCTTCTGTGTTGGAAGGTTTCAGGAGGAGACTCGTACATTCAGGGTTGTGCTTTCCACGACGGCTTCTCTCCAGCCATCGGAGTCTTTGGGACTGAGGAACTGAACGTTGACGATAACATCGTCCACCACACTGTGGGAGAAGGTAAACACCGCGCTGTTAGTTTTCTGCACCTATAGGTTTTTAGCCAATTTGACAAAGTGGCATAATTTCCCCCCAGCACTGAACAGGAACTCTTTAAAGTATTAAAATGCGTCCCTGTTTGCAGGTATCAGAATTTGGGGCAACAAGATAACAGTGAGGAGGAACCTGGTGATGATGACGCTGTGGCCTGGATCATATCAGGACCGAAAGGAGTCCTTCAACTATGCCTGGAACGCTGCTATCGAGGTCCGTCCTCTCACAATACAAGATAAACCACTTCTCCTATAAAAATCTATCGCTGCATTTATGACCTGTACTGCTTTTTCTTCAGGTCAGTGAGGGGACAAATGTTGTGCTGCAGCATAACATTGTGGCAGGTTACGAGAGAGTCGCTTATCGCATCGATGGTGAACCGTGTCCAGGTAACAGAAACGATTTCAGCTAAATTTCCAAAGCTGGCCTGAAACTAAAACTAATCATGCCAGGGTATATTTCACCAGTTTGTACATAAAAAAGATGCAGATTTTTCCTCCCTGACTTCTGCCTGTGCAGGTTATTTGAACGAGAGCGAGAGGTGGATTCACAACGAGGCTCACGGCGGGCTCTTCGGAGTCTATCTGAACAAAGACGGTTTGCCTGGCTGCAGCCTCATCCAGGGCTTCTTCGTCTGGAGGAGCTTTGACCACGGCATCTACTTCCAGGTTTCAATACTGAACTACTTCTCCTTCTGACACTTAAATTGATTTATGTGCTTAATTCATGCAATGAATTATATATATATATATATAGTTTAGGATTCCTGAGAAACTAAAGACCAGGAGCCGCAGGATTAAGATCACCTAGATTATTCACAAGAAATGACAAAAGATCACCTTCGTCCTCTTCCTCTCCCCCTCACAGACCATCATGAATATAATTGTTTCCAACGTGACCCTGGTGGACAACGGGATCGGCATCATGCCGCTCATCTTCGCTCCTCCCTCTCTCACCCACGCATACGCCGATAAAACTGTAAACATTCAGGTGAGTGATTCCAAGTTTCCTCTTTTCTCATACATGTCATTTAGTTGCACAGTAGTTGACAGATTTCATACTTCTCATGCTCATCTTTTCCCAGAATGCCTTGATTGTCGGCAGCAGCCCGAGCTTCAACTGTTCAGACACTTTGCCCTCCAGTGACTTTAATATTAGAAACAGTGTCAGCCATCGAGCCCCAAGACCTCTCAAAGGTACATTGCAAACTCCCTGATGCTTCCGAAACACCACTTATCACTGCCGCAAAGTACAGTAGATAGATTTTTTTGTGATTTTCATGTTTTAATTTATGAATACCGTGACATTCTTAGGCTGAGAAAACGACTGTACAGGGTTGCAACAGGCTTTAAAAGGCTTTTTGGATTTGCCTTAATAGGATCATTTTTAAATCCCCCAAGTTAATTGTCTCAGCTCGCATCCTGCTGAGTGATAGAGAAACAGATTTTAGAATGAGAAATTAAAACCTGGACATCTTGACTTTACAAAGATCTTGAATAAATTAAAAAGGAGCCCCTAATTGTTTAATTTCAACCATTCAATTTAAGCAACCAAGAACTTAAGGGTCATTGAAAAGTGCTGGAATTTGATCATTTTAACTGTAAGCTGGTTAAAGTGAAAAGATTCTTTACTCTGTGACTCTGTTTTCACTCTTTACAGGTGGCAGATCTGGAATCTGTTGGCCGACTTTTGGATCCAGTCACAACAGCGCTCCAGTAATGGTCCATCATCTGAACAACAACTACAATGCCATCAAAGGACTGATGACAGTCGAGGGTGAGTTCAGGCTCTGTTACATTATGATGCTGTAAACAATCTTCACAATGATTTGAAGAAGAACATATTCCTTATTCCTCATTTCTCTTGCTCCCTTTCTAGACACCACATTCGTCGGTTTCCGAAACGTCTGCTCCGGCGAGACGAACTTCGTGTTCATCACCAACCCGCTCAACGAGGACCTGCAGCACCCTGTGCAGGTTTCAGGCATAACGATGATTGACAGCAGAGAGGAGGCCAGAGTCTTCATCCACAGGCCTGATGTGAGGTAAATCACTGCACCTCAGCAGACAGCAGGACACTGTGATGTAATTTCTATGTGAGAAAAGAATGAAAAAACATGCCTGCAGGAACACTTTTTTATTCACCTGAATAAGTCTACAATGCAATGACAACAGCAGAAATAGTTTTCAGAGGAACATGGAAAATAATATTTAATTTTAGTGTTGAAGAGTGACCTGAAAAGTTGTAAAGTTTGTAAAGATTTGTTTTCCTGTTTTCTGTAACTCTTCTAAGTTAAACTAAACTAACTAAAGCCACGTTTATTAAATGTTGCCCCTTAAATTTAGGATTTAAACTGACAAAAACAAGTGTATTTTTACATTAAACATTTTTTAACTTGAAACAGTCAGTAAAAGATTTAGATGACATCGTTCTGCTGTTTTGTGTTTGATGAAATGAAATCGATAACTTCACGTTTTTGTGCTTCAGTAAAGTGAACCCATCTGACTGTGTGGACATGGACTGCGACGCGAAGAAGAAGAGCTTGTTGAAGGACTTGGACGGTTCGTTCCTGGGCGCAGTGGGAGCTGTGGTGCCCCAGTCTGAGTTCGAGTGGGGGGGTGATCCCAGGAGGGGGCTGGGCGACTACCGCATCCCGAAAGTCATGCTCACTTCACTCAACGGCGGCCGCATCCCTGTGAACCAGATCGCTCCAAACAAAGGTAACTAGACCAACGGAGGGTGTATTATTAAACCTCTGCCTTTACTGTCCTGTGTGACCCTTCTGCTGACAGGTTTATGAGGACATAAACTCATTTCCATAATGCCGTGTTACTTCATTTGTCTTTAGGTGTGATCAGGAAAGACTGCGTGTACATGAGTTCCTGGCAGAGCTACAAGTGTTTCGGGCTGAACTACACAATGCTGGTGATTGAGAGCCTTGACTCGGACACAGAGACCAGACGTCTGTCCCCCGTCGCTGTGCTCGGAGACGGCTTTTTGGATCTGATCAACGGTGGGACGAGTTCTGTGGTTCTGACACGATTAAAACCCAGAAAAATCTAAATGATCTCTTTAAAATCAGTTAAAAAAACAAATCAGAATGTGTCTTTAATTCAGTTGTGCGTCTGTGCGTCCAGGTCCTCAGGATCACGGTTGGTGTTCGGGCTACACCTGCCAGAAGAGAGTGTCCCTCTTCCATAGCATTGTGGCCACTGGACACTCCTTCGACGTCTTCTTCAGCAGCGTCAGCCCTCAGAAACTTCGCCTCATGATGATCAACGCTGATCCATCTGAGGTCAGTGCACGACCTGGAGAACACTACTCTGCTCTAAACATTAGAGTCAACAATATTAGAAACTTTTCAGGTGGTGGCTAAAAGTCAAACATACACGTTTTAAGTTTAGCTTCACCTCAGTTCCTTTTTTTTTCACTTTTCACTAACACACCTTTTGCTTTTGCGTTTGTGCAGAGCATCATGGTGTCAGTCTTCTACTCCAAGCCGCAGCGGTTGGATGTGTATGTTGCCAACAAGCTGGTTGCTCCGACTAACGCCAACTGGAAGGCTGACAACAGTGACTACACCCTGAAGAAGCCCATATATGCAGGTACTAACTTTACACTCCCCAGATAAATAAAGGCAATAAAACAAGCAGGGCAGCGCCTACAGTATCTATTAAACACTATAATCTTATGTCGGTTTTGTCACTTTTTTTCTGTCTTTTTTATTTTACCTTCATGCTGTTGGTTTATGTATGGGATGGATGTAGGCTGGTGTTTGTATGTGTGATAAGGGAATCTGTGAGAATGGTTTGTTTGCCAATTTATATTTTAATTCAATTTTATAAAAATAATAGAAATTAACCATAACAGAGTTATTAGGGGACTTTAAATAATCATAATAACTCTCGCACATTACTGTCCTTCTTGGACTGTTAGCAGTAGTTCTGCTACTGTTTGCATAAAAAGCAGCCGCCGTCTCACATTACATGCCAGCATATCATCTCTTTGTAAATTTGTTATTGCCATTTAACTGCCGCTACTGAGCTACTTAAAGTGAGCAGAAACTGTAAAATGACCTTTAAAGCCTGGATGTCCAACATGGCTGTAGTGTAAAAAGATTTATAATTTTTTTTAATCACATCTGATTTGGCAGTTCAGTACAACAGTTCAACCATCCATAAAATTCGGGGGGTGCCAAAAAAACTGCCAGACTTTTTTATCCAAATCATAGTTGTTGGTTTCTAGATTGACACGAATGCACCAACATGTTTTTGATGCAGTCCTTGCTTTCAACTGCATTAAGAAAATTTTACTTTTTTGACATTTTTTTTTTTTTTTTAACCAGACTAAAGGCTTTTTCTTTTTAGCCTTTTTGTTTTTTGTTTTTTCTTTTTTAGCCTAAATCTTTTGTTTCATTTTTACAATCCAAAAAAGGATATTTTAAAGGTACAATTTTAATTTTATCCCTCAAGATCAATACGTCCCCCAACTGAATGCCACTGTGGGCACCAACTACTTCGACCAGGACTACAAGATGATGAAGATCGTGCTGAGAGGCTCCACACCGGTGCAGATCCGAACCTCCCCAGTTCTCTTCATTTCCTTCGATCTGCCCGCCATGACTGAGGACGAGTTCTTTGGAGAAAACCTGATCCAGAACCTCGCTAAGTTCCTCAAAGTCCCCCCGAATATGATCCGAATCACCAAGATCATCCGGGAGAATGGAGGCGCGCGACGCAGGAAGAGATCCACGGGTCTGAAGGTGGAGATGGAGATCCAGAAACCTCCAGTCCAGCAAACCACCAACAGCACCAACAGTTAGTGGGAGAAGTCGTCTAATTTCTGTGCTGATGTTTGCTCTTATATTGTATTTACAGACTGTTTAAATGTCATGTAATATGTGAACATTGGCCTATAAATTCAGATCCAGCCCTCTAATAGCCACACATGTAACATCTCTCTGTTCCCTGTGTCTTCTCAGATGAGGAGGACTTTTTGTTGTTGAAGAGCATTGCTAATGATCTGGGTCAGGCAGCAATTTCCGGAGACCTCAGTCAGTCCATCGGCTTCAACGTGTCTTCGATAGGCATCATCCCGCCTCCTCCTTCATCATCGGACCCCAGCTGGAACGCGGTGAATGTCAAGACTTAATCATAACTTAATCTGCTTAGTAAAAAACTACAGTTCTACATGAGTGCTCACTGGTTATATGTTTTCCTGCTGTTAAATCTCAGGAGGCCACAGCAGAAGTGACGAGGGAGGCGCCTATAGCGAGCTACGTGTCCAGCGTGTCCAACCTGCTGCTGATAGTGGAGCCGATAGCCGGGGAGTTTGTGGGTCCTCTGTACCAGCAGCCCGTTCTCATGGCTGTGGATGAGCAGGTGAGGCAATGATACATCTCCAAACAGATCGTTCTTTAAATCTGATGTTTTGAAGGGAGAGAAAGGACACAAACAGTGATTTATAGCAGCTCAGGATTGGATATTACTATTCTGTTAGGTTACGATGCCGACCGGGAGCCGTAAGGTCCCAGCTTGAATCCTGCTCGGGACCTTTGTTGTATCTCTCTCCTCGATTTCCTGATTCCCTCTTATCTCTATCGCTATCTAATAAAGGCATAAAATAAAACCCCAAAAATATTCATTATTAAAAAGAATTTGGTTCAGAGGTTGTTTGTCCACTCTTCTGAGGGAGTTTTTGGATTATTGGACTGATAACGAGTTGGGTTGCTTGGAGAGAAACTTTACAGAAAATGAAGGTCTTTCCTATCCTCAACCAGTCCATCCTCCCCATCCTGATTACTGAGTACACTACTGGCTGTTTTATTTTTTGTTGATTCAGCCCGTGAAGTCTGAATTCCCCATTGCTTCAAGCTGTGTGCTTAATTCTTTTATAATTAGATTTTTTGTGTTCTTTTTGGTCAAAAAATGCTCAATTTATCTCATCTAGAACCATTTTAGAAGGTGTCTAAATGAGACATCTCCATCTTCATTTAAAAACTAAATTAATCAAATGTAAACACAATACAATGCAAAAAGCAAAGTTCTCTAATTTTCTGATTATTTAATTTGTTCCCATTTTTACTAGCAAAGTCATTTCCCCCAAGAACCCATGAATATCTTATTCTGGATCAAACTAACTTGAACACCAACATTAAACTCAGTTTAACTGTTTAAAGTGGAGTTAATGGGATCAGGTATTACAGGATGTTATAGAATAAACTATGGAAAAGAAAAGGAGACACACACCAGAAGATTTAACATTATGTGAAGTAGCTGCTGTCTGTAAATGCTGGCCTGTGTTGTTGTCCGCAGGGTAACTGTGTCTCTGTGGGAGTGACGACTCTCGCTGTAACAGCCAGCCTGAAGAACTCCAGTGGAAACAGCGTAAGCGGACTGGAAGGAAACACCACCATCCTGTTCAGCACCTGCTGGGCAAACTTCACCGACATGTCCATTCTCAACAGCGGTACGTCTGCATCATGCTTTTTAAAATCAGTTCAACAAACTGCCAGAAACATATTTCAGATAAAATGAGTTTTCACTTTGAATCACCACAATAATTACTTCTCCTCTCCCTGCAGGTGATAACCTGACCATGGTCTTCACTCTGAAGGAGTGGGCCACTGAGTCACGTGCCTTCACCATCAAAACCACCCAGACCCTGGCGACCAATGGCACTGTCACTGATCCCGCGTCCACCTCGTCCACCTCGTCCACCTCGTCCACCTCGTCCACCTCAATCACAACCACACCACAGTCCACCAAGGACGGGAGCATCCTCAGCTCCAGCACCGCCGTGTCTGCCGGCAGTCTGTGTCTGGTCAGCGTCATCTACGCTGTGGCCTGCTGCTCAGGCAACATCCCCATATGTTAGATATTTCTGTGAAGCCCAAGGGGGTTTTATGAAGGATATCTCAACTTATATTCACCTTAACACGAACAAGTAGGCTAAATAAAACAAATCCTTGAATATATTATGCAAATGTATATTTTTCTGTGAGTGATATCTCAAAATGAAAAAGCTCCCTCTGTAAAGCTTTAATTTCTGTTTCTTTTGAGTTCTTAAGTTTTATGTGTTAAGTGTCTCTGATATGATTACACACCAGGTGTAAGATTCAAATAGACTTTCTATTTTAAAACAGGTGCAATAGAGTTTTACTTGAATCTGTAACAAGATGAAGGAAAAGATGAAGTTTGCATTGTGTTGATGGTTGTGTGAAACTATATTCTCTAATCAATAAATTAATCAATTGTCTAATGCTGAATGAGGACTCTGTCCATGGTGCTGAAGGAAGCTGATTGGCTGAGTGTTTCTTCGTTTTTGCATCAGTGCGATACGTTTGCGCTTCACTAGAGGGCGGGAGACTCCGTGGTAAATCCTGAATTCATGATGCACTGAGGCCCAGTTGCAGTGATATTTAAAGTGCTACTTGAACAGAGAGAAACTTCTAAAATGGAGACAAAAAAAACAAAAAATTAAGAGCTATTTTGGTTTTGTAGAAGCAGGTTTTTGTGTTAGAAACCAAAAAGTGAGCTTCCGCATACGCACATCTGCCCTCCCAGGAGGGAGGTGACTGCCGACAGAGGAACAATTAGTTTTACAGCCTTAATTTGCGGCCTCCATTTACCCCTAACGATAACAGTACAATGTGGGCGTGTTCTCGCCCCCTTTTTAACTTTGCGCCGCCTGTCCTCCTGAGCTGTGCGCACTTTGCGGAGCAGCCACTTGCTGCAGAGTGGATGCAGAGTTCAGCTCCGGCTTTGCCCGTGGTCCCCCGGCCACAGCTCAGGCTCCGGCTCTGATATCAGGACGAGACCAGAGGATGGATTTCTATCACTTCACTTTTCTCTGCGGGGCTCTTGTGTTTGTTTGCAGAATCCCCTGTTTTCAGACTCTTGCTATTTCCCCTCGAGCTGCCCCGAAGAGCAGCAAGGTGACGAGGATTTTTGATGGACAAGAAGCGTCTAAATATTTCAAGGAGTTTTACGCGCCGCCGTCCATCGACAGTAAAGCAACATCTAAAGACGTGATTGAGCCTCATGACTACATGCTGTCTATTTACAAGACCTTCTCCACGGCGGAGAGACTTGGACTCAACGCCAGTTTTTTTCGGTCTTCAAAAGCTGCAAACACTATTGCAAGTTTTGTGGATAGTGGACAAGGTATGTGGAGATTTACTGTGTGTGTGTGTGTGTGCGTGCGTGCGTGTGCGTGCATGCAGGTAGGACTGAACACCCACGACTCATACTTTGTCAACCAGATTAATTCAGCGCAGACAATATTTTTCCTGTCAGATTCCACATCTCTGTGGTATGCACATCATCTCCGTGAGAATGCATCTGACCCTGCTGTTTTAATGCTTTCCACAGATGACCTCCCACTCTCCCCTCTGAGGAGACAGCAGTATCTGTTCGACGTCTCAACCCTCTCCAAAAAAGCGGAGGTGCTGGGAGCCGAGCTCAGGATATACACCAAAGTGTCTGGGAATTTCAGGATATCAGAAACAGAGCCCGTCGACATCCAGCTCCTCTCCTGCCACGACCGGCAGCTGCTCGACTCCAAAACGCTGGACTTGCAGGATTCCCAAAGGCCGAAGTGGGAGGTGTTGGACGTGTGGGAAATATTCAAAGAGCAGCAGCACCTGAGCCAGGGGAAGCACTTCTGCCTGGAGCTCAGGGCCATGCTGGACAACCCAGACAGGGAGCTGGACCTGCACCTTCTGGGCTTGCACAGGCACAGCAGGCCTCAACAGAAGAAAGCCATCTTAGTGGTCTTCACCAGGTCTAAGAAGAGGCAGACCCTCTTCAGTGAGAGGAGAGAGGGGAGAGCGTTGGTGGGTCTGGAGAGGAAGGCCAAAGAGAGGGGCCCTGGCATCAAAGCCAGCAGGAGAAGGAGGACCGCAGCATCCAAAACCCGCCATGGGAAGAGACACGGCAAGAAGTCCAAATCCAGGTGCAGCAAGAAGCCGCTGCACGTCAACTTCAGAGATCTGGGCTGGGACGACTGGATCATCGCCCCGCTGGATTATGAAGCATACCACTGCGAAGGGGTGTGTGACTTCCCCCTGCGCTCCCACCTGGAGCCCACCAACCACGCCATCATCCAGACTCTGATGAATTCAATGAACCCAAGCAACATGCCGCCCAGCTGCTGCGCCCCATCCAAACTCAGCCCCATCAGCATCCTCTACATCGACTCAGGAAACAATGTGGTCTACAAACAGTACGAGGACATGGTGGTTGAGTCTTGTGGCTGTAGGTAGTATATCTGACAGGTGTAGTGCTTTACTTTGACCTCCTCCTTGTTTGTCAGGCTTTCTGGTTAGTGGGAACTGAACAGCATTACAGTCTGTGTGTTGGGAAGGCTGCACCTGAAATAAGGAAAACTTATGCTTGATTTGTTTGGCAAGATGGAGACTTCCTTTCCTAACCATGCACCCAACAAGGTCATGTTTAATACCTCAAACATTTGTTTTCTTTCTGTATGTTCCTGTCTTGACAAAACCTATCTGGCCACTACAGTGACTGCATATTCATGTGTGATAAGAAACTCTATCACTTCTATGTCACCAAATCCACAAAAGGTTCAACATTTTGGCAAATACGCGTATTCACCTTCTTGCAGAGAGTGAGACGAGAAGATTGATACCACTCTCATGTCTGTATGCTAAATATGAAGCTACAGCCAGCAGCTGGTTAGCTTAGCTTAGCATAAAGACTGGAAACAGGAGGGAACCTGTAGCTAGCCTGGCTCTGTCCTGCACAAAACCTGTCCTTTATACACTTCGGTTTTTGTACGCGTTACAGGCTAGCTGTTTCCTTCTGTTTCCACTCTTTACGCTAAGCTAAGCTAAGCTAACCACCTCTTGACTGTAGCTACCATATTTGCCATACAGACATGAGAGTGGTATTGATCTTCTCAGCTAACTCTCTGCAAGAAAGCAAATAATTTCCAAAAAATCTATTCCTTTAAAAGAGACACATTAAATACCCCCCATTTAAGGAAAATGAATCTGCTCTTATAAAATTATTGTCATTGCAAAAATAAAATAATTGGTGCCTCTTTTTTATCCTTTTACCACCCACTGTTTGGCCCTGTCGGACACTAGCACTATGTTAGACTTAACTGCTCGTACTATGAAAAGTTACATTAATATGAACATTTAATATATGTGATGTTAGATTAGACTCTTTTCTAGCCATTGAGGTCATTTTCAAAAGTACGTTGTTTTAGTAAAAACAATCCAGGTTCAATGCAAAGCACAGTGTACAAGTGAAACCTGTAAAATATGAAGTCTCCCTACCATAAAAGCAGTCTGGCAGTCCAACAATGTAATTGTCCTCAATAACCTTATGTCCAAATTCATTATAAGGTTCTAATGATGACGAAAATAGTCAATCTGTTTTAATTTAGATTTGATGACTGAACCAAATTGATTGATTACACATTTGTGGCCTGTTTCTTCTAATACTAAAAAAACTGAGTGATAAACTTCAGGTAAACATTTTTTTTCGACCTCTCTGCCAGGATTAAAAAGCAGATTTCCAGCACTTGACATGGCCTATGACTCAGGGAACGTCCTCGAGTGCTGGAGAGTCCTTTTTTTAAATTGAACCACTATCAGTACATTTCCACCAAAACCAAACGCGCTCACCAGTTTACTTACCGGTTTTTTGGGGGGGGGTTTGTTGAGGAGATACATAATTATGTCTGTAATGCACTGATGTTCAAAAGTACCATGTGTAAATATTTGATACAGAAATAATAATTTATGTTCTATGAATAAGTTATTTCATTTTTAATTGTCCGCTTTGTTCCGTTACAACTTCCAGACGGCATGAGTCACACATCTGGAAGTTCAGGTTCAAATAAACACATATGGGTAATGTTTTGGTAATGAAACGTGACAGCTATGTTCTGCTCACAGACTGTGAAATACTGGAGTATCATCAGTGTTTTTGTTGTATGTATAAATAGGAAATAATTATTCACCAAAGATAAAACATTGTTTTTGTTTGGTGAACTCTTTTTTTTAGGCTATACTGTTGTTTAAAACATTAGTAGCACATTTTTAGCCTCTTATATTTTGTATATTGCATTATTTACTGGAATCTGAAAATAATATATTATACTGATTGATACTGACTGAATGGATGAATGATTCAGTGTCATACCACAATGTTTATATTTTATTGGTCCCTCTCTTTGCTCTCCTGCATCAAACAATGTGACACATTATTACAGCAGAAAATGAATTGATAGTGTATTTTTACACAGTAAAATAATCAGTAAAATTGTTTAACCAAATGAATCTATTCTTATAAACTGTGTGAACTGTAAGATATGTAGAGTAACAGGCAAATTAAAATGGCTTGAACTTAAAATGTTTTCTTGTTGAAGTGTGGAATTTACTAATTTACTAATACTAGTCATTTATTACTGCTAATACTACTATTAGCTATGGTGCTTGATCTTAATTTGACCTTTTTTCGCTAGTAATATGTCATACTCTTTAATTCACTCATCTTAATTGCAGACCAGTTATCTATCAATCAAGTCAGGCATTAACAGCTTCTATAAGGTTAATTTAGTCCCAATATTTAGTGAACTGTACCTTTAAATGATCAATCAACCTCGGTTCAGTTCGGTCTTTATTGTCCTGTTTGAAATGTGGCTTGCAGCATAGCAAAAAAAAAAAAAAGACACATTAAAACAGACTCATGCATCAGTAAAACAGAATGGTTAGAAAAAATATCACACAATGGCAGCAAAAAACAATAAGTGTTAACAATAAGCAAAAATAAATGAAAACAGAAAATAGTCCAGAACGTATTCACCAATAAAATCACATCTTGTTGTTTTTATACTTTTTGGAGTTTTGTGCGGATTAAACAACAAGATATAATCAACTAGTAAGGTTTAGAGGTGATGGCAGGCTGATATTTTTACCGTTGGACAGAGCCAGGGTAGCTGTTTCCCCCTGTTTCCAGTCTTTATGCTAAGCTAAGCTAACCAGCTGTTGGCTATTTGGACTCATTAGTTTTCCTCTCTGGTGTTGAAGGGACGAGCGGGGTGAGTGACAGTTTGCAGGGTGAAAACAGGGTCAGCAGACAAGTGGAGAGCAGCATCTTCTCTGGGTGGGATGTGTTTCTGTGTGTTGTAGCTCGGGGGTGGGGGGCAGTATGTGACAAACACATTGGTGGGCAGATGTAGTGAATGCCCCCTCCCTTTAGTCTAGAGCCACATTGGATCCCCTGCCTCTCAGACAATGGCAGTGGAGGATCTCAACATGAGATTAAACCTGCCTTTTCCTCAGAGGGGTCAAAGGTCAAGTGGGCCATTGTCTCCGGGGGCTGTGGACATTAAACAGCGTACACGTCCCCTTAGAAAAGGGCGGGAGGGAGAAGGGCGAGGGGAAGGAATGTGTGTGATGCTCTCCGAGGGCCTCGCCGTCACTCCCCAAACAACAAGGTGAGATATAAAAAAGGGGCGGTTTGAAGCAGCTGCTCTGAACACCCAGCGGAGGACAAAAGACTGGAATGTACCGTCTCTATAGTGGCGTACGGAGGCGTTTCTGCACTGTGTCTCACTGTGGCAGATTTGCTGTGAGATGGAGAAAAATATTTGCAGGGGAAACAAAGCCGGGTGTAAATCGAGTGCAGGATCCAACAGTTGTTATCAGAGGAGAGGATGGAGGGGGGGGAATAACTGGGAGCTCATGTTTTTTTCTGTTTTCTTGCAGAGTTTTTCTGTGATGTTAAATGTTTCACACATGTCCAGAGTGCAGTCCAGAGGGGGGGGGGGAATAAAAGCTAAGAAGGGATAAGGAATGAGCACAGTGACCAAGATCTGGAATAAGATATCTACTGAAGAACAGAAAAGAAGTTTACAACATGTGGTGTCCAAGAAATGTCAGACAGTCACAGCAAAAAGAAAAAAAACAACTTTCCCTTGAAGTATTTACCCGATTTAATTCCAACACTTGTCTCCCTTGTTTGCTTTTAGTCGAGGCCAAAAGTGTAATGTCTTGTCATCTTGACCTCTGTGTTTGCTCTGGTAAACGCAGCCTGTTAGAGGCTTTAGAGTGGAAATCCTCTCTGTGGAGGCTCAAAGCCCTCTGACTGACATACGAGGGAAGTGACTTGTTACTCCTTCTGTTTGTTGAGTAAACTCTAGTGATGTTTTATTTGTAGTCTTTGCTGCAGGGTTTTTTGCTCTTTTCAGGTTTTGCCTTCCTCGGATTCCCGGTTGGTTTGATTTGATTGATTTTTCAGGTCGAAAAACGTCTAGATATCTAAGTTAAAACTGGGATAAATGTGGGTTAAAAAGTAGTAAGCTTTTTAGACATTTATTATATCTAATTGATGTTTCAATAGCATTAAAATGACTATATCTCAATGTGAAGCAGCAGCAGCACAACAGTTATATAGTCAGAAAACCTGACTATTTAACAAAATTTAGCCACAATTTACTAAATCAGTGCATATTGCTGGTTTGGACTTTAACTTTAACTACTTTACTGTATTTGTAGGGATCCTTTTAAGATTTGTACTCAGGACAATAAAAGTAAATAATACACTCACTTGTCAGTTTATTAGGTACACCTAGCTAAAATATTGCAGTCTAATGCAACAGTCCTGCAATAAATCCTCCCTTCATGAAGGTTATACTGTTCAGTTTTTGTTAAAAGTATTTTAGAGAGTTGCTGATTCAACCATAGTGGACAAAATAATAGAAACACCTGTTTGAATGTAAAAGTAGCCTGAGATTTAGAAGACAATCTAAATTAAATCACACTTAGTCCAAAATTGGGCTAAAAGTTGGATGCAAAAAGCCGAAAACGTAACGTACACTGCTTGAAAAGTTGTATGTCATTTTTTTTTTTTGGACAATTTAGAGATTAGCCATTAAACACAAAAACTTTGGCTGAAGCTCAACACTGACAGCGATCCACCGAATATTTGTAAAGACCATAACAGGTCATTTGTTGATTTCAGTGGTGAAGATTTTGAAACATGCACACTAAATAATTCTTTTTATTATTGTTACTGAGCTACTCTTTACTCTAGTACTTTAATTTTCACTCAGACGTGATTGAAAATCTAAGATGAGGTGGGCGATCTTTCTGCCTGTGTGCTAACTGATGCAGACTCAGAGGAGAGGGATTACACAGCAGAGTGAGGGAGGAGAAGGAGGGCAGGTGTGTCCTCTGCGGGTCATTGCTGCTGACTAACAGCGTCTTCTTGAATGTCACTTGGAACAAAGACATCCTCTCAGGGTTTGGATTCATGACTTTGTTGTGGTGATATTATATAAGCACATCACAGGTAAGTGACACACATGCAGATCTGTTCCTCACATTATGTACTAATACTTTATATATACACTTTGCACTAATTCTGATAACTGCAACAGGGAATAAAAAATACGTTGTTCCAGTTGGAAAGCCCCTGCCATTTTCAAAATGATTACTTGTTTTCCAAGACGTCCCTGCAGCTGTTGCACCACTGCCCATCATTTATTATAATTTCTATCAGCTGTGAGGATTTTCCCCATGTCTGGTTTTGCATTTCAGCATTTTGGGGGACAATGGGGTTCATCAGCACCACATTAAAAAAGTGATTTTAGTCTGCACACTGGCATGTGTAATTAAGTGTATTTATTTTTTGTCATTTTTCCAGAGTGAACTCACTACGAACTGAAAACACAGTTAGTTTTTAGTGTGCAGTATGGACATGAATGGTGACACTTATGCACCTCAATCAGTAGAAACTACAACCCCCACCCCCACCTCCATCAGCAGGATGACTGACACCTGTGCTGGCTGCTCCTCAGCTATAGAAGCAGGTGGAGTCAATCAGTCTCTTCCTTCGTGTTTGGCTGATTGTTTGGTTTTAGAGTTGTAGTTTATCTCTACACAACATTTCCCCCTCGACCCTGAACTGCACACCAACGATGTGACTGATTCACATTTTGTTAATTTCTCAATTTTGTTAAATTAATTTTCAGGTAAAATCCTCATAACACCAGAAACTAATAATTCTGCTTTTCATTCTTTGTCTTGTGCAAGTTTCTTTTCCTTTTGTTGCTGAAACAGTGAGAAATTAAACATAAATGCACAGATAGAAATATGCTAGAAAGGCTCATTTGCATAAATTAAAAACCTTTTGGGACAAATATGGCAAAGGAACTCAAGGCTCCAATACTTTCTAGCTTTAGGACTACAATTTCTGTTATGTTCTACAGTTTCTTTAGTGTTACTTCAGATCTTTTTGTTTGCATTATTTTGTCCACCCACTGCAGGGAGTTGTTTCAACAAAAATTGATCAGCAAATTTATCAGGCTCGCCAGCATGTTAAAGGTATTTGTGTGTTTGGCCAGTAATACCTGCACTGCAAAGGAAGGAATTAGATTTCACTTGTTAAAACAGCACAGACTCACTGTGCAATAATTCCACTCTTCCCCATCTGAAGTCTCATATCTGTCCTTTTCTGTCTCTTATTTCCCCTCGCTGTAACCTCTCTCTCTCTCTCCCTATCTCTGTCTGAGCACATGTACTTTAGATACACATGTTATGTTTCCACACTTTGAACAAGATCCTCCGGTTTTGTTCCCATACTTGATCCTTCTGGTCTCTTACAGATTGTGGCCTCGGGTGAAGGTTTCATGAGTGGGCAGCGGGGGCAGATCCACATTTTTTCGACATCTTAAAGACTCACATTATTCACAACACATCATAGTTTTATAGATATTGGAAAAGTCCTGATACCACATCTTCTCTGATGCGCTTGAGGGGAAGAGGACAAGAGCCAGCAGAAGAGGGGAAGTGAACTAAGATAACGTGATTATAACACGACTAAGAGTCCATGTACAGCCACACTAGCAGCTCTGTGAGGCTGTACATGGACACAGTGATGCTTTGAGTTAAATGCTAACATCAGCATGCTCACAATGACAATGCTAACATACTGATGTTAAGCAGGTATAATGTTTACCATGATCATCATCTCAGTTTAGCGAGTTAGCATGCTAACATTTGCTAATTACACTCAACACAAAGTGCGGCAGAGGTTGATTGGAACATTATCGGTTTTGCAGGTGTTTGGTCATAAGCCAAAGTACTGGGTGTGTTGAAATTCTGACAGGATGGTGGCACTAGAGGAAAAGTAAAGGGATCACCAAAGTTATTACAATTCATCTTGAAGGGGACATGAATGTCTGAACCAAATGTAATGACGATCCATCCAATAACTGTCAAAAATGTCAACCTCACTGTGGAGCTATAGAGGAAAAGTCAGGGGATCACCACAGTCAGTAGGAGTCATCCCCTGGAGACCATGAATGACACAATTTCATGGCAATCCATCTGATAGATATTTCGGTTTGGACCAAAGTGCTACGAGCAAAAAACAACAGTCAAACTCAAAGCTGCAAGGTCTAAAGCTCTAACAATCCTACATTTCCCATACATTTGAAACACCAAAGTCTTGAGACCAAGAAGACGTAGTACAACTGTTTTCACAGGCTGAGCAAAGCTGCTAACCATGAGGAATAAACTGACCTTTATATGTAAAAATCATCAGAGCGCCCCTTTAATGAGGATGATGCCAATGGTGAATATCTGAAAATGAATTTAAGAGAGAGGGGGGAGAAAGAATGTGAGAGGAATGGGAGAAACACAAAGCGCAGGGAAATGTGTGTGTGTGTGTGTCAGCTCCCTGTTCCTGCAGCAGAGCCCCATCCGTCAGGCCTTTTGGCAGCAGAACAAAACGGGCAGAGTTACTTTTTAGCGGGTGTTCCCTTCTTCTCCTCTCCGCAGCCTTTTACTGTCACACAGGGATCTAAATGATGAGGACACGCAGAACATGCAGATGTTTGTAATATCTCTCTAATATGAACTCTCCCATACGGACGCACCTGGCTCTGATTTGTCTGAGATAGAGCATGTAGCGTGTGCACTTGACATCAGTTTTTATGTGTGCAGAAAGATACTTAAAGGAAAGAGAGAAGAGGAGGAGGGAGGGAGGAAGAGGGCGGGAGGGGGTTGTAAGTAAAAACAGAGCAACTGTCGCTCACATGCCTGACACAGAATGATAATCAGGGCCCGGGCTGCTTTTGTACATGAGCAGCTTTGGTTTTGGGTGACAGCGCTGGTAGTGTTGTTTTACAGTCAGTCTGCAGTTGGAAATAAAAACCAGACGAGGTGGGCTCCGCAGCCAAAATCAGTCCCCCCGGTAATTAAAAGTGCCTGCTGAGAGCTCTTTACTACACACAGCCAGATCACTGATCATCACCGGCCGATCACATCAAAAGGAAATGACACAGGACACAAGGCGAGCCATTAGTGAGTCGATTTCCCCAAAAAGATCACAGGCAGTCATTGGGCGGTTGATTACCTACAGATTGTCTGTTCTTTCTCCACCTTTCCACCCGCAGGGAGACACACTGAAACACACTCTTATTTTTAAAATCCTCCTTCTGTGGAAAAAACTCCATGGAGGCGAACTATTTAATGCCACAATTATTTGATTTGATGCTTCACCAAATCTCACATGCTGCCCATGTTTAGATTTCTATTTTGAGTCAATTAAAGCTGGACCTCATAACTTTTTGCCAAACAGCGGCCACTGTGGCCACAAGTGGTAATTACAGCATAAAAAGACAATGAGTTTGCCTTTATTTCCCAAGATTCTCTCAAAGCTAAAGTTTGACATTCTGGCAAATACGTTAATTTGCTTTCTGGAGGGGAGTTTTGATACCAGTCTCGTGTCTGTGCAGTAAACATGAAGCTACAGCCAGTTAGCTTAGCTTTTATTTCACCTCCAGAACAGAGAGCTCTCAAACACTTTCCGACAAATTCCCCCGACTCCAAACTAGGACTTCTACACAGTCCTCACTACATTTAGACACAAAACAAATACTCTGATCCTTAAAATCCCATGAAAGTAGAAATACAACAGCTTGTGTATTAGTATTAGCACTAAAACACACTCAAGTATCAAAAGTAAAAGTACTTATATTAAGAAAAGTGACGTTTCCTTGTCAAATGAACACTTCGTATCCCCAGTTTTGATCCTTTTCATCTTTTCCGATCAGCTGAAGAAGAGAAGAAAGGAGAGAAGTGAGGAAGGAATGAAAGAAAGAGAGAGTTTTGTACAGATTGACTAGATTTTCTTTTTGAATGAAAGATTTTTACAAGAGAAATAATATTTTATGAGTCATGAATCTGCAAAGTGAGTGCAGCCATCAGATAAATGTAGTGGAGTAAAAAGTATAATATTTCATAAATGTCCATACCAAGGTCAAGTGATATCTAACTAAACCATCTCCATGACAACTGAGCAGTGGTGGAAGAAGTAAAAACAAGTAAAGTATCAAAAGTAAAAGTACTCCTTATGCAAAATGACCCTACTCAGTGTTATATATATTCTATATATTTTATTATTATGAAAATTATTATTGATGCATTTATATAAGCAGCATTTTATGTTGTCATGATAGATACTTAATACTAATACATACTAAAAATGTTGTTATGTAGTTTAATTTATAAGAATGCATCATATTTTTAAACTGATCAAATGTTTAACATGTAAAACGTTGACCTGAAAAGTAACTAGTTACTACAGCCATCAGATAAATGTAGTGAAGTACAAGTATAAAGTAGGATAACATGGAAATACTCAAGTAAAGTACAAGTACCTCAAGTACTTGAGTAAATGTACTTAGTTACATTACAAGATTTCTTTTTCTTTTCATTTTTTTGTCAAACTGGTATTTCCAAGGTCAAGAATGAATCTTTAAGCTCTAAAAGAGGTGCCAGAAACTTGAGTAAATGCCTCCTCTGTCAGTAGGTCTATGAATGAAAAGAAATGCCTTAAATTAAAGTCAGTTTTAATCAGTTTAACTTCTCTTAACGTCTTGCTCCTCTTCAGTCTGAAAACCAGACATTCGGGGACGCTCTGAGGTGCTGAAGGCTGGACATTTTTGAACACCTTGTTTAATGAGTTGCAGGTGCAATCAGCAAGACAACACCACTTTCAAACCTCCTCCTTACTGTAATTTATTCCCCTTAAAGAAATGTGGGGGCGAGTGGCATTCGGGCAGAGATGGGTGGGGGTGGGGGTGGAGGGGAGTCGAGTCTTTAGGTCAATAAAAATCAAAAAAGCAGTTATTGACTTTGAAGCCCTTTGCCGTTTGAGGGAAACCCAAAACCGGGCCGATTGTGGCGAGTCGCTTTGGTTGAAGCCGGAGAGGAAATGCAGTGTGACACTAACAGGCTGAAGGAGGAAGTGTTGATGGACTGAATTAAACAAGGGGGGGGGGCTGAGGGAGTGGTGGGGGGGTTTGTGGGGGCATGACACTAATGTTTTCCATTGACAAGGCGGAAAAGCCCCGCTGCTATGCCACACACACACACACAGAGTCATAAATTCATGCATTTATTCACAGGGAACGTTCACCAGGAGCCGGCAGCGGGGGCACTTTCCCATGCATATACTTTAAGAAAAACATGCACAAACATTTGGTTTAACCTGAAGCTTGAAGTCTGACTGAAGGGTGAGCGATCCATCCAATCAACATTTACCAAATTGCTCTGTTACAAAGCTTCCCAGAGCGGTTTGATTAAAGACTAAAAATGACCATCGTTCGCCGGGATCGAAAGAAAATAATAAAGATTTAAACATATTTCGGGCTACTGTGACTCGGAGGTACACAAGCTGTCTGTTTCCAATTATGGCTTTTAAGCAGTTTGAGGAAATGTGTGGTAACTTCAAGAGGAAATATTTTACATGTCATGGATGTAATAGAGGAGCATTGTACTTTGTATAAACTGCTGGATCTGGGTTTTATCTGCACGCAGAATAAATGTGGCAGTGAAAAGAAAGAAGAAGTAAATGTAGAGGGAAGTGTTGATGGGAAAACAAGCAGACGCTGAAGAGAACAGAAGCACAAACAAGTTTAAATGATGATTTAAACCTTTAAAATTCTTGTTTTTGGTGCATTTTTACTGATTTGTTGTGTTGAACGAAGAAGTCTCGAGGTGGCGTAGAATAGGTGCAACAGGAAGAGCTTTCAAATCATCAAAAGCAGCATTGAGGACTGCACAGGTCAAAGGTCAAAGCTTCAAAAAAACTGCTCAGGCTTTTCTTCAAAATATGAATCAGGCTACAAATGACTGAGAACCCATCTTTTCAGGGCAGCTTATGAAGATGTGATCTGATGTGATCAACTTGTCTTGTGTAACAGCTGTGAGTATCTTTGATGAGTAAAAAGTAATTCATGAAAACACCGACACACGAAAGAGCTAAAACAACCAGGATCCTTTCATTTTTAATTTTCATATGGTTAACTTATCATTGATTGATTGATTGGTTTATTTAACAGGGGCAGTGCACATTAAGAAACATTGCAGATTTTTCATCAGATGTTACAAAGTCACCCCCAAAAAAAGAATATAAGAATATAATATGTTGCATTCATTATGTTCCTGTAATCCACACTTCTTCCAGTTCTTATCAGTTAGCTCCTACTACAGTTTATTGGTTTATTTCTTTCATACGCACATTGTAGCCTTTTATTTCCTCCATGTGTGATGAATAACGATCTCTCCTGTTAAAAAGAAAAGTCATGATCAAAATTAATGAGGGTTTACTGTCCGGCTGCTCTACGTGAGTAACTGTAGTCGACACGATTCTCTTTGTGATTGTGATTTTACTGAACAGACGGTAGTTAAGTGATTTTTGCTTCTTTTTCTCTTGCTCAGCCTTTATCAGTGTGAGCGCGGTGATGAAAGCGTGTTTTGATCTGTAAGCCACTTTTCATATCTGGATTTGGGAGGCACATGGCATGGGAGAGGTCAGCGTCTACGGGCACTAACAACAAGTCAGACAGACCTCCCACCACGTGTGCATTCATCTTATGAAGCAGGTTTTACTTGAGGTCCTTCACTCTTCAGGCCTTGATAAAGTTGTCAATCAGCTGCACATTTCTGGAGGTCTGCTGGAAGCAACGACAGCGGCAACATTTCTGAGGCCAAAATCAGAAACGTAAAGTATTAACAGAGAATTAAAAGATCAAAATCTTTGATCAAGTCTTTTATCCAGCCTCTCTTTTAAGTCATGGAGTTGTTCAGTGTTATTCTTTGCTTTAATTAACAGGATTAAAGTGAACTTTGATCAATATCATTGGACACAATGTCTTGTTGTCAAACCTCCGTTAATCCCTCCAAACTGTCAGATTGGATCACATCCGCTCGTAAAAACTTGACCAAAGTGGATTTTAGAAGTGGCCTGGAGTCACACGCTGAGGCTCTGCAGCCAAAAACACAACGTGTGGAGGTGTTTTGAAATACTCTTGTTACAGTGTCACCATGAAGAATGAAACTTCAGCCTTTTACAAACAAGACTTGTCGTTTTGTGTGAGGGGATTATGAAATCTGATGAAATCTGTAACTTTTTAACAACAGACATAATATTTTTTCATCCATATGGTTAAAACCTTCACTATAGCGGAAAGTTTTGTGAAACAGCTTTCTGTAGTTTTTTTTCGAAGATCGCCACTTACTTATTTTTTGAAAAACAGTCACTTCGCTCTGTGACTCGAATGCAATGGCAACACATAAGCAACACAAACTGGGGCTAGTTTGCAGTCAAACTCTGTAAAACAAACTTTTAACAGCATCAGAAAATGTGAATAACATAGATTTAGTTGTTGTTTAATGTTAGTTTATGTATTAAAATACCTGAATCTGGGAACAATAGAGGGACTTGAGTTTAGATTTTTTATTTTAGTCTCTTTTTAAAATTCTTTCATTGTAAAATCGGTTCATCTTAGTCTAAAAAATGCCTTAAAATCAGTAAGTAAACTATTAGTTTAAAGTTTTGTTTTCTCTATATGTACTTGTGAAGATTACTTCAACTGTTGTAATTATTTAAGTTGCTACAACTTAGAAATGGCAAGTGACTTAACTTCTTATTTCTAAGTGCAAGATACAAAATAAGAAAAATAAGAAATACAAAACTCTTAAAAGGATGACTAAACGATGATACTTTTAAACTGAAATTGTGCGACTTTAATCCTTGATCACACTTTTACAGTGTGGGTTGTCTAGTGATTAACAACAACAGGTAACAACTACGATATTTTAATCCAAAAAAAGGGACATGGAGCATTATGGAAGTGAAGCCCTGAGTTGTTTTTCTGATAAAGTGTGTTTGTGCGGCTCGGTGAGTCTGAACAAAATGATCACCATCGCCCCCCGACTGGATCAGAGCGCTCTGGTGGCAGTGACCCCGGCTCCCCTCTTTCACCTTTAGGTGTTGATTGCTTTTAGAGCCCTAAGTCTAGATTAAGGGCTTTTCCCATGGAGATTAGACGATCTGGTTTAAAGCTGTTTCAACAGGTCGCTTGTGAGGGGTCAAAGGTCAATTACATAGTAGTGCCTAATGGTAGCAAATAACGTCAATCACTTTAAATGGACCAGCGGCGAGACTTGTGCCTGACTTTCGGCTGGAATGTGGAGAATCCAGGGGTTAAGCTGGTGGCATGGATCGGCTGACCGGACACACACACACACACACACACAGTTCCTCGACTCTAAGCTGGCCGAGCTCACTCACCATCACCTACCATGCCATGCTATCAATCTTGCAATGACCTCATTCAATCTGAAAAAAAACTGTGGAGATCAAGAATAAACTGATCGCCTCTATAGAAGCAAAGAAAGGCCGTAAAATAATTTAAATTTCCTGAGTAACTGGCAGTGGTGGAAAAAGTACCCTGATCTTCAGTACAAGTACAAAAAGAAAATTTACTCACTATGCAGAATGGTCCATTTCAGAATAATGTATTTTATATTATTGAATTCTAATTATTGATGCATTAATGTGCACATTACTTTAATGTTGCAGCTGGTGAAGGTGGGGCTGATTTTTTACTATATACTGCCGGTTAGCTTGTGAATTTCACCAATAAAGTCTTATTTTTATCTATAATATTACATCATAATTTATTTGTTCATTGTAGTTTGTATTATTAATTTGAATCTGCAAAGTAATTAGTAACTAAAGCTGTCAAATAAGTGTAGTGGAGTAAAAGTATAAAGAAGCATAAAATGGAAATGCTCAAGTAAAGTGCAGATATCTCAAAATTGTACTGAAGTGCAGTACTAATTACTTTCCACCACTGGTTACTGAATACTAGAGCTGCAATGATTAGTCCATTTGTCGATTGAAAGTTAATGAGCAAATATTTTAACAATCGATTCAAGCTGCTTGTTTTTATCATATATAATATTCATCAAGAAAATAATCTGCAGATTAATCAATAATAATAATAGTATTTAATTTCACAATTGGGTATACAAGTAAGACTCAAATTCTTGCTGCCTTTCTTTGCTTCCATACACCTCCTCCTCCTCCTCCTCCTCTTCCTTTTCCTCTTCGTCCTGCTCCTCTTCCTCCTCCTCCTCCTCTTCCTCTTCCTCTTCGTCCTGCTCCTCTTCCTCCTCCTCCTCCTCCTCTTCCTCTTCCTCTTCGTCCTGCTCCTCTTCCTCTGTTTCTCTCCTTCGTCGCAGCTGAGGTGAAATATTCATCCCCTGCATGAATGCGAACTCTGTTGGCACAAACGTCTGCGTTCACATTTACGTACATCATTTCTTAAGGCTGCCCCAGATTGACTGTGTAATTAATGACCTCGCCTGGGGCGCACAAACAAATGACGATGCTGTGTAACCATGACAACAGAGGTGACTCATACCCATAGCGAGCCCTCACCTGGCCTGATGTGCTGTCTGTGCCAAATGTAGCTTTCCCCTGTGTATATGTTAATGTTACGGTGCCAGTAACTCACACTGACACAGAGTGACGTGCTCATAATGCTTTAGTTTGGTTTTCATGTAGTGGGAGCAAACAGCTGGAGAACTCTAGCTGGGGTTTAATTCAATATTATAAATACATTATATTATATTTAATCATGGAAGACAGTGCCCATTGAGCAACAATAAACTATGAATCAGCCATAGTTATATATATATAGTTAGCATGGAAGGCTAATTTTCAATCTGACTCAATGTGTCTTTTTCATCTTTTAATTGAAGCATATTAGTGATAAAACATAAAGTCATATCATGTCAAAATATCAATGGCTTCACACACATGCTAATATTTATCAGGTATAATTTTTACCATGGTCACCACCTCAGTTTAGCATGTTAGCATGCTAACGCTAACGCTAATCAGCACTTACAATAACACAAAATACAGCTGAGGCTGATGGGAATGACAAATTAAATGTTTGACCTGCTGGGGGCGCTAGATGAAAAATCAGGGGTCATTAAAGTTATTGGGATCTTCTGAGGACCTTGAATATTTGTACAAAATTTCAAGGCAATCCAACCAATATCTGTCAAAATTATTCACTCTGGACTAAAGTTGCTGCTCGCATAGCTAAAACGCAACTAAGACAACTTTTTACAAATAACTGCAACTTGCAAAAAGTCTGTTTTCGTTCTTCATTAAAGAAAGAGATCAAACACACAATATACAACTCATAATTACCAAATCCCACCATCCCCCAGTCACCTGCCAGCACACCTGCTCCTCAGTCACCTTAATCAGCCACTCTGTGTATATATATCTGCCCACTAACACTCGTCCAAGATGAACTATTGTGCTGCTGTAGCTGTCGTGGTCCAACCGCTGTTTGGTTTGCAGTCTGTCGCTGACCTCGTTTGTCAACATTGACCAAGTGCATCTTGTTTTAACTTAACTTGCTCACCCTACATGTTCACGCAACACTTGACAGAACTGTTACAAACCAGCCATATGAAGAACCCTGACATACACATCAGTTAATTAAGGATTGTGGCGACGCTCAGTGTTGTAAAAGTTGCTGTCTGAACTGGAACCACACTAAGTTGGTACAGATACAGCACCACACTGCTCTTGGTCTTACTTTACTTTAAGTGACAAGAATAGTAAATAAATGAATGATTCCTGTGAAATACTGGTGCAAACATGTACGGTATGCCATCCTACAATGTGGCCCAGTTCACAGTGTCCCACACACATTGTTTGTATCTGCAGGGTTTTGTTTCCATGCCTCCCTTGGCCTGAAAACTCTTCCGCAGGGAACGGCACACTGCAATCAGGCCTGGTTTATGGCAGCCAATCTGCCATTCACTGGAGACCGAGATTAATGACGCCTGTCCTGACTGACTGGCACTCAGAGCGAGATGCCGCTGTCCAACATGCACCGCACACTCATAAACCTCAGTCCATCTGGTCGGAGACAAACAAGGAAATGTGTCCATAAATTCTTCCTTGCTTGAGAAATTTGAATGTTGAAGAAAAAAACCCATTGCACTCTGAACCTTAATGATCGAACTGGCGGTGATCCTCGTATCCTTCAGTCATGTTGCCCTTTTGACCCGCTGACCAGACTACTTACATTATCTGGACACAATGTATTTTGCCATGAATGCAGCGTTAACCACCACAGGCTCCCATTGACACTCAAACTGAAGTATTTTTACGGGCTCCAAGCACCACTGAACAAGTTTAAAGCAGCTTAATTGCAGCGTTGACCTGATTGGCAGCTACATGAATGTGTCTTGGTGGGGAAGAGGCCACAGACTGTTAACTGCAGCGAGATGCTAAGAAGAAAAAAGGTTAATGAGCTAAACGCTGCACTGCCAGGCCAGCTTTCAAGTTGGGATTCATTTCTTTATACAGACTAATAAATGTGTCTTATGAGAATCATACGGTGGCCCTGAGGTGCAAAACATAACAAGAATGGATTAAAAACATTTCAGAAAACACAACAACACTAAAAACACAATAACATTTTGTTAGATTTTCTTAGACACTTAAAATCACTGGATTAAAGTTTACCCAATTTGGGTCAATAATGGGTTAACTTTACCCAGACCCATGGCTAGAAAACCACCCAAAACAAAGTGTTGTTTTGACCCTTTGTCTGTCTTTTTTTAATATTACGGTGAATGTGATCTGTTACAATCTAAACTAGCTCTTTTTAAACTAACATGTCACTATTTGTTTTTTAATTGTTAATAACGTGTGTATCCTTTGCAGTTTTTAATGTCATATACACATTGTTTTGTACTAACTAACAATACATTTGTGGCAGTTTTAAGGTCAAACTTGGGCATGTTGTGTCTAACAGGGTGTCAAAATAACCATATTTTAAACTTCATAAATAACGCAACAGTAATAAAAAAATAACACTAACACAGGGTCAAAACAACCCACTGGAACGAGGTAATGTTAATCCAGTAATAGGTCAGTGTTATATCAACCTAAACTGGGTCAATTTTTAACGGAGTGATATTTAGTATCAAGGTTTGCTCAGCAATACTATTTGGAAAGATTCTGATTTGACTTTGGTTCTGTCCATAACAAAGAAGAATGACCTTTTCCATTGTTGTGTTATGTTTTCAGTTTTGTGAATGTGTTTTCTAAAATGTTCCTGATTTATTAATGTTTTCTAAAATACTGTGTTTTATGAGCTTTGTTTTACGAAATGTTGTGTGTTCTAATGTATTAATGTGTTTTCTAAAATTATGTTGTGTTTTCTGTAATGTTGTGTTGTGTGACATGTTGTTGTGTTTTCTATTTTGTTAATGTCTATTGTCCAATGTTGTTGTATTTTGCACCTCATGGCCACCATAGAACTGCTAATAATGAACGATTATCACACTTGTTCTTCTCCAAAGACATAAATTCAACAAGTGTTTTAACATACCATCTGTGACAAACACTGCAAACTTTACACAACCAAACCATGAGATTCAAATGCTTGTCTGGTACAGTAGTAACAGGAAATGAGGTAATGAGGGCTTCTCTGGGAGTGCACAGCATGGAGAGCGATGCACTGACCCGTAGCAACCCAGACAGGTCCACTGAACTTTAAAGGTGAATTGGATCAGGGCCCCTGCCCGGCCGCTCAGCCAAAAACCTCCTGATGAGGGCTTAGCGGCAGCAGTGAAAGCAACCTAATCAGTGAGGAGTAATCAACACTATTACCGGGCCTCGCAAGCGCACCCAAGCTTCAGCCCAGCAGGCTGTAATGTCGTTTACAGTCAAACTACAGGCTGATTCACTGTGAGAGTGACTAATCAGAAGAGGGGAATATTAGTGAACTTAATGGCTTTAGTATAAATCTTTGTCATTGCTAGGCCAAAGGAAAAAGAGCTTTGATTAATAAGCTGAAGTGGATTTTTTTGCCCGAGTCTGTAACCATCTGGGGCTCTACCTAAACTGATGACCTCACTGTATTTCACTGGCTGCAGTCCATCCTGCAACATGTCCCTGGCAATCAAAATGCAGTGCCAATACAAAGGCCAAGTCAAGAGCAAAACCTACAAGGTCACAGAGAAGTAAGACACTAATTAGACATGTTACAGTCTGTGTTTTTGCATTTTCTTCTTATTGTTGTAATGGTACATGAAACCTGTTTTATATGATCTATAAAAGCAATATTCCAGTAAAAAGCCAATAATGTGATGCTTTTTTATTCCCAGCGATACACAAATGAGACATAGATACAAACTGTACACAGATGCTTTAGGAAGAAAGTTTATTAACAGAATCACAGTTGCTTTATGGAGGTGAAAGTGCGTTCTTCTTCTCAAAATTAACAGCAATTGATGTTCCCAGAAATTCTTCAAAAGCTGCAGGAATTTTTATTTATTTATTTTTTTGGCCAATGGGGGACAGAAAAACTCCAGAACGACCTTTTTTACAATATAGATAGGATTGCATTCACCGTATGATAATATTTGCGCATGGAGGTTCATTGTTGACCCCCCTGACTCAAGGTTAACTTACTTGCTATTTCTGGAGCTTTCAAGCATATATCATTGCCCATACCTGACCACCTGTTAGCACATGACCAAAAGTCTGAGGTCACGAACTGACAACTGAGATGCATTGACTGAAGGACATGGGATACAGTAAAAAGCTAGAATATTAGAATATTAAGGAAACACATTAAAGCCATCATGTTTGTCAAGTTTGTCCTGGGCCATCATATTTAAACCTGGGCCCTATTTTTTACAAATTATGGGGTCGAAATGACTAATACTTAAGTAAGATCCTTTTTGTTTAACCAGAAACAGAAAGTCTCACTCTGAAATCTCACAAGAGGTTGAGAGTTGTTGCAGGAAGACAAAAGGATCTTGGATCTTACTCTTTAACAAAACGGTCTGTCTCTGTAGGGATCCTTTCCATAATGTTGTCAGACACTTCGCATAACAGTCTGAGCCTGTCAGTGGCAAAAACAAGCACTTTTAGTGGATGTACTTTTCATGGCCGCAATTGCCCCAAAGGATTAAATTGCAGCCATTGCAGCCCTTTCGGGGACGCCGGCAGAGGCGATCTACTGGACCTATTCCAAAACTTTTGGTAAGTATTAGTCATTTATAAATAACAAATACCAGAGTTTCCCTTTAAGAATATTTTTTCACAGAAAAAATATACTGATAGGAACTTTAACCGTTTTGAGTGTAACGTATATTTTTAACACTAAAAGGGTAAAAAACGAGTCGGCCAAACTCTTGGTGTTGTAGTATTCTTTAAATTCAATTTTACTGGAGGATGACAAACCTCAAAAGAGTGCAGCAGGTTCTGTGCTACATATTGTTTGCAGGCAGGTACTGTCGTCTCCAGGCCTCCTGCAACAAACAGAGTTCAAAAGTTTAAACTTGGGCGAGATCAGTTGTCGGGACGCTTTAAGCAACTTACGGATTTATGGAGCCGTAATCCTTTATGTGTAACTGATTTAATGAACAAAGTAAAAACAGAGGGTTGATCTTCTAATCCCTCAAATACTACAGGCTACTTGAAATACTGGTGTGTTACATTTCTTTCCCTTGATGTTAATCAGGACTGTAAATCCCCAGATTTTAACATTCTGACTTATCAATCTTTCAGAGCAGAATAAAACAAAAGCAAACTGTTCGAGGAGGATCTGTAATATATCAAACTACATACTTTTAGATGGAATCTCTGTTAAGTGGTGTGTGGGTTGGTGTGTGTGTGTGTGTGTGTGAGTGTGCTTGATTCTCTGGCATGTGAAAGAGATTGAGTTTCATAAGGAGATCTGGTCGTTAATTTGGTTGGTTTATCTCGATGCAGAGCTCTGGACTAAATTTGAGTGTAATGTATGATTCTCTCAGACATGTTTTATCTTCCCCCGACTTCTCCATCCACCTCCTCCTTTTCTCCTCAGCTTCAACCCCCACCCCCACCCCCACCCCATCCTCCGCCTCCACACACCCCGACACACACTCATCCTCCTCCTCTTCCTTGCCAAATACCTTCCAGTCAAAAAACACCCAATTCTGCTGGTTATCAGTCTAATGCATCATCACTCCCACTTCTCACGTTAGCTGAGCTGAAGCTAATCCGTGTTTATCCGTGCATTCACCACTGCTACCCCCTGTAAAAAGTTTTACAGGTGCTTTAAAGCAGTTTGTCATATTTACCTCTACAAAACAAGACATCACTTTGATTCAAGGCATCACTTTGGATCAGGAGGAAGCGTTGATGCTCTGCAGCTGCTGCAGATGTAATGGACCAAGACGAGCCGTGCCAGGTCTGGTTTCAGACTGCACTGATGGTTTATGTTGGCCCCAGATCAGGATCCAGAGTTCCCCTCTCAAACTTTTTCTCAGTGCATTATTTTGACTTCTCCCTCGCTCTGCATGAATGGATATTGTCACAAAATGTTACAGCCTGGAAAACATTGCTTTGGCAAATATTTTATGGTATTACAAGGTTTTTTTCAGGGCTTCACTCCAGTCAGGCGCTTAAACCTTCAGTTACTTACAAGCTTGTAGTGCCACCTTGTGGTAGAACTCAATAGTTTGATTACACTTTTACAAATGTCCACAGGATGATTACACATCACACAGGATTATGTACACTACTTGGCCAAAAGTATAAGGACACATACTTTTGTGTACCTTTGGTCTGCGGTTGTTTATTATGGTTTTGCAAAAAATAATATTTTAGACAATAGTGTGCTTCCAACTTTGTGGCAGTTTGAAGAAGGCTTTTTCGTGTTTCAACATGACAATGCCCCGTGCACAAAGTGAGGCCCATAGAGTAATAGTTTTCCCAGTTTTCCCAGCAGATCCCTGCACCCAGGTTCTTGTGGAAAGCCTTCCTGAAAGAGTGGAGGTTGTGAAAGCTGCAGATTAAGGTCCATGGTTTTAAACTGGCATGTTCAACAATCACATATGGAGGTAATGTTTGGGTGTCCACATACTTTTGGCCATGTAGTGCACGTCACAGTTACAGAGATTATGCTATAACTCATTTGTTTGATTGTACTTACATCCACAGGAAGATACATGGCAAACATTTGCACATTATTTTAATACATACTAGAAAACTGCTATACAAACACATTAGTTAAATATAAAAAATATAAAACATACACACATTACAGTTGCTTCTACTACATTCACACAACACCTAAACATACCTTAACGTTAACCTTAAGGTAACCTTAAGTTTGATTTCCAACCTTCCAGGCAGTATATATATATATATTTTGTTTTTTTTGCTAAAGTAAAATTATATTTGCATGGCACTGCAGCTGAAAGCAGTCCAGTGAAGTGAAGTCCAGTTCCAGGATGCTCGAACATGACAAACTTCAGAGTGAGCTGTAACTTTTCAACACAAAACATGTGCAAAAACCCACATTATCCTTTTCACAGCATCAAAATTTGCACAGCATTTGTTCCCAGGGTTTGATCATTCTTTTGGACAAAAATGCATGTGTGCCAAGTCTCAATGGCATCTGTGTGTCGGATGTCTGAGTATCATTAAATGCACCATCAAAGTGTTTTCAAAGCAGTTTGTGCTCACAACTGGAAAAAAGGCAACAATTTGCACATTGAGATACAGTAGCATCTGTACATTAAACTTATATTACTGCAGTTCACAGGAAACAGTAGTTTGGTAAGCTGCAGGTCATGATGTCTAGGTCAAAATTGGTCAAAGTTGGTGGAAAAGTACATTTTTAGATGCTTAGGCCACATCTGCTATCAACAGCATTTCAGTGTTAAGCAGGTTCAAACTACTGTACACAATGAAATGTAGTTGAAACAATGGCTATAAGTAACCTAGACTCACACTTTTTAACCAAATTCAGCCCAGTTTTAACCTTTAGCCTGCAAATGAACCAAATCAATCCTTGTTAGGTTTTCTCAGTCTAAACAGGTGTTTGGTCTTAAAGTACATTTTTCCTTTTAGTGCAGTTTTTGCAGCTGGTGATTTCACTCTTCAGTCCCGGAGTCACCTCCTCTGCTCACTATTAGGTGTCGACGTCATCGTAGTCATCCTCAGTTGAACAGTCTTGGTCGGGGCTCACAGGGGAGTAGATGGGGCCGTCGTCTTCATCACCTAATGATCAGAATATAAGAAAGATCAGCAAATGTTGGATGGATCTTATTTCTCCACGAGTGTAACATTTGTTGCTGTGTTCAGGGACATTTACCTGAACTTTGTAGGTTTGATGTTTTTCCGGAGTAAAGTTGAGCATTGCTGTAGATGCTTGAAGGGTCTAAAGTAGAACTGACAACAAGTGGCGGGCCCGGGTCTTGCGCTGCAGTTTGTGAGAGAACAGGTCATGCGTTCAGTTTTCATAAACTTTACCTATATTGTGAGAGCTTTTTGAGACTGACACTTGCTTCCTGAAGAAGTGAAACACAGTTTACAGTCAAGAGTGTACTTATCTTGACTCTAAGCTACAAACACCCACATATTTATTTTAGGGACTGTACAGAAGTTATTGGGGTGAGGAGGTGGGATGAATCTTATATTCAAAAAGCTACACCCTCATCAGCTTTATTATTATTTTCTTTGGAAAAATCTCAAAATGATATGACAGTATTGGTACAGTTTGTTTCATCAACTAATATTACTAAACTAATATGTATATTAATATATACCGATATAATATTACTACTATTAACTAAAAGAAGAAGGAATTTATGATGGTGGGTCCTAATTTAAATCTTAAAGGAATAGTTTAGCATTTTGGAACATATGCTTGTTCCCCTTCTTGCCGAGAGTTACATGAAAAGACTGACACCACACTCATGTCTGTACGGCAAATATGAAGCTATATAGCTTAAACGGGGGGAAACCCGCTGGCCTGACTCAGTCCAGAGTTAACAAAATACGCCTGCTGGCTGTACTTCATATTTAGCGTACAGACATAAGAGTGCCGTTGATGTATTCATCTATCTATCATAAGAAAGTGAATAAGCATATTTTCCGATATGTTGATTTGTTTATATTATAACACAAAAATACTGTTCAAAACAATCGCCAATACACACATTAAAAGTGGAATTTAAAGGTGTGAATATTCCAGCCACTGTCTATATTTAAGTTAAGAGCTGCAAATTAATTTTCATACAATAAATACAAAAGTCTCTTCGTTGATTTTTACAGTAACTTTACGACAAGGAAAGCAAGTGAATGAATTCGACTGACCAGGGTTGGCCATGTCATAGCCGTTTGTGTTTTCGTAGCATTCCCCAGAGGAGGTACTGGAGCTTTCAAATGAGTCCACTGAGATCTTTGACACTCTGGCATATTGAGGATCTGAAGGGCCACCATTATAGCTAGTAAAGGCTCCCATCACTTCAGTTTGGGGGTAAGAGCCTGAAAAATGAAAACCAGAATATAATATTAAAGGCAAAGAATAATTACAAAAATAAAAATAAAATAAATTATTACTTGTAAAAGAGATAATGTCATACTAAAAAAGAAAATTCCTGACATTTTTAAACAGAAAGAGAAATGTTTCTTAATTTTAGTTGTATGACAGTGTTATGTATGGCTATGATACAATCAAGAATTGACTGTGCATGGGATTTCTATTACCATGCTCTTTCTAAAATTTTACAAAATAAGATGTTACACTACATTTTTCATTACAATTAAAAGAACCCGTTTAATTCTAGGAAATTGTAAATAATAAAATGGTTAAACATTGCCAACAGGGTTCAGCATGTAGCAGCAGGGCATGTGTATAAATGCCTAAATTGCCAGGCACCAAAATATTTACAGGTGTTTGAGCGTACTAGAGACCATAAGTATAAAATAGGTATAATACTAGGCATAGTCGAAACTCAGTCTTTTGGATCTAAATCCATATGTGGGGGACAAAATTTGGAAGAGCTCAGCAGATAACGTGAACTAACGTGAGAATCTATACGTTTTTGAAAACAGGTGTAAATATTGGATTCATGTACTACATATTTTAGTAATAATGTACATTTTGTATAATGAGTACTACAGCATTGTTTTTTCTGTGTGTATTTGTGTGTGTGTGTGTGTGTGTGTGTGTGTGTGTGTGTGTGTGAGTGTGTGAGAGTGAATATTTAGACAAGTGTGTTACGTGTAGGTTGTTTATGACAGAAAAGAACCAAGATTTCCTTGTTAAGCTTAAATGCAACTAAAAATGAATGATATTTGGTGAAGACATGTATGTATCCAAACACTACTACAATGGTAAATGTGTTCAGAAAGTCCCAGCTGTGATTAAACTCTGTCAGTGTTTGTGCCACCCTCTACCCTCTGATAATTATACGAACAGCAGTACTGTAAAGTGGAAATATTTTCATGTGTGTGTTTGAGATCTAACAAGTTTAACGCCTTTGTCTCTGTGACATCTTTGCAAACTAACAGTGACTCACCTTCCTCAAAGAGGCTGTCAAGACCTGAGGGCTTCATCAAAGGGTTCATGTCTATTTTGTACCTCTGAGAATCTAGATACAAAATGATGCACACGAAGCAATGTTTTAATCACAAGCCATCCTGCAGACGTTCACTGCAGATCTGCACAGCGTGCACACACACATTGGCAGAGCAGCTTCAACCGCAAACTGCAGCAACACAGTGTGAGAACGTCTTAAGAGGCAAAGATTGAGAAACACACTGGAATAAATTCAAATGGAGAGGAAATAAAATAATGTCGCTCACTCCGAAAGGTTGATAAAGGGACAGACGGGTCATTGCTTGGCTCATATTGGTCATAGTCTGTATCTACTGACGTGCTGTCAACGCTACTAAGCTGGGTCCACAGAAACCTGGGATTGGAGGGGGCTTTTTGAGACAAACACAAAGAAAATGAAAGGATTTGATGAGACGACTAGATGCTTTGTAGATGCTGCACAATTCTGGAACTTTTTCACCACTGTGCATGTATGTAAATACATAGTAGTAGTATGTACATATTGTATGCAGGGTATAAAGAAAGAAAAGACAGAAAAACTGAGTTGTGTTAGTATCCAAGGTTTTTTGTTTTTTGTTTTTTGGAAATGTTCAGCCACTGACCTTCTGTCTGCACCTGCGGTGGGTTGGTAGTGACCTTGATGAGGTTGACAGAATTTTCGTAGCTGTTGTGATGATTTTCAGAGGGAGGTCGTCGGCTGGTGTGCGTCTGCTGAAGCAAGAACGCTGCGGACATAATTAACAAGATGTAACTATATAACAATAACTCTGTATATAGATAGATATAGTTATTGTAAACTTGAAACATTTAACCCCTGCTGTGCGTTTAACTGCGTCTGGAGTGTCTACTGTCTAATAGAGAGATGGGTTAAAGGATTTTTTTTTATCTTAAAAGTGAGAGTTAGAGCTATCAACATGCTGTGTGCTGTGAGCTGAAAAACTGGAATACGGTTGGAATATTTTCAGCACACATGAGATGAAGACTTTGTAGATATGTAGTTTGTTGTTGCGATTAAATCCTCTCAGACATGTTTTAAGACATAAAAACACTGCTTTAAATAATAGTAGAGTGTTTTTTCCACACAAAAAATGTTCAATTACCTTGTTAAGGCTTCTTAAAACTATATCAAAGCCTTCTCCCTCATCCAAAATCTATAAATATGTAAATAAGATGAGCACAGAGAAACTTTTCCCCTCCGGAAAAAATGAATGTATGAAAGCAAAACACATTTTTATTTCAGGGACCCCCAACTCTATTTTAAAAAAAGGTGCCTCATCATGTTTGGGTTGATAAAGTGAAATATAAAAAGTTGCATATATATATACTAATATTTAAGAAAGAAATTCCGAATTGAATTTTTTGACCTATATTTCATTTACCTTAATCTCATGGCCCCAAAGGGTATCTGGAACTGACATAAAATCAAAACTAAAGTACAATTCAAAAGATTTTACTGATTTAGTTCACAGCTCCCCTTGAGATTCTAGGACTGATCATGAATCAAATGTAGAGCGTCACTTCCACAAATTAAAATGCTTGGCTGTGGGCTGCTACCCAGATGAACGACTGTAGGACGGACTAAAGGGAGGAGAACCAACCGTGTCTTCTTCTGTAATGGCAGCAGAGCACCGTGTTTGTGATCAGAAACACGATGAGCAGAAGACACAGAGCCATGGTGCTGAGGAGCTCTATAGACGGTAAGGAGAAGCTTTCAGGTGGGCCGACTGCAGTTGCACTTTCTGGGACGGACAGAAAGAAAAAATCACATAATTTTCATGATTTCTGGTAGTTGATTCAAGACCCACATTGTTATAATTCTCAGTGTGTATTTAAACATCGTCCTCTGACTATTAAAACATACTGAGATATATTCTGTTATATGTTTTTTCTTTTTTAGTAAGATAAAAAACTAAAATATTTACCAGTCGTCCAACTGGTCATTACAGTCGCATTGGCTGTGGTGGCTGTGGTGGCTTTAGGAAACCCGAGGGAACCTGCAGGACAAAAATATTCTGTTTTTAAGTTCGACACAGTTTGGAGAGTAGTAATAAATGAAGTGAAGATATTAAAGAATCACGTTTTCACCTGGTTTATCTCTATAAGCAGAATGAGCTCAACATTAATTTCATATTTCTACCAGAATTATATGATTCTGTAAATACTGCAGAGCAAGACCGATAATACAGGAAGATTGAGGTTGGGAACAAAATGATGTCATTCAAAGCTTCGTGTCTTTTTTTTTAAAGAAAGCTTTTTAAACATGAAGGAAACTGTTCTCTGATCACGACTTAAAGCTTTAAAGGGAGGTGCCGCAGCTGAATAAGTGTTTAAGAAAATTAAAGAATTATTTAGGACACAAATAGGCTACAGATGATTTTACATCATAACTTTGGCCGTTGTTATTCTTACAAATAGCTAAAAACGTGAAGATTTACAGAGGAGTTTGTCCTTTACAAGCAGTTATCTAACTCATTATATAGCTACAGTATGATCAAAAAAATATACAAAACATAATTTAAAAGGCATCTGTAAATAACCACCTGTGTTGACTAAGAAAGTAAAATAATTAAATGAGAACAAAATTTTATACAAGAGCTCAAAAATAGCTGGAAACAAAAGAAAAATACCTGTTCATAGCTGCTTTTGATTCCTGTGGTGTACATTTTAAAAGTAAAATATGACGTATTTAATAATTCAACCCTAAGCCATAATGTAGTTGGGCAAAACATACTTCATTAACAACCACAAACACAAAAACTGTGTCACTCACCATCACAGATGACCCCAGATGCTTTTGAGGATTTACACAAGTGTGATACGTTGACGAGCTCCTTGCACTGCCACAGATTCTGCATGTTTTCATCGCATTGATAGTACCACAGTGCCCCGTTGTTGTGGGTGAGAGGAGGAAAAAACCCGGAGACCTTCCTCGGCTTGGCACCACACTGCAGCATGGAGCACACCATGGAGGCCACGTCTTCATTCCAGCAGTTATCACACAACGTACCCCAGCTGCCATTACGGTGGATCTCCACTTTACCAGTGCAGTGGTCCAGACCTCCAGTCAGTCTGATTGCTCTCATCTCTGCACAGAGACACACATATATGCACAAATATGACATTCTCTGCAGTAGATTAATGTTACCTAAATGATTCCCTAGTGGGTAGTTTCTGACTTATTATATCACCAATGAGGACACTGAAGTCATGTGCTTGATATTTTGTCTTTGGGATATTTTATCTGCCTGGGAATAGTTTACATTTTACAATTAAAACCTACACGAGTTATGGAAAAATTACGGTAAATATGACTACATTTTGGCCAACCAAAATAAATAAATATAGCATTTAATATTTTTCCACCAAATTTTTGTACCTGGCTTGGTGTGCAATGGTGGGACTGGGACTCATGACCTCAGCTTTTAGCCACGCTAGATGGCTAATGGCATGGCAATGGGGTGGCAATGTCACTCTGCTGGCTCACCACTTTGTTCCAGATGGAAATATCTCAACAACAATTGGATGGATGGCCATAAAACGTTGTACAGACATTCATGGTACCCATAGGATGAATCCTCCTGACTTTGGTGATTCCCTGACTTTTCCTCTAGCGTCACCATGAGGTTGACATTTGTGGTTTAGAGCGACAACTATTGGATGAATTGCCATGTATTTTATGACCAAATACCTGCAAAACAAATGACGTTCCCATCAGACTCAGCTGTACTTATTAGCAAATGTTAGCATGCTTACTAGCTGCATTAAGATGGTGAACATGTTAACATTACACCTGCTAAACATCAGCATGCTAACGTACTCACAGTGACAGTGTTGTTAGCATTTCGCTAAAAGCATTGCTGTGACTCTTGATATTGTTGTACTTTGGACTTTTTTTGTTACTCTAAACAAAATAATATGCCATAGAAATAAAGCGTTTTTCTTTTTCTCAACTCAAGGTCCACTTTCTATCTTTCTCTGGGGCCTTCAACCACTCCAGAAAGCTAGTAAGTGGACTAGCTTTCTTTGTCAAACTTCTGTTTCCAAGGTCAAGAATGAATTGTAACTTTCTCATTTTGGTTTTTTTTTAATTCATGTTTCAAATCAGTCATTTTTCTGTGTTTTTTTTTTTTGTATGTATGAGTATGTTTTTTGAACTGGACTGTGACCTGAGCATATAACACCAGCATCTTCTTTGTGTCCGCAGTCTGGCTCGTCCTCTGCAGCCGGACAGGCCCACAGGTTCTCCTCTTTGCCCGTACAGTTCAGCTCATCCACATGGATGGGGCCGCTGCCCGGGGCGAAGGAGCCTCCCTGTCCCGTCACATTGAGGGCGTAACCGCAGCCGAGCTGGGCGCACACCACGTCAGCATCCCGCAGGTCCCACTGGTCGTCACACACAGTGCCCCATCTCCCATTTCTCCACAACTCCACCCGTCCAGCACAGCGGTCAGATCCTCCTGCCAGCCGCGCAGCCTGGTGGCCTGAGGAGGACATTATGATGCTGTCAACTTATGGTACTGCTTATGATGAAGGGCAGAGATGGTCTGGGAAATAGTTTTATGGCAGCTTATTCAATAATATTTAACAATTAAGAGAAACGTTCATTTCAAACCTTGCAAATTAGTAATTTTGTCCATAATTTTGGACTATTCACTTGACAGAAGATGTTAATATTGTATTCAAAGTTGTGTTATTATGTCTAGGTACATCAGGTCTTTATGTAAGTACACTTTTCTTTCACTCTCTTGTACGAGGAGCAGCTGTCTCTCTGTCATTGACATTGAATCTGTCATGTTATACAATCTACATTGTGAGGTTATTGCCTTGACTGTTTCTTGCTGTGTTTTGTTTGTCAAAAAAGAAAAGAATATAAAGAAAATATACATAAATATAAATTAATACAGAAAAATTGTGGACTAGAAAACGTTTTAAAAGATAGGCCTAAATACATGGCTGAAATCACAAGTAGCCTAAATGTAACAATAGTTTTTGAAATGGAAAATAAAAGCAGGATTTATTTTATCATTTTGATCTACCAACTTCTTCTACATTTCATTACTTACTCTGTCCACTCAGTACTCATTGTAAGATGTAACACAAGCTCTTATTGGTCGACATGTAAACGCTTTGGCAGCGCACAACCTCAAAACTTTCAAGATGTCAGATTATGAGTCACATCGGGAGCATCAGCCAATAAGAGCGCATATAGTTATTGTAGCCCACTTGTTAATTTGATGTATTGTTTTAGGCATGTATTGGTTTTTTTATAAACATTTATTGTCAGTTGGTATTCTACAGTTGGTTTCAGTTGAACATTCTGTTGCTATAGTAACTGCTACTGCCAACTGACATTGTTACAGCTGCCATTTTGTCGGATCTGTGACTAAGCAGATATTAAAAGGCATCTTTTATCTACATCACAAAAATTCCCTTGTTTCAGCATTATCTGTGGGAACTTGTTTATTACAGCTGTTTTGTGTTTTCTGGTTTGTTAATGTAGTTTTTTTCTGCAATCAGTTTACTGCTAACTAAGCCAGCCATTATACTAGCTGTTTGAGGCTAATGTGTTTCTAATACAACATTCTAACAGTTAAATTACTTGAGGTTGTGTATTTTACTCTTTTTACCTTTACTCTTTTTGTGGACTTTATGTGTATGTTTTTTAGATTCATTATTGTATTGTACTTCCTTTGGGGACTTAATGTTGTAGCTAAATTGACAGTGAGCCTACTCTTTTGTGAATCATTATACAGTACAGCTCTTTTCATTTTAAAAACAGATCTATTTTACATATTTTAAATATATATTTGTCATGTTTTTTATTGTAAATATTTCTATTTTCTTACTATGTTTATTGTTATGCACCACAATAAAAGAGGCAAATTCCTTGTACCTGAAAACCCACTGGGCAATAATCCTGATTCTGATTAATTTCTATAATATCTTTGGTCTCACTCTTGTTTATGGTATCTAATATTTTTCTAATTTGTAAACTCTTTCATTGAACTTGTTTTCCAGTACTGTTTCACATTTGCTTCCAGTAAAAACCTCAAAGCCAACCTGCTGTCTTCAACCTTTATTGGAAGTGTGTTTAGCTCGCTGCATACCTGTGCACCTCCAGGCACAGTGAGAGCAGAAGAATCGAATATCAATTCATTATTGTTTTAAGCATTTGATGTCTCTCTTAGTCTTCCATATAAAAAGCTGCAATGCAAAGTAGCTGATAGACCATCCTATCTCTTCACTTGACATCCTGTAGGTTCATCTTATTTGCCAATATGATATTGTGCTGCCCACATAATGTGACACATCAAAACCAAACTAGGGAAAAATACTAACGGCGCTTTGTGTAACCATAAGACAAAACTTACCGCAAACAGCTTCAGCAATCACAACGCAGTTACCGCCCATGCTCTGTGAACAATTCTGCAAACGACCATTTTGGTACAAGCAGTCGTGAAAGCAGGTGGTATTGGGAGGTGAGCTGGTTTTATTCACATGATAGATGCTGCCACAGTCAAGATCCTGACAGATCTCATCAACCAACAAATCTGTAGAGTCTGCTGTTAACGCCACCACATCGCTGTTCCTGTTTCCAGGCATCCTGAGCGTCCAGCTGCATTTACCAGAGAGTTTGTGAATGTAAGGGTCACCTGAGGACACACAGAGGCAGAAACACAAAATGATTTATGTGATGACTATTCCAGTGAAACACTCAAGCAGGAATCAATTCTGGTTCTCTGATTCTGGTTTGACTCAAGTGAAATAGTGTATACTATGTTTTTCTGATGCTGAAAATATATTATGCTGAGTTAGTTTTAGTTAGTGTTCACTGTCCTGTGCTTTAAGTTGACATTTTGTCTTTATTGCAGAATCAAAGAAAAATGTTTACAGGTAGCTGGCAATTAAAGTTATTCAGATTTTACACTACTCCAAGTCTAGATTACACAAAAGCTACAACTCCTCCTCACCACAGTGTGACAAATGTGTGTGCTGGAAATGTTCAGTTTATACTCTAGGCAAAACATTAAAGGATAAGGCTGGTGATTTTAAATAAATAAATAAATATATACATTTTTCTTACTGTCAACGATTAAAAGAGCAAACCAAACAGTGTATTATTGTCAGTTTCTCACTACTTTCTCAACCCCAAGGCCATTGCATTCAGACATACATCTTTAAAAATAAGGGTCACAAATATATAGTTTCTTTTTTTTTTAAAAAAGCTCGGTTATTTCCCTTGATTCTTTTGTTGTTTTTAGGAAACGTTAATCAGACAGGAGGTAGAAGTAGTGCATTTGTTGGGGACTATTTTCAACTGTGGATTAATACACATTTGGTGCTCTATTCAGTAGTTACAGCCCCAGGATGGTGTATGTGAGATTGAGAATAAACTAGCGATTGTGTTGTTCCTTTCACTGGTAACGACACTGTGAGCATCAAGTCTATACAGGCTACCCAACACACCGCATCAAACACATCTAACCACATGTACTGATCAAGTACATGTGGAGTTCATCTGAAGAGTAACCACTTGACCAAGTGTCAGATTTTTGTGTTTAAGCACGTGGCTCAGAGCCATGTGGGTGAAACCTGAAAGGACACCACATGATAAATTAATTATCTTCCAAATGTAACACTTACTTTTATATTTTTCCAGAAAATATATAAAATTAGCCTCTGACTGTTAGGATCTATGGTATTTGTTTGGTTAGGTTTTGGTCAGAGGTCTGGTTTTATTTTGAAAGTCTTGTTCTATGTTTGCTGTGTGTTTTTACCCTCTTGTTTCTGCCCTTGATTATGTTCACCTGTTTCCAGTTACTCACCTGTGCCTGATTCCCCTCGTTAGCCTTTCCCTATTTATGCCTGTCTTGTTGCTTTGTGCTTGGTGGTGTCATTGTATCTGTTGATGGATGTTAGTGTTCACTGTTTCCATGTTCCTGCTTTGGACTACTGCTATGTTGGATGCGGACAGTGCTCCATACTTTAAGTTTTCATACCCCCGTGTTTTGGACTGCCTATGTTTGCTTACTTGTCTACCTGCCTGCCTGCCTGCCTGTGGAGTAAGGATCAATAAACCTTTAAAGATGACTGTTCACCTCTGTGTATGTCTGCGTTTGGGTCCAACTACAAAATCCGCCGTCCTAACATTGACTACCTTTGAAACCAACTTTGTCTTTTCCTGCGGCTTATACTGAATCTTAAGCAGCGTGTGCTTATTTCCTGAGCCCACTACCATCTAATTGTATGTTTTCATCTTGTAAATTTCTTTTAACCTCCACAACATCTGCGTATAACAGACGTAGTTATTTGTTAAGAAAAAAAACTTTGAAATGATGCGCTTCAAACCAAAGAAAAATACATGTAAGAGTCGGTATAACGGGACCAAAGGCCCCCTTAGCTTTACCTAGAGAAGGTAAAGTATTCCCTTTGAAACATATTGCCGATTTTACTATACCTTTACCAGGGTTTTGAATAGAAAATAATCTTGTGCTTCAGGTAGCAGCGTGTTTCTTTATCCATGTAAAGGGTATGATGTTGATTACTTAAATAGCAGCATTAAATAGTATAACAGGAGACAATACAATCTTCCACCATTTACTTTTACTGACAATAATTTAACATGTACACTTACAATCCAGTATAACTATTTTAAAATTTTCAGATGTAATATTATTTGCCGTTATACTGATTGTCAGCTGGGGAAATTCTCAAGTATCTGGGTTATGAATGACTGAACCTGGCTATTTCAAACATACAGTTTAGCACTTTAGGTAAATGGCAGCAATTTGTGAGTGTGTGTCTGGTTTGATTCTGGCAAAGAACCTTTGTTGCATGTCATACAACACTCTCTCTGTATTTTTTTCCTTTTTACAGTAACCCTTGCCCTCATATTTATCTAAATCTTTCTCAGCTGTGTGTAACTGTGTAGATTCCAGTAGAAATAAGTAGAACTAACTTATATTGTTATTACCATTGCCATTATTATTTTGGCAAATAAGATTTTGACAATTCTGAATGTAAATCTATCGGACGGAGACGTTGCTGGGACAAAACTGTGCTACTCAGGATGCAGTTGAGCACAAAGCCACAGAAACAAACGGCAAAGGTTGCTTGCAGAGCAAACCAGACTCTGTGTGGGGGAGTGCTTTGCTATCTCGCTGTTTGATTTGCACCTGCAAAAGTCACCGAAATGTTTCACATGCAGGTTGCCCCACATCCTGTGAAATTAAGAGCAAGATGATTCATACATTCTCTGCATGAAGTGTTTATCTTGATCCTGGCCAAAATGTTGTGTACAAAATATAACTGTGTTTGTGTGTATGAGAGAAAGAAAGAGGAAGTAAAAGATTATCTTGCTGAATATTTAAAACATTTGCACTGCAGAACAATATTTAACTTACTATTGAATTCCTCTTCCTCAGCTGTCACGTGGACATCAGTTGGGTCTGTTTGAATGGACGAGTTTTGCAAAGCTGAAATGAAGATGGGAAAAGACTCACTACTTTCACTGTCGGTAACAATGTGAGTATCAAGCCCATACAGGGTACCCACCAACACACCACATCAAACACATCCATCACAGGACTTCTGAAGAGTAACCACTTGACCTGTCTAATTTTTGTTTCAACTCATGCAGTGTGGGGGAAACATAAGAGGTCACACCACCAACAAATTACCTGCCATGTGTAATCTTCCATGCTTTACACTTCACACCACATTTATCTTCTTCTTGCAGAGAATATATATATATATATATATATAAAAAAGTCAAGATTAAAAATTATAAATACATGTATTATCCAGAACTACATTTCTGTTTTTAATTACTTTTAATCTCCACATCATCTCTGTAAATAACATTTGAATTTTCCTCAAATGAAAATGATGCACCTGTAAACTTCAAACCTACAAAACATAAATATAACTGGACCAAAGGCCACTTTAGATTTAAGTGAACAAGCTACTGTATTTCTTCTGAAATACATTGAATAATGTATAGCCAACTTCACAATACTTGCTAGTTTGCCAAAAAATAATTCTACCCCACAGATAGCAGTGTGTTTCTTTATCTATGTAAAATTTATAGTGTTACTTATTACAAAAATAGTAAAATAGAAGACAATACAAGCTTCCACCATTTCCCTTCACTAACAATAACTTAACATCTTCTTACAGGTGTTTATAATTTCCATTTAAAATGTAATGATGTAGTTTGTGTGCTGCTGTCCTCTTAGCTACAATTTAAGCCAAACTGGGTCACCACTAATGGTGTTATTACATTTGGAAAAAATAGCATTAAATATAGTTACAACTTCATACATTTAAAAAATAGATTATCGTCTCAGTTACAGCCAGTTTCAATAAAGCCACAACAGAACGGACTGTTTGTGAACTTTTGCATATGAAGTTTATAAATGTACAAAACTGTATACATTACCTTGACAAAGACAGCTCAGTTGGACAATTAAAATGCATTTCATCAGCTTCATGTTGTAGACAGAAAGGGGGAGACAGCTTCTAGTGTCTGTGCTCAAAGTTGAAACTCAGACTGTGCAGATTAGACAAACATCTACTGAGCCTGTCTGCTCAAAGTGTGACTTCTTCTCTTGTTCCCTTGATTGTTCGATTGACAGAACTTCCCATTTGTCACACAGTGCATTGTGACAGGAAGTAAAGCCTGTGGCTTTGCCCGTAATACATTACAAAGATTAAAACCACATTCACAATACTGAAACCTACCCCTGACATGTTTTTCATAAGCTGTTAAATTTAACATTTAAATTTTAAAATTAACTGTCTATTTATTTTATTACATCAGAAGCATATTGTACTAATTATTCACCTTGTTCTGTCTTTGATATGAACATTACATTTAGACTTATAAAATTGTGCTATCCTGGACAGTGTATTGAAGTAACTATGTAGTAACCGAAGGCCTAAAAAATCACATGGTATCATAATGTATGCTCCAAAGCATTACAATGTAATTAAATTGCTGCTATACTGAGATCAGAGTGCAGCCTTTACAGTTATAATTATATCAAAATTACCAAATAACTTATGGTGCACTTACACACGTTTTTGTAAGGTATTAATCTTATTACATAAAACGAGTTAAATCTAATGATGCTAAATGTTCTAAGGTATGTTTCTGTTGTTTTTTTTCATGTAAGGAAATAATATTAACATTATACGTGATGACATGTCAACAGTGATGTAATCATATTAATAGGATATAAGGAAAATAAATAGTTTGACTGAGCTACAATATACACAACATTAGCCTGGTAACATAAAACTACATTTAACCAGAGGGGGGCGGCATTACTTCAAGTCAGTGGTGGTGTACGTTAAAGAAAGAAAGAAAGAAAGGATAAATAAATAAAATATGGAAAATCCAAATAGTAAAAGCAAAAAAAAAAAAGTCATACCTTTGGG
>LKNJ01000035.1:0-137215 GCA_002120245.1 Maccullochella peelii
GAATAAGGCTGTAACATGACAGAATGTGGCAAACGTGAAGCGCTGTGAATACTTTCCAGGTGCACTGTACTTTGGGTACATGTTTTTAGTGCTTATCTTTTGTGCTTGACAGCTGCCAGCACTTTGAATGGAAAGGGTGTTTGAATCAGAAAGTATTCAGTGTATCATGAAGTCAATGACCTTCACATGAACCGCAGTAATACTAATTTCCATGGCTGTTTAATGGCTGTAAGAATCTAAGACGCCCCACCCAAATAAAAGGTCAAAAGTGCTGATGAGAGCTGGAACTAAGGTCATGCTATTCCCTGATGACGTATTTCTCCAGCACTGCAAACATGGAAGATGCCAGGGCAGAGGCAATATTTCAAAATTGTTTACAAGTGGGTCACAGCATTGTAATGTCTACTGTTGACATTTCAAAAATCATAATGATGTAAGTGAAAATGGCAGGGGTACTCACAGAAATTGTGGGATGCAACACGAAGCCTGTTGAAAAAACAAACAAGTTAATCACTGTGTTAGGATTGATTATCTTTTCATTTATTTTGCTATCTTTTAAATCAGTGCATAGTATCATTAAGCAGACAGGAATCCACTGGAGTGGCAAGTTCGTAGTTGATCAAAAATGGCCTGTGATGCAGAGATTTTTCATCATTTGTGTTTCTGTATCAGATTAGGCCAATGGGGCATTTCCTCAAAACTAGCAGGTGATTGATTTCCTCAATTTTTTCACAAGTCTATCCCCCAACCACGCACCCCCTCTCCCCCTGCTCCTCTCAAACCACCATTGATTTGTTTAAATATGTATACTTATTAAATTATTATTGAAAATGATCTTGTATGTGGAATCTGTGTTTGGTGAGAAGAAATTCAGTAAACATGGTGTCTTGAATCTATACACAAACAAAAAACAATCTTATCTGAAATATCTGACCCGCCCTTTGCAGGCAGTGTTGGAAGGAAAATGATTTCTCTCCTTCTGGAAGAACACATCCACAGTGTTTTCAGCAGGCAGCAAACTAGAGGAAAGTCCCAGTGAGAAGTAAGATAAATCCTCTTTCTGTTGATGTGAAGGGTATATTCCTGTACCTGCAGGGGAATCTGCCATCACACTTCAGGCAGTGCCTTCTAATTTCCTATTATTTTGTATATGGTATTATAGAAACCAAGTTCTGAGTATCACTTACAGTCTACAGTATATAGTTTCAGTTGGTTCATATTTCTGTGTTATTGTGTAAAGGGTTTTCCCTCAAGGAAAAACACTGTTACACACTATTGTAGTTAGTAGGCAGCAAGACCTAAAATTTCAGTAAATTCCCAGGTGACAAACAATAAATGAACTGTTTGTTGCAAAAGTTGTAGGCCACGGTATAACAGGATAAATAAAAGCAAAGGGACAGTGAAAGCTGTCTGCCAATTGAAATGTATCACACGCCTTGTCTTCTTAGACAACTGGTCTTACTTTACTCATACTGTACATACACTGTACTCCTTTAACCCCTTTGAGAAAAGTTATTTGTTGAAACTTTGCACTTAAAACACAAATTCACAGAATATGGAGTACTTTGTAACCGGCAATAACCTTAATACAAACTACATACACCATTCTTCACAATGAGTGGCCGCTACAGCAGCATACCAGAAACCACATGTGAGGGAATTCCCAAATGTTTAGTTTCAGGAAAGGTGCTACCAGATGGATTGTGAAAGTGATATAATAGTTATGGAATTCTTAATTCATTATGAGGCTGATATACAGTCACCGTTCATCATTCTTCTACAATATTAATTGAGGTTTAGTTTTCCCTAATATCCTTGACTCTGTGTCTGTTTGTTTCACCAGAACCTATAATATAGTAATTACCAACCTAATATCATAGCTCTGCATTAAGTTTGTTGAGACTGTGTCAGAGAGGTGTTGAGTCAACTCTATGGCTATTTTCTGTCCACCTAATTTAGGGGGGCATTATAGTTGATATACTTTTACATCAAATGATTTACATCTTTTTGTGGTCATGGTAATGGCATGACCTACACATGCCTTAATAATATATAATTATATACAATTTCTATAAGTAAGTAAACTTACAGCAATGGCAAAGCAGAGAGCATTGTCTTATGACTGGCTGTGTTATTAATCAGCCTATGTAAAGTGTGTCCTATTACTATGACTACAGTCATGAGTAATTAAACGTTTAAACAGTATGCCTTTATTTGTATGGGGATTCCCACATGACTTAACAAGATTAACATTCTGCTGTATAACGTATGCCTGTCATTAGACTTTGGCTGTCAGATACACTACAAAACATATCACACATACCAGTCCCACACATTCAGTTAAACTCATCTCACATGAGTTTCATGTCTTTTTAATGCGGGAGCTGTGTGATACATCATGTGGGTAAAAAATAGAAAGGACTTTAAAGAATTTTGTTGGGTGAAACTGATCTAATTGAGGTGAGAAACTTGTGGCACAAGTATTTTTTTAGTTGCTATTGCTACACAGTTGAAGCTTCACTTACCACTTTTTTTTTGTCAAGAAAGACAAAACACAAGCTGACTTTCTATTTCCTTTTCTCATTTTCATCATTTAGGACTCCACAAATGATATTCTCAATAATAAGTGTTTCATAATCAATTCCCATTCCTGTAATATACATATTCTCAACTCTAGTAACTTGGCCACAATATTCTTTAACTAAACCAGTCATGTATGAAATCAGCAAATACATGTCTTTAAAGTAGCTTTGATTTATACTGTTAACACCCACTTCTGTTTCTGTGTCAATATTGTCATTTACACAAAGCTGAGTAACTGTCCATGTCCTTTTAGTTCAGGAGCAAATCTCTACACAAACCATTCCTACTGTAAGATAGTCAGTCTTGCAGAGGACGGAAAGATTTTCTGATATGTATGCAGATGTTAGTTTACTTGTGGCTAAAACTTAATTATTGTGTTTATTACTTCAGTTGCATGCTGCGATCTAGCAACTAAACAAGCTCTTCCTATAAAGACACACACATACACACACACGGCATTCACAGGCTTCTGCTCAATGGCGTTTCAAGTATTTCTTTCACATTGTCATGTTAATGCTTCCTTCCTTTCTGACATCAACATGACAGAAAATAATAGCCTTATTCACAGAAATAAAATGAATTGTTTTCAAGAGACATGAAAAAGGACAGAGGAAAAACAAGCTCTTACCATACTGTCGCCTGCTTTCTGTTTGTCTGTTCTTTCTGTTTGAGACTTCCTCTTCATACAGATATGGGAGGGTGGAGCTTTATGAGTCAGCTGATTAAAAAAAATCCTTTTTATTTAAATCACAGTCATGAATCTATGATGAACAACCTGAACACGCAACACAGTGCTTTTATAGTTGTACAAAACGTGTTTAACATTTAACTTAAATATACACCAATCAGCCATAACGTTATGACCACCTGCCTAATATTGTGTAGGTCCCCTTTTTGCCACCAAAACAAAGGGACAAAATGTTCCCTTGCTGCCTAATATATCCCACCCATTGACAGGTGCCATTGTAACGAGATAATGTTCTTCACTTCACCCGTCAGTGGTCATAATGTTATGGCTGATCGATCAGTGAGTTCACTGTTGAGCAGCTTGAAGAAGGCTTCCACAGAATCATGTGGGTGTAAGATGTTATGTGATTCTCGTACGGCTCACTACATTTATGGTGACGTCATAGAAGACATCAGGACGCTGGACACACTTCCCTGTTTGCTTACCAAATCAGCCTCACCACCAGACCATGTGACATACATTCTTTGGATCCATAATATTCTGCTGCTATGTTTGTTTTTGTCATGATGGGCTTTGGAATGTGTCACGATGGGCTTTGGAATGTGTCACAATTGATAACTGTGTAACTCACAAAGAATGCTCAGTGAGAGGAAGGAGGAAACTTAAAGGTCAAAGTTAGCTCAATGACTCAATAATTCATTATTACACAATCTGACGTTGGACATGACTTAACTTGCTGTAAAATAAGCCACAAGCAAGGAAACACACTCTACTCATTCCCTAACTACAAGAAAAATAATATTTACTGGTGGCAAAAAGCTCAGACATAACAGGCAGCTCGAAGAGGGCAAATGTTTTACTTGCAGATGATAGAAGCTGTTGTAAAACATATGATCTTGAAGATTGTGTTTGCTCATGAGAAAAGACACCTTAAATAAATGCACAACAACTTTATTTAAAAGGATCATATTATGGGACAAGTGGAACCACTGAGTTTCTGTTGCATGCTGTAGGTTGGACCCAAGTGCCGGACACACACAGTTGAGTAGAAACACACTTTATTTTGGGAGGTGAAGGGAAAACGATGAGTGGGGAAGCCGAGGGGGAAGGAGGTTGAATGCCGGGGAGACGTGATGGCAGAGTGGCTGACAGGAGGTCCGAAGAAACACGAGCAGAGCGGAGACTGGAGACAGACGTGAACCTGAGTCACAGGAGACAGGGTTAGCGAATAGGTTTGGCAAAACAGTTTCAAAACTAACAGACTAATTTAGCGGCCGAAGTACTTGCTACCAAGTGAGTAGAAGCAATGATCTGGCGATGAATGGATGAGGAGCTGGGGTAGAAATACTGCAGAGTAATGAGTTGATGAATTCCAGGTGAGAAGGCTGACGCAGGCTCAGGCAGGTGGGCGATGGCCACTCCCACCACACAGACATACACACACAGAGAGACAGAGCAGGACACAAGAGGGAGGGGGAAAGACACCAGGGAAGAACATGAACACGGTGGTACCGTGACAGTTTCCTTACTGAGTTTTCCTTTTCTGAGACTAGGTAATATTCTATTGTGAAAGGAAAGTCTTCTTGCATCAATAAACTGATACAAGGCAATAGTAAACATGTCATCTCAGTTTCAGGGTAATAAATCAATAAATATTTTGCCTTATTTGAGTTGTAAATGTAATCTATTGGGCCACTAAGAGCAACTTTGAATGGTGGAATACAGCAGTAAGATGCATAATTTCAGATTGTAAGAAAATGTGAGATTGCACTATGTTCATCTGTCACAACCAATATCTCTAATCTGTCACTTTCCAAGCTGCAGTAAATTGGTCTAAGGGGCTGCTTCAAAATGTGTTTAAATATCTGTATGCCACACAATACCTCAAACACCTCTCTTCAGATTCTCACAAAACATCATTTGACACGGTTCGCCGTGTCCTGCTCGTCCCCGGGTGGTTCCTGGCTTGGCCAGTGTTTGCTTTCCCCTGTGTGTCTGTCTTACCTGTTGTGTTGTTTGTCCTGGGAGGGCGTGGGCTCGTCATCCACCACCTGCTGTGAGCTCCAGCCTCCACACCTGTTTTCCATCTTCTCATCAGTCTGCAGTACTTCTACCCCGGCTCTTCATCCACTCAGCGCCAGATCATTGCTTCTCACCTCCGGGTAGACTGCACTACGGCCCCAAGACTTCGTTCGTATCATATTGCTTCGTTACCTGTCCGCCTTATCTAACTCCTGTTGTTTTCTCGCCCACCAGATCATCACCGCCACCGGAACCCAGACCTAAGCCCGTTGTTGTCATCCGCTGCTCACGTCCTCCTCTACCCCTCCAGTTTCTCCGTCTTTTCCCCCAGCTCTTTCCCCCCGGACTTTCTAATAAACTCTCTTTTGATCCTCGCCAGCTCTGTTGGTTTTGTTGCAATGGATCTCCACGCTAGCATGCAACATCATTGCTCCATTCTGGCACCAATGTGGGCACTGCTTTACTTGATTTCCCCAAACTGGAGAGAAATTCATCTTCCAAATGATGGTTTATCTATGAAGATCAGTGTTGTGTGAGTTTGTGTGTGATTGAGTGTACAATGGATTACTGTGAACTGTGGCTTTTGGGTTCAAGTGGCCTGCCTTTGACATTTTGTTTTTTAGATACATGTGGTGTGCTGTTTTTCTCAGAATCGTACAGTGTACCAGTGTATAGTTGGTTTGCTCAGAACACCTCTGCCACTAACTAGTTTCATATTCAAGTTTGTTCTTTGTCCTGCGGCCACATTTGGTGAATCATCTTTCACTTCTGTTTTTCAATTATTTTCTTATATGTGTAAATGACAAATACCAGAATAAGTACTATAAAGATCTAATTCATTACCCATTTAATTTCTGTTAATCACCATTCAAAATTTGTAAGGTTCCCAGCTAACTGAACTAACCTGTATGTAAGAAGTGGACATAACCTCTAATAAATTAACTTTGATTTTAATCAAATAATAAAGTGTTTATGACCCACAATGCATATTTATGTCACTCAATGTTAGCTCAGAGAGATTCTATTTGCACGCTCATAGTCTTTTCATAGCTCCTTGTAAGTTCTTCTTTCTAGCTTTCATTGCCCTCATGATACTTTCCACTGAAGTCAAGGAAAAGTGGTTAGAAAACAAAACCATATGTTTCGTGATGAGACACCCGTGGCCCCAGTTGCGAAGGGGTCTAACCCAGCTGGGTGGAAAGCAGGGGAATTCCCTGAATGGGTCAACACACACATCCATCAATAAGTCTCTAATGCGCCTGGCCAATATGCCTTTGGACTGCTGCAAAATGCTAATTACTTGAAAACTGTGCCATTTCTGAGTTTAGCCACAACAGCAGAATTAAGGGAAGATACATTAGACAGGGAATTCCAGGGATTTTCCATGTGTATCCCTGATGCATTTGAGAAAACTACCAAAAAAGAGCCTCCTCCTCACTCCCCCGTTACTCACCCCTATTATTTCCATTTAGTCTTACACTTACACTTTTTAGTATACTACTATATATCTGGTTTCCTTTTGAATCATTAGACTGCAAATGTTATCAGAAATTATATTTATGTACAATGAAAGTCAAATAGCTCCTTTATAAAATATATATGACAGAATATGTTCTTATCCTTCAATCACATTAGGGGATATGTGCTTCATCAAAACGATACTGACATGAAACTATGGTCTAAAGGTGACATGAATATTTGTGGGAGGTAATGGCTGTTTCTGGTAATATGTGGTACCGTACCACATATTACCAGAAACAGCTGTGGACTATATTTTGACATCCAGGAAACAAAAAATGATATTTAAATCAACAGCATGCATACTTTAATTACAAAACAGATAACAAGGCATTATAGAAGATCTACAGGTTCTCTTAGAGCCTCGCTTAGGTGGTGGACAGGAATGTGTTGGCCAGTGGGCAGTATGTGAGATGAAAGACTCTGAGATCATAATCACATCCTCAAAATAGCTCATCAATTCAGAAATCAGTTCTACCAGCTTTCTTCAGACTATCTGAAAAGTGTTCCCCGAAACTGAAGCAAATGCACAATATCTCTGCTAAAGAATAGTTACAAGAACGTATGAAGCATGCATGGTGCTGCAAAGTCTGCAGTGGGTAACTGTCTATCAGCTTGTCTCTCTAAAGTACTCTAAATTTGTATGTGGTCCAGAAATAGTAAGCATTATTATGATTTACCTCTTTTTACCAACCAAACTTATTTGCACTCTACGGCCCTAGTAAATTGAGGGAGTGTGGATTGCACACAAAATTGGATTGTAACCAACCGATAGTTCAAGGGGCTGTTGAAAGGAGATATTGTTATCAGTGTTACTGTTAATCCTACAGGCCAACAATAAAGATAACGCCATCATATTGACCCCACTCATCTCCCAGTGTTTTAATTCTTCTGTAAATGTGCAATTGGGTGTGAGGACACCTGTCAGTGTCAGAAATGAAACTCTAGTTACATATCAAGGGAATCCCCAAGTGTTTTTAAGTGTGTGACTGTGCATACTTTAGCATGGACTTGTGGAAATTCATTTTTTAAATGATTTCATTTAAAATGCTATGTTTACATAATCTTTGATTAATCAAAAACATGGGCCTGATCTTAAAGTTCCTGACCCAAGACTGATAATTGTTTCAAAGACCTAACTCCATTCTGTGCAGCTCAACCTAGGGATTAATGCCAAAGAACTATACGCATGCAACAAAATACTATATGCCATTAGCCACCATTTGGACCACCAACTGGGCCAGACCCTCAAGGGCATCAAAAACCTCTGTGTGGCAATCTGTTTCTGGTAATCAATGTTAACTTTATTGCAATATATGGATATTTATTTACATAGCAAACTATCAACTGACTCAATAAGAGCCTTAAGGTAGGTCCTTCTTTATTTTCTTACATTGAAGCCCTGTCTTGAAGAGGGGCCCCATGTCAAATTCTAGTTTTAGGACCATTGTTTCAGTTAATATTTGTTTTCTTACATGGTGCATATTCCTAAATTAAATTGTAATTGTAATAGACATTTTGACATGTCACAGTGGGGAAAAACACAGGTATAAATAATAATACCTGAATGACTTACTGTACCAGTAAAATCCCTGACATAACACAATCTGTCTTTAGAAGCCACTAGACAACAGAAAAGGAAACAGGCCTTTCTCTTTCTCGAAGGAGATCTAAAAGTAACTTAATGCTGACCGCATGTCAGCACCTAGACTTGTTACACACATTTGCAACACATACCATTAGCAACTGGCACGATGATACAACCCTTTGTTTGTTGCTGTGAATTAATTGTTGTTTAGTCTTTGTTAAAATGACAAATGACACGCATTATCATTTTTTTATAGCCAGGTCATTGAGCTTCTTAGAAAGACATATGTGAGAAAACCTTATGGATATATGCTAATAGGTTTACAGATACGGCTGAAGAAAAGAAGAAGAAGAAAAAAAAGAAAAGGCTCTGCACTTGACTAAGTAAATGGCGTAAGTAAATTGCGTAGGATTCTAGTTCCGCTGGTGCAGGGGATCGTAGTTGCTACCTGGTAACCACGCAAGCATAATCCTGGAGAACACACACAGACACGAGCAACAGATTGCTACAGCTTCACTCCATGAATGAAGTTACCAAAAGCTTCGAGAGTAGAACATTTGGTGGCTCAACGGTATGAAACCAAGGTTTCTATTGGTTCATTTGCGTTCTGAAGTCTAAGTTAGCCAGCTAGCTAAAATGCTTAACTTTAATTCACAGAGGCGGTGAGCTAACGTCAGCCAGCTAGCTAGCTAGTTATTTACCCCCCTACAGCCATTGCTTAGCTGTAGTGCTGCACCATAACTTTGCAAACATTATTTTATTTTCCCGTGCAAATAGAAGAAGCAGCTTAAACATGCTGAACGCATGGTAGTTTTGTAAGATAACGTTGTTTCAGCGCTAGCGCATTTAAGACAGTAGCTAACAGTTTAGCAACAATATCAGTACTGATAGCACGGCTCTAACGCATCAGTTCGTAGACACTAAATGTTAATTAACCTTTAGGGCAAAGCAAGTTAACTAGCTATAGTTGCGTAGACAGTGAAACTTGAACGGTCATGTGGTTTGACGAAGGCTAATCGGGGCTAAAAGCTGAACTGTTGCCTTGTTTCTGGGTCGGCAGAATACAAAGTTATATTATGTATTACGTGAAAGCGTAACCAATGCTAGGTTTAACTGAATTAAGAGCCTGATATGGCCCCAGTTTGTGCCTCACTTGGGTTATCAGACACAAACTGTGACTGGTCCTGATCCAACAGTATCTAGCCTGCTTCTAAGATGCTAACACTTAAATAGAGGAAGTCAAAAGTCTAAAGAATCTGTAGAAATAACCTTCAGACTTAAAAAAAAATAGAAGTATCTGTTTTACACAATAGCTACCATTAAGCCATATCCCTCCCATAGTGTGGTCCTTTACAGTGTTATTTTTTGTATACTGCAGCTTTCTCAGGATCAGTACATTATTGCAGTTGAAAGATGCCCCATGGTTCAGATGATGCTCGCAAAAGGTTTATCCTGACCACAACAGGAAACTTCTATGGGATAAAGCCTTCGTCGTCCCTGGCTGACAGCCCAGACCTCAACAACTTTTTGGATGATGGAAATGAATTTGTCCTGTCAGTCAGCAGACATGACAATGACCTTCACTTGTCAAATAAGGTAACACAAATGGTTAAAGCATTAATACAATGTTTCCTAGTGTGGAGCAGCATATCCACATGAAAGGATTTGCCTCAGGGCTCATAAGGTGAAAATTAACCTTAAACCAATGTTTGTTAATTGGTTAAATATACTACATTTTCCAACCTAAACCATAATTTACAATGAATAAGCCATTTAATCAAACACACGTTACTCCCGGAAATGCTCTGCAGTAAAGATATCAAGTGATATTATAAAATTTGCCCCTAGTCACTGATTCTAAACAGTTTTTCACTGTATGTGTCATTAATAGCCTGGTAGTATGTATATGCGCAGGCCATGTCACTTTATTTATGCATCATACTTGACAATGAAACTGTCTTTTTTTTCTCTTTTTAAATATTTCATCTTCCTTTGTCAGATTGAAGCATCGGGTGACAGCAGAGACAAGGTGCTGGTGTTTTTCAAGCTGCGTCCCACAGTGATCACAGAAGACAACCTTCACCAGAGCCTCCTTGTGTCGTCCATGCTGGAGTCTCCCATCAACACCCTCTACCAGGCTGTAAGACAAGTCTTTGCACCTGTACTGCTGAAGGTGAGCCTGTCCCTGTGTATTAAAGAATGCCCCAAATAAGGTAGGAGCAGAGAACTAGATTATTTTGTCTAAAACTTGTGTTTCTCTCTTTGACTTTTCTCAAGGATGAGCGGTGGCGTTCAGCATTTGACCCTAAGCTGGCAGGCCTGCTGAGTGAGCTGGAGCTTGGCCTGGGCTCAGTGGTCCGCCAGTCTGGAGCACAACCCTCTGCCAAGAGGGGCCGCACGGAGGAAGATGTCCTTGGTATGCATAATAAATAAAAATATATATTTTTGCGAAAGGAAATACACAGGTCAGGTCACTATGCTAATAATCATAAAAGGAAAGTGTTTACCATACGTGTATATTAATTTGATGTATGTGTTACTTGTGGAAAAGTTAATCATCACTGCTGGAATCTGTAGTGACATGCTCAGCTAAACTTCAATGGGCAACTGCATTTGAATGTATTACTGACTTGTAACCCCTTGGCTTAAGACTATATACTGTACTAAGACTAATATATGATATAGTTTGTAAGGATCTGTCAGTGTGGCCTATCAGAAAGAGCGAATGGCTAAACATGATTTGCATTTCATAAAGGACGTTGCCTGGTAAAAAACAAACAAACTGTTAACTGAATCTGATAAGAACCAGGATACATTATGATTTTCACACAGTGTACTCATATTTATTCCACTCTATGCAGGCATCCTGACTCCCAGTGATGAGTTCCAGTACTGGGCTGATCTCTCTGAGTCTGCGGAGAAGAACAGTGTGAGAGAAAGGGCTACACATTTCACTGAGCAATTTAAACCCATTCAAAAGGTATGCATGCTAACCTTGTAATGTATCATGACTGGCTACATGAAAACAATTAAAATTAAAGTTATTACATTTTCTACATATTGTTTTTATGTGCATACAGGGTGGTTTCTTACTGAATTTCAATTATTGGGATTTGAACTAATCTTTAACTGTACTAAGCAATGATTCCACAGATACGTTAACATTAACATTATTTCCCATGCTGTTTTGATCAGAGTTTAATAATTGTTCTAGAATCTGATATTTCAATTTGCAGTGAACTAACTGGGAGAAAACTAAAAACTAAACATAACTAACACACCAAACTATGTGTCTCTCTGTGTTTCCACCAGGAGTATGGTGGTCTTGATGGCTTGTCTATGTCTGATGTTGTGGATCTGGTGGAATTGAGCAGAGACATTCTGGATGATGTTTGGAGGCAGACTGATTTTGAGCCTTATCCAGAAACACGCATGGTCCGACTCATGGATGTTATCGGTGGGACTCTCTCACACATACACAAAACCAAAACCAGGAAATGAAAACAAATATTTGCTGATGTTGTTTTTAAGATTCAGTGTGCACCAAGTCTTCCATGTCACAAACATCATTTAGCTACTCTGATTGATGATGAAATGCACATATTTTGAGAAATTAAACCAACTTTGTTTGGAACTCCTCAATATACAGTAGCTACTGTATATACAAAACATGGCTTGTCAATAATTAAATCTTAAAATATTTGAGATCGTAGTGATTTATTAATCATGTTGACTCAGTGCTACTGACAGCCTACATTGACTCTAACCCATAAGACACATTGCGTTGCCTTCAACTAAAATGTGACAAATGGTCAAGCAATCTTACAGTAACAGCGTGAGCATGTGTAATTTTTCTGTGTTTGCATGTTCGTCACTGTGTGTGGGTGCTTTTGTATGTGGCAATTTTGTCATCTTTTCCTTTTGTGTTTGTTTGTCTACACATGTACAAGGTGGAGCCCTGGGAAGATATGTGCAGAGGAAGCTGAGCGGTCTTAAACTTTTTGAGGAGCCATTTGTATCGATGAGAGAGAACCTGAGAACGGGCGTTGCCATCTGTGAACAGTGGGTGGTAGCCTGTGAGCATCTGACTGGACAGGTATGGAAGAGATAGAAATTACGAAAAAGTATGCACCAAAAGGTTCCAAAAATCAAAACCTTTACCATTTCTCTCACAATTAATTACCTCACTTCAATTCCACTGGAAAGAATGCATTAAAACCTAAAATCTGACTGAAAATTCATCTCCATCTTGTAAATAAAAAACAAAGCTAGAAGAAGATCATCTGTTTGATTGTGGTAAGCACTGAAAACATGTTAAATTGCCTTTTTTCTCAGGTGTGGAAGAGACATGCGCCCCACCCCTGGAAGGGAAACAAGCACTGCCCGCAAACCCTTCATTGCCTTGCAAAAAGATTGAACGAGGTAAGAAATGGTTCTGATCCAGGGTCAAGGAAACACTTTCTGTAGAATAGACATTATTTTATAGTGCATATTTCTTTTTTTTTTTCCTTTTCACATGACACATAGTACAATGGTTGCATCACATTCGGTGCTTAAAATATGTCTGCAAGTTTTTATTTAGATGTACAGCCAATGTTTCTGCTGCTTTGTAAAGGATATGTCACATTTAAGTGGAATTTCCACTTCATGTTTATTTTGACACCAGAACAAGGAAGGAAAAGTGAGTCTTACCGTTTTATGTCTTTTTCAAGTCTCCTTAAAATACTTCTATTATAGAACATTGGTTTAAATTTATAGTACTATTTGTTAAGCACCTTATTGATCCAGAAAGTAACCCACTCATGTTGGACATTCATGAAACCTTCATATGTACAGATTTGATCCTAACTTTTGTCTTTACACAAATCGTGAATCTTTATGGGCTCAAATGAGCCTTTGGAATGGGTCAGCCTTATCAACCCGTTTGGTTGATAAGGCTGTTTTTCTTGAAATGCAGACCATGAAGGACTGATGCCCTGATTTTGGACACAGCCTTTGACAAACTATCTGCCACTATTAGCTGTTTGTATGCATGGCAGTGTTTGCAGACCAGGATCTTTTCCATTGCCATCTCTCTAGACTACTGCTTTACTGTGGTACAGATCTATGATTCTGTTAAAACAGTGTTATTGTCCAGACTAGAGGTTTTCAAACTGTGAGGCACGTGTCACTGCGTGTGGGTGGGCTACCACGGACTTGGGAAAGTGGCCACATTGATCCAGAGACAGGTAACCACTGTGACATACATACAGACGCTTCTTTCCTCTTGTATAATTATATATAATTGTATAATTTCCCTTGTGGTTGGTATGTTAAGTGTGGGAATTATCTAACATCTGCCCTGTTAGCATTTTCCATCGAAGGTCTGACATGGACATTTGTCAGTTCAGCATGTTTGTGGCATCTCTATCTTTTAGAATGTTCTACAATTAAATGTAGAGCCTAGGTGAGTCTCCCATACCCGTACACACAGCATCTTAGAATTAGTGGTACAATTGGTCACAAGTTGTAAGTCATGTTGTTGATTCCTGTGAGCCTGATAACCAAACACATACATAAAACAGTGGACATAGATAACATGTGAATACACTCTCCCTGTTTATGTCTACCAGGTGGTGACTCTGCGTATGGTTCATGAGAAACTGCTGCGTCTGCTACCAGGAGGGAAGCAGCAGGTTCTGACTTCAGATCGTGTGTTTGAACCTTTCTCTGGACTCAACCCTCTGCATTACAACCCCTACACTGAGGTCAGTTGTAGGAAACTGTGAGTGTGCATGTGTGTGTGAGACGTTTGAACCTTCCTCATGCCTGCACTTTGTCAATTTCAGTGCCTCCATGCAGGCAGGATGTGGTGCAGGTGCAGGTGAAACATCCCTCTTTAACGCCCTCGTTTGTTGTGTGTTTTTTGTAGCCTCTTTGGAGAGCAGCAGTGGCTCAGTTTGAGCGGCTAATGGCTCCGTCAGAGCAGGAGGTCGCTGGCAGACTAAAGAGCTACATTGCTGATGTGCAGGATAACCCGCAACAGGTAGTGAAACATACTACTTCAGCTTACGTTGTAAAATATTGTGTGTGGGTGTGTTGAAGTGGGAACTTACCGTATGTGCGTGTTTGTTTCTTTGTTGCTTAGCTTTTGCAGGTGTTTCAAAAGCACAAGGAGTTGATCAGACGTCCCACCATCAGCAACGAGCTGCAGTCAGAGAGAGAGACCCTACTGGCCAGAATACTGGACTACAACAAGGGTACACAGTTCTGCCTCAAAGCACTTATGTCTGTTTCTGTTTTAGAGATGGTGTGTGAGTTACTGTGTCAACACAGGAGAGCAAAATACATAAAATTTGAAAAAACACAGTTCATGCTCTGTGTTCATCTACTTAAATGCAGCTGCTGAATGTACTGCATTTATTTACGCCAATTTTGGCAATATTGTCTTGGTTACACCAACATCAACACACAGACACACACACACACACAAACCAACATCAACACACACACACACACACACACACACACACACCTACACCAATGCACACACCAAACTTCAACACACACTTCCACAGTCTCACATATGTGTATTTAAGGTTGTTTGTTATTTTCTTAATTTTTATTTTTATGAAACCTGTTAATTTTTTTATTTTTTTTTATTTTATTTTATTATTCTTATTATTATTCTAATCTCATTATTATTTGACACTTTGGCAATATTGTCACTGTTACATTCATGCCAATAAATCTATTTGAATTGAATTGAATTGAACAGAATTATTGTCCAGACCAGAGGCTTTGTGACTTTGAATGAAAGTGTTAGCGGAATGCTAAATGTAAAAATGATGCGTATGATGTAGGGAAATTCAGTGGTTGTGACACAATGTTGTTCCTCATCTTTGATCCCTCTCTAATTTATTGATTTTCTTAGGCCTTAAGACTGACTTTGAGAGTCGTTGCCATGGAGGCCCTGGAGACAAGTCTGGGCCACTTATTGGCAGGAACCTCCCTGAGGTGGTCAACAAAATTGTCTGGGTCCGACAGCTCATACACAAGGTAACTGTGTGTGTGTGTGTGTTTGTCTGGGTGGATTAGCAATTAGCAACAGCCACCAGCCAAATGTTATAATTGTGTTAATATGAAAGTGGCTAGTAGATTTCTGACACAAAATAATGATTTACTATTGAGTGGCTGGTTGAACATTTATCTGTGAGTGGCTGGTAGATGTTCACATTTTAACTTCTGACCCTGTACCGTATGAGACCACAAAATAGCATGGACTCTCTGGTCTATCATTGATTTCCATGTGTAAGAGAATGAGCTTTCACCAGACAATTAGACAGATGGTGATGATATGAAAATGACTGATAATACAACTTCAGCTTTTTGCTGATTTTACACATACAAATAATACCTATGATGATGAAAAGAATAATGTGTACTTATTTCTTCTTCTTTTATATTCCTGTGCTTGCATGCCTACATTAGGTTGAGGACTCTGTCCGGATAGCTGAGGCACTGCTTTCCGACCTGTCTGGGTTCAAAGGGTTCTTGCATTTCTGTGATGACCTGCTGGAAGTTCTGAGGGCGTATGAACAGGAACAGTTTGAGGACTGGTCAAGAGATATACTGTCCGGACTGGCGGACCCAAAGTCAGGGATCAGGTTGGAAACACTGCACACTGTGACAAGACAACTAACAAGACATACAAGAAAAGTTCAGAGCAACACTGAATTTCATCTTGATTTCCACTAAAAGCATTTAGGTCAATTTATGTTACAGTGTCTTGGACAGCAACATACATAAACATGCTGCTGTTTTCTGCTTTTTATTTTCCATGTTCATCACCTCATTTAGCACATTGATCAAGGGCACTTCAGTTGCTGGTTTGAGTGGATCTTACGTTCTATATTTCTCCAATCTAATTCTCTCCCTCTGTATAGTCTCCAGGCCAGTAACCGCGTGATGGACCTGGACCATGTGGACGGCAGGCTGAAGATCCAATATTCTGACAGACTGGTCAGTCTGCTCAGGGAGGTCAGGCAGCTCTGTGCCCTGGGCTTTCCCATCCCAGCCAAGATACAACAGGCTGCTAATACTGCAGACAAGTTCTACAGACAAGCCATTGTCCTAAAACAGGTGAGAGTGTAGGTCAACACACACACAAAAACACAGTATCTTTCCTGATTTATTTATTTATTTATTTCTGTCTCATTATTTCTGTTTTAGCTTGTCTCAAGCTCATACTGTAACAAAGTGTTACTGTGTTGTAGGTGGCCCATTTCTACAACACCATTGACCAGCAGATGATTCCCTCTCAGAGACCTATGATGCTTGGTCTCGCCCTGGCCTTTGAACAGGTCATCAAGGTAATGCGCACAGCTGGAAATTATTGTTTTTACTTTCTATGCCTTGCAGTGCACATTTGTTTTATTTTTATAAAAGTCTAATGTTATAAAAAGGCAATTGGAAGCTGATGACTTGCCAATGGCTATTTTTTGTTGTGAGCATGAATCATATAAAAAAAAAAGTATGATCCTTTTCTATACTTACTTTTTTTATAGCACATAGAAAATTATAGGAATTATAATTCCTGAACACAACAAGATATATTAAACAAGAAACTTACTTGTCACCTATAAAGTGTGCCTGGCATTGATTTTGTATCTTGGACTGGAGATAATCTTTCTGCTTTTCTTTGTAAGAATCCTCGTTCTCAGTCAAAGGAATCAGGTGGAAAGCTGCAGATCACCTGGGACAACCCCAAAGAGTTGGAAGTCTACATTACCAAGCTGCAGTCTGCGGCAGAGAAACTCTCCACCGAGAACAGGAAGCTACGCAAATGGCACACTGACTTCATTGACAAGGTTGTAGCATGCTGTTATATTTTGACCTAAATTATTTTACTAAATGCTTGAATACAGAGGCAGTAAGCACTAATTTAATTTTGATAAACCATAATCTGAGATTAGTAACTAAAGTCTTGCTCTTCTGTGTATTTGTTTGCACACCTTTGGGTACATTTCTCAGGTGGTGACACTGATGAATGTGGACCTACTCAGACATCAGCAGCGGTGGAAGGATGGCCTTCAGGACCTCCGTACTGGCTTTGCCACTCTGGAGGCTCAGGTATCAATTACAGTCAGAAGCAGTCATGTGTGCTGCTGGCCTTAATGTAATTTTTATCAACATATTTTGACATACAGTAAATTATTCCTATATTCACGACTATAAACATTTGTAGAAAACAAGGACGTTCACCAGGGAGCTCTGTGGCTACTGCGATTATCATTGTAAATAAGCATGATTCAAAATTATTTTAGTGCTCATTACTAAGCTTTTCATTGAGCATACACAACCTTTACAACAAATCTTAATTCTCCTCCTTGGAAAGCTAATGTATGTATGTGTGTGTAAAGGGCTTCAGGTCTGATGACATGCGTGCATGGCGTCAGCACTGGAACCATCAGCTATACAAGGCTCTTGAACACCAGTACCAGACAGGACTGGAGGCTCTGAACAAAAACCTGCCTGAAATACACATAGACCTCACTTTCAAGTCAGTACACACACTTTCAGTTGTCAAACTTTCTGTCTCACTCTCTTTCTCTTATTCTCTCTCTGCGCTTTTTGTGTGGCTTGTCATCTTTTTTTCTTCCTCTCACATGTGTACAGTATTTACCCCTTATCTTGAACCACTAGCAGCGACCTCTGACTTTCTTCCCCCACCTCCTAATTCTCACACTTGGCCATGTCACCATTTCTCTCTTTGCCTGTCTATCTATCTTCTCTCTCCTACAAAGACAATATTCATTAGTGTAGATTAAAGAAAATAAAGTATCTTTTTGTAATTTTTCCTCTTCTTCTTGTGAATAGGCAGGGCCGCTTGCACTTCCGTCCTCCATTTGAGGAGGTGCGAGCACGCTATTTCAGGGAGATGAAGCGGTTCATCTCAATCCCAAACCAGTTCAAAGGGGTCAGTGCCCAGGGGGAGGAGCTTATCTTCAGCGTCATGATCGATAGAAATGCCTCTGGGTTCCTCACCATCTTCAGCAAAGCCGAGGACCTCTTTAGCCGTCTGCAGGCTATACAACACAAGTTCAAGGTGCCTGAACAACAGATGATTTTGACAGCCTGACGTCAGAGGTCAAAGTTGATAGTACTTAATAGTTGTAGAATACAAACTGATCAATAGTTTCTTCTGGTAGCTAAGATTTGTTTTTTCTTAGATTGATCCATGTATTTTATATGGATGTTAATTGACTTTTTTTCACCTTTTGCTCATTGAAGCATTGCAATGACCCACTGCAGTGCTTTTTTCTTTGAAAGAGTGCAACTTGGATTAGTCATGCCTCTAGTTATGTACTGAAGCTCTTTTGTTTTTATTCTCGGCATTTTCCCCCTTTTTGAACAGTGAGCTCTGTATGTTATCTTTTCCCTTCTGTCCGCAGCCAAGCATATCTAAATCATAGGGGGAAGCCCTCAGCCAACACCAGACTTCTCTTTTATCCCCACGTTTAGTTCTGTTTTTATTTAGTTATCTGTCTTGTTGCGTGTAGCTTCTGTCAACTTTGACACAGACACATTTAAAATTGGGAAATGTGCACTGAACCCACCTACTATCATTCTGTGTGTGGGTTGTAGGAGTGGGTGGTGTTGGGCCAGACTGATTTAGAGAAGTTAGTGGAGAAGCATCTGAATTCCGTGCAAGACTGGGAGAGAAACTTCAAGGCCCTGAAAGCTAGAGGGAAGGAGTCAGAACGTCTGCCCAGGTACATATCACACATAATAAACACAAGCAAATATAACAGATACCAACTCATCAACTCAAATGCTGCAAAAATATAACACTTTTTTCAAAAACAATGTTGAAAATGTTTTAAATTCACTGTACTTTATAAAATACATATTCATTGCAACATACAAAAACAAAACAAAAACATCAGGATGCCTAACCTTTCATCACACTATCATTAAGACTCATTGTCTTGATTCTGAAAAATCTTTGTTCAACTATTAAGAAAAGACCCAGACCTCATCTTTAGTTCTCTGCTATGATTCAGCTTTAGTGGTTGTGTCAGAGTTCTTCTTGAGCCATTTGTAGCTGACATTTTATTTCCCATAGCAGGATTAAATTCACTTCACTGATTCAGTTCTTAAGGTGAAAGGTCGAATGTTACTTTACAATTACAGGAAATTTACACCCCAACAATAGAGTTACAGGCACTGATCCTTTCCTTCTTCCTCGGTCAGTCAGGAGAAGGTAGACTGTATCACAGTCAACTGTGAGCCAGTAAAAGCCGTCATCGATGACCTGATCCAGAGGCTGTTTGACATGTTGCTCTTGTCGCTCAGGAAGTCCATACAAGGTAAAGACTGTGTTTTTATTTTCATTTTTTTTCACAGGCCTGTATATGCTGACTGAGCTCCCACTTCATTTTCACTCCTTTACAGCATTAAAATTGCATTTTTATATAAAGTTGTCAGTGTAATTTACACCAATCACAAGACAAATCTTTCCCCATTTCCTTTTCTTTCTCTCTTCTTGTTTATTTCAATTTTTCTTTTCATTCTTTTGGTCCAATAACATCCCCTTTCATTTTACTTTCCCTTTTCTGTTTCCTTTCCTTTGTTCGTGTCATCTTCTCTCTTGCTTTCAGGCCACACACAGGCCATAGACAGCTTTGTTTCAGAGTCAATGGAGGCCTTGTCCACTCGACCAGAGAGCATGGAGGAGATTGGTGCGGCCAGTGGCAAATATAGCCAGATACTAGCCCGCAAACCTGAAGTAAGACAAACACACTCTGGCTAGGAACTTTCTTTAATGATACTAATGCCTGAGGTGTGTGCAAATAGGTTTCTCCTACTCCCTTATTCATGGTCAGCATGGTGATTTTAGAAATAAAGGTTAATTTTTCTACATTTAGTCAAAACTTTTTGCTACCTGTCAAATAAATTGTAAATAAAGTGACTTTTCAATGATGGATTCTTTTTATATATGGATGTAAATTATATTTGCCACTACTGTCAATTACATGCCATGTATGGATTCATAAGAATATGGGCATTTAAGCTTTATGTCTTGTTATATTTCTGATTGTTGGATATATAACAGTGTCTTGTAATTCCATGTGGGATGGGCCAAACTAACTATCTAACTAAACTGTATGTGTGTGCATAGATCCTACCTCAGTTCCAGTGTGCTGAGGAGAAGAACCGCTTGCTGCGAGCAGTGGCTGGGGCCGGCCTGGACTCGCTGTCCTCGCTGAGGGCCAAGTGGGACAAACTGGAGCTTGTCATGGAGAGCCACCAGCTCATGATCAAAGAACAGGTGATATAAACTCACAACCAAACAACCGTTGCAGTCTTAACAGTCTGATTGACTGCCTTGAGGACATCAAGTGCTGGATGGCTCAAAATGTCTTGCAGCTGAACGAGAGCAAGAGTGAGGTTGTCCTATTTGGCCCCCCTGACAAAATCAAAGGGATTTCCAACAGCCTAGGCAACCTGTCCAGCCTTGTTAAACCCCATGTCAAGAACCTTGGTGTGATATTTGACTCCGCCCTTAAGTTCGGCTTTCAACTCTTCTTTTCTCTTTTTCTCTTTCTTTTCCTTTCCCCTATCACCCTTCCTTTCTGTCTCTGGCTGTGTTCTTGTACTACTTGCTTTCTCTTGCCCTGTTCCTCCCTCAGGTGGAGGTGATGCGAAGTAATGCTGCTGGTCGTATTGCCGTCTACAGGGCGGATCTGGAGCGGTTTAAGGCCCGCTGGGACCAGCTGAAGCCCAAAGATGAGATGCTGGAGACTGGTGATCATGCTGCCCTTCTTGCGTGTCTCCAGACCATCAGGGACAAGCAACAAGAGTTCATGGAGCTTGAGCTTGTGCGCACTAAACTGCTGTATGTTCTTTTTAATATGCTGAATTTATAGTTTTTTCTTTACTGAGAGTCAGGACATCTGATAAGGATGTTTATTGCCTTCATCTTTTTAGGAAATGCTGTGGTTAGATAAAATATGGCCTCTTAGGTCAATAATAACATCCTAACTCAATGATGAGTACCTCTCCTGCATTGCACCTGACAGCACTGTTGATGATGAAGTGGCAATCAGACTCCTCTCCTCTCCTCTCAGTGAAGACTGTACCTATTTTGACCTGGAGGCTCCAGATTTCTCTGTAGCAGAAGAGACAAAAAAAGACATGGAGGAGTACAGCCAAATGTGGGGTCTGTATGAGGAGTGGCAGCAAGGATTCACAGAAAAGGCTCAGGAGGACTGGATCACATTCAGGTAGAGGGTTATGTTCAGGCCTACTGCTGATGGCTCTCAATCTTCTTTTTTGTCACTACTCTGTGTTCAATTGTGTATTAATATGTATGTTTCACTTGTTTTACAGGAGTAAGACATATGTGTTTGAGGAGTTTCTGTTTACGTGGCAGGACAGACTTAGGAAGCTGGAGCAGCCTACAGCCATGTCTGTTAAACTTCAAGGAGAAGTGGACAAGTACAAGGTAGACAGTAGTACAGTTGGTGGAATAACAGTTTACAGTTTGAGTATATTTGTTAGAGGAACAAGGCTACAAGTCTCTTGCAAAACCCTCGGACAGGGCTAAGAGGCTACAATGTTTATTACACTCAACAATGCCAACGTTTTGGACAGTATACTGACAGTTCAGCAATTCGTAGAGTCTGCAAGGGTGTTAAGTTGTTAGGTTAGTTGTGGAATCACAAATTCTAAAGGGTTCTTCTTTTGGGGAGCATGCATTAGTTCAGAAAACGTCATGGCAATCAGCCTTATGGAATATATTTTGTGCAAGTAAAGACTTTTGTCTAATTGTGGCACTAGAAGAAAGGTCACATGATTACCAAAATCAAAAAGATTTATCCTCTGCGGACCATAATATGTACAGCAAACTTCATGGTACTGAATATATCAGTTTTATAGCTATATAAAACAAAAAGAGAGCAGCAGTGTTGGAAGAACTATATGTGAATGGTAGTGATGTAAATACTATAGGTGAATGGTAGTGATGTAAATACTATAGGTGAATGGTAGTCGTTAAAGTGTTATCTTTGAAGCAAGAATTGATTTGATGGTGGATCTCATTCCACATCTTTGGATAGTTTTTGGTGGTTTTTTGTACTTTTATTTTCACACGTTTCAATCTGCATGTCTAGAACATGTTGCCGGTGCTGAAGTATGTGCGTGGGGAGCACCTATCTCAGGACCATTGGTTGGACATGTTTCGTTTGCTTGGCCTTCCAAGAGGGACGACTTTAGAGAGACTCACCTTTAATGACCTCCTCGGTGTGGCAAGTACCATCATAGAAAAGGCCTTGGAGCTCAAGGTATGTACACACACACTCATGCAAATACATATACATACTGGGTGGAAGCACGCACTTATATAGGAACACACACCTCTTTAAATTGTTCAGATTTTGTTTGGTGTTTTTAGGTATCGCATGGTGATTGATAAAAAATGAGTTGTTATGGTTACCAACATTACCACAATAAGTGACTAGGGACACTAGGGGGCAGCAGCAAGTAAGAAATAATATGTATTAATACAGAAAATACTCATGACCAAACAGGTTTACACACATATTCACATAGAGTGTATAATTAAGAGTTTGGCATGTAAATGAAATATGTATGCTCTTCTTATAAACATCACTCATGTAAACATAATCTTTAACCACATCAGAAAACACAGATATCTTGGACTTAGATACTAACTATCAATCATTTTGGGAGATATTGCTGGCTTCCTGCTATGTTTTGAGATTTAGTGGTCAGACAACCCTTTTGTTTTGATTTCGATCTTCTTCTTTCAATCGAGATATTGCTTTTAAAAATATACTTTTCAATGCAAACATGTTCAATATGTATATTGAGATAATTTTGGTAAAGATAATTGTACAATGAAGTTTCACATCAGCCAAGGTGTTACTCTCATCTTAGACTTTCAGTGCCTAACATTATATTGCTGACAAGCCATGTAGGACATCTGCATCTTCACAGTTTGTAATGGTTTAATGAAAATTTGACTAAACAGGGTACATGGGTGGTGCTGACGTAAAAGTGCCCACCACCCTAGAGGAGTAATATAGGTGGATCTTTTAGGATGCCTTGTACTGGTTTTATAAAATGTATATAAAGTGGTGAGTGAACACAAATGATCTAGCTGTGTGTGTGTGTGTGTGTGTGTGTGTGTGTGTGTGTGTGTGTGTGTGTGTGTGTGTGTGTGCTTGCATTTAGGACCTGAACAGTCGTGCTCAGGCAGAAGTGACAATCAGAGAAGCACTGAGGGAGCTGGATTTGTGGGGAGCTGCAGCTACCTTCAACCTCACTGAGTATACAGACAGCAGCAGGCGCACTCTCACCCTCATCAAGGACTGGAAGGATATAGTCAACCAGGTAGACACACGGGCACACAGAAACAAACAAATGTGGACTGTATATGAACACAACACACTTGGTGCGTAATGTCAGAATGAGTCAGGGTTAGTCTTAGGCAGTCACTAAACCTTAATCAGTAAAGTAAATTACAATTTATTCTAACTGTACTGTAACTCTACTGTTATAGTTTTATTGGCCATACAAAGCAGATGGCATCCACCCAAATGTGAAGGGTGTGTTAACTGCTCTCAGCCTGAGAACATACATACCTGCAACCAAGGGATTCCTCAGCATGTGCTCTCTGTATTGAGTAATTTAGTAAGTTAGTAACTTACTAACACTATCTTTTCAACAGGTCACATGATTACCTTCCTGCACATAGCCCTCTGTAATAACAAATCATCTTGTCTCTATTCAGCCTGATCCTGCTTTACATTTTCTCCGTCAAGATTTTATTGTTTCAAATAAACTGGACTTTTTCTTAATTACTGAATCTGGGCTGCCCCTGCTAGATATAATTGACGTCAATTATATATTGGGATAGTGTGACACAGGAGGTGACTGCTTCAATGTTCTTTATTCTAGCCGACTTGACCGAGTCGCTCCTCATAGGATGGGGAAACTGAAAAAGATGTCTCAGCCTTGGTTAACTAAAGAGAGAATGCCGTAAAGTTGAATGCAGGCTGAGAAAGACTAATTAAAATATTCACTTTGATGCACTAAAAGATTTATTAAGCAGTTTAACACAGCGGTTAAAATGTGAGGGCTCAATATTTTCAGGATTTTATTGGACAAAACAGTAACTGCTTTTCAGTTTTAAGCATTACTGTATACTGCACATACTGTATGTACTTTCTGAAACATTTTAGTCATGATGCTGGTCATGGTACAGAGATGACTGATTTATGTACTGCAATGTTCCTATAGGATGCCTCTTACATGTCTTATTATGTATTTATATATAAATGTATATATAGTTGTCTCTAAAACGCTGTGCTTTGACTCAGCATAATGTTAATAAGATAGTATTCAAAGTGAATTATGCATGCAGAGCAATGTTTTAAAAAATATTTAATCATTTGGAAAGGATCCTTCAGCTGTTGTTTACATTGTTGGAAATTCTCCTTGTTTCATTATTTCATTTTTTTTTTCATTACTTCAGGCAGGTCAATTAAAGGAGCTAGCTTCTAATGACCACTTAGTAGATAGACTTGGAAGGCACGAAAATGTCTTCAGGAAAATGCTGGCACAGTTAAATGAAATCTTAAGGATTAGCAAACATTGGCTTTATCACCGCTCTGTGCCCATCCAGGTGGGAGATAACCGCTGTCTGCTGCAGTCTCTGAAAGACTCTCCCTACTACCACAGCTTCCAAGACAAGGTCAGGTCTAAGGCTTGAATCTATGAATACACTTTTATAATCTTCTAAGTTCTTCATTTTTATTTTTGGGAACAGTAACTATAAAAGTAGTGTTTATTAAAGATACAACATGTGTTAACTTAATCAAATTTGTTGCTGTAGTCTTGTATTGGTGCATGGTTCTTGTCATTCGTGGTTCACCCATATATCAAGGTTAACAAATCCTTAATGAAGCAGCACTAACCAATGTTGCGTGTATATCCAGGTCAGTCTGTGGGAAGTGCGTCTGTCAGACTTAGACGAGTACCTGCTGAGTCTGAATGCCATCCAGAGGCGGTGGGTTTATCTGGAGCCTATATTTGGACGAGGGGCATTGCCCCGGGAGGAAGCCCGCTTCAAACGGGTTGATGAAGACTTCAGGTACTCTGTGTGTGTGTGTGTGTGTGTGTGTGTGTGTGTGTGTGTGTGTGTGTGTGTGTGACTGTATCACATCATATCTAGAGATTTTGCTTTATATTGCAAATTGGTTGTCAGCTAGAGTAATGCTGGTCAAATATAGATCTGTTAAATTTGACCAAGAGATAGCAAGAGCACTGCCCACTTCCAGAAATTCCGAAATGAAATGAATGTCTGAAATGAAGCACTATTCATGGGATGTGAATATAAAGACCCTCAAATTTAAGCTTAAAGTTGGCATTTAAACTCAGTCATTGTTTCATTTCATATCCACTGTCAAATTCTATACCTACTATATATCCTATATGCATGGTAAAGTATTTTCTTGCTCCACAGCACATACCTGTATGTTTTGATTGACTGTTTATTTTCTGTTTTAAGTTTCAGGTTTATTATGGCTGATATTCAGTATAATGCTAGGATGGGTGTGTCTTTTGCTGGGAGAAATGTACAAGTATAATTTGTATTACAGACAGAATGTGTTTTATGCACATTCAGTAACAAACCACTTTCACCATATGTGTAACAGGTCTATAATGTCAGACATTCAGAGAGACAACAGAGTTGTTTCTCTGAGCTCAAGGGCTGGCATCAGAAACTCTCTGGTCACCATACTGGATCAGCTGCAGCGCTGCCAAAAGTCACTCAATGAGTTCCTGGAGGTATACACGTGCATTTTTGTGTGCAAAGATTACATTTGTATAACATGGGGAGGCATCACAACTTCTTTTTTATCTATTGTGTGTGGTTGTTGCAGGAGAAGCGCTCTGCCTTCCCACGTTTCTATTTCATAGGAGATGATGATCTGTTAGAGATTCTTGGTCAGGCAACCAACCCAACTGTCATCCAGTCACACCTCAAGAAACTCTTTGCAGGTCAGAAACTCTCCGTTTTGTTCTCTTCTCTTCTCTTCATTGTATGCCTTGTATCATAGCACATTTTGTTAGACAGTGAAGGTCATGTGTGTGTATTTTTTGTGCAGGCATCCACAGTGTTGTTTTTGATGAGCAGTGCCAGCACATTGTCGCCATGTGTTCCTTGGAGGGAGAAATAGTGTCGCTCAGAAACCTCATACGCATCTCCAGCCTCGTGGAGGTAAAGCTGTTGTGCGAAGTTATGTGTGAATGCACGTACAGTGTGTTTGATTGAACGCTTGAAGCTTTGTATGTGTTTGTTTCAGTGTGTTTAAAATAAAGCATATTGTATTCGTTTTTTAAAAAAGGACTGATCATTGCAAGAATGTATTTTGTATTACCTAATCTATGAGTTTTATGCTCTGTTTTTTTTTTTTCTATCTGTTCGTGGCTGTGCGTGAGCTGTTTTAGGTGTGGCTAAGTGAGCTGTCTGTGGAAATGAAGGAGACTCTGAAGCACCTGCTGTATGAATGTGTGTCAGCAGGGAAGAAAGGGGAGGTGGACCCCTCACGCTTCCCATCACAGGTACACACACTTTTTTATACAATCCATTTGTATTTGAAGATACAATATCTGTTTTTTTCTGAATATTACCAAAGGCTTTTGAGGTAGCAGAATGTTTCTTCAATCGCAAATCCAAGACCACGTATGTCAGTAATTTGTGACCCAGGATGTGAAATAACATAATTTTTATTATTATTTTTGGTGTAGATTTTGTGTCTGGCTGAGCAAATCCAGTTTACTGAAGATGTGGAAAGAGCTCTAAAAGAGCAAAATTTGCAGCAGCTGGAGCTGGAGCTCAATGCCAAATTAGAACATTACACTACAGTGGACACCAGCTCTGACGATCAAGCTAACACAGGTAGTTCTGTCTGTGTTTGTGTGCATGCATTGGTGAATAGCTTGATCTTTCTGTGGTTTTCTGACCACTTGTGGCCAAAATAGATTAATACAGTTTTAAACATGCACAGGTGTGTGAATAGCCTGTAAGCATTTCATGCATACTAAATACAAATGGCTAAATGACGATATAGATGATAATTGTGTGTTTGTGTAGGTTATACATACATACCAGGTTCTGATTGTCATAAGCTCTCTATCTGTCTCTGTCTCTCTCTCTTTATTTGTAGTTTTGTTTTAGTGCATACAAAGCCCCTGATATGAGACTAATACAGAAGAAGCTGGGCAAAACAGTACCGTACTTTGTGTGATATTTTTTTGTCAAGAGGAACAGACATATTTGTAGCATGCTAAACGATGATCAGGATGTAGTGCTGCTCTTTTACCCCTGTTTATTTCTGCAGCAGAGTGTTCCTTTTGTCTCCTGCTTCTTTTAGTTGCATTCCTGATAATATTCATTTCTCCAAAGTGCTGTGCTGTCCTTATAAACAGTTGCTACTTGACATTTGCTTTTTCTTCCACTATCAGACTCCCTCTTGTGTTGTTAATGACTGAGCTCTGATCAGAATCTCGGGTTGTTAGTTCGGACTGAGAGATTAATGCCGAATGATTGCTGTTGCGTGAATCTCTTGATAGCCAGTCAGACACAAGAGGCTGCAGAGGGGCAGTACCCTTTAAAGCTGCAGATGCAGTAGCTGGCTGGCTAAATTAATGACTTGGGGCTGAATATATAGCTACATAAAGCATGGCAGAGGAGTTTCACAGAACTTGAATTTGTAAAAAGGACTTTTAAATTTAAATGAAGGTTTCTTATTCATGCAGGAGATGAAAAGCTCCTTCATAACCCTGGTAGTGGCATCATTTCACGGGACATTGCTGCCAAATTCCAGATTTCTGTGTCATATGAAAATGTATCTATGAAGGCAATGCTTGTTTTACTCGTGTTATTGGGGCCAAATTTTCTTCTTCGCAGAAATTTGCAGATAATATGGTTCATTTTGTGACTGTCTTGCATCCGAAACGCTACCAACCACACTTGGCACTCATTTTCGTGATAACATCTCGTTAAATTACTAGCCCACTTTAAACAACCAGGTAGGCTGTAGAGGCTTCAGAGTGGCACTGCTGTTTAAAGCAGCCAAAGTAATGGCAAGAAGGATAATCTAATTACCCAGTCTACATAAATGGGCCATAAACCCAGGCAGAGAGTGGGAGCTTTCTCCCCTTTGGCACAGAAATGAGACAGGATGGTGTACATTTGGCAAGGTATTTTTTACGCTTCTGGGGCTAGGCTGACATCACTGATGCATTCCTACACTCAAGGCATTCAAAGCATCTACCTATCACAGAACAATTTGACCCACTGTAATTTATAATATGAAATCCCAACTTCAGAGATGTATGTAGAAAAGTAATCCATAGAAACGATTTATGATTCAAAGATGGACTGAATTTTTGCAGCTGTTGCTGGAGTTTGTCTGTAAAAAGAAATTCTGTTGTTTATATATGGGCCATTAAACTAGTTATTTTTATATATGCACATTTGTATGCATAAATAAACATATTTAGTTAGGATCCCTAGTTAGGATTCCTTTTTATGTATTATTTTTACTATATTTTTTATTTCTTTCTATTTTCTTTTTCTTTTTCTTTGCTCTGCTGAACTAAAGAGGGTATTAAATAATTAGGGCTGTCACACAAGTTAATAACAATGACATTTCCAAAGTGCATATTTCTGCATTTTGTGCAGTCATTCATGATAGTTAGTACTGGTTGGTGATATTGACTTTCCAGAACATCAGTGTGGCTGTATTCACGTCTGACAAAATTTCTCTTTCTAAATTGTTGTTTAAATATTTCACCTGAGATGTTGGGTTTGTTTACACAGTGAGCGGTCCCATTTATTCATCCCGCCAATCGATACAATGCTGCATTTTTACTTGTTACAGCTTTTCTTACAACTGACGAAAGCTGCTGTTTTATGGTAACATAAAAGCTATTGCAATTCTGTCTGCTTACAGTAAAAGCCTGCAGTCTGTTCAAAGCAAAGCAGCAAAAAGAGCACCTGGTGGGGTTATCTAATGACCTGTGCTTAATATTAGAATTGGTTTACAATAATCTTACATATTTAATGGAATTTATCAAGAAAAGGGAGACAGAGAAAATTAGATTACAGAGATCATAAAGAGGCTTATGTATGCTCATGTATAACTTTTTTATTACAAATACTAAATAGGTTTGGCCTTGTTGAATACTGTATACGTTTTATGATCAAGTTTGTTATTTGCGTAACTTGCACGTCTTCCTGTACAGAGTCCAGTGTCCTGCAGCTGAAGCTGAAGGCCTTGATCCTGGATATTATTCACAACATCAGTGTGGTGAAGCAACTTAACCAGGCAGGAGTTACCAGCCCTGATGCCTGGGCCTGGAAGAAGCAGCTTCGCTTCTACATGGGAACAGACAAATGTTGCCTCATACACATGGTGGATGCACAATTCAGCTATACATATGAATACCAGGTGTGTAAGCATGTAGATATAAATTGGATACACTCTTCAGTTAACCCTTATTGGATATATTTTTATGATCATTCAGAATATAAAATCAAAAAATAACTCCAAAGTGGTAATTTAATCTACTTAATATTCATATTGACTTGAAAAGAAGGAAGGCAACAAACATTTTCAACTCATTTGTGAGGCAACTAATTTGTGCAGTTAGAATTAGAATTAATTGATAAATGACTAAAACGATTAATTAATTGCTCGAATTGGATCAGTTCATTCTTTGTAGACTGACTAGACTAATTAGTTGACTCACATTAAAGATTCACATTTCAGCCACCTGTAATGTTTCTATATAATCAAATACTGTGCATGCAATTTATATTTCCTTACTGCAATTCTTCAACGAATACATATCAGAAGTGCTCATACATGGACAGTCTATTTTGCCAAACTCTGATAAATAAACATACATACATATATACCATCGTCACTTGTAGTACCACACAATGTAGCATCAGGCACCTGTACATATTTGTACATGCTTTACTTAAACCACAATTGACTTTTATAGATAGTTTCATATCTGGGCGTCAGTGTGATATTGTAAACAGGAAGACTGATCAGCTTAAATATACAGGTTATATGCCTCTTCAGGCACCTCCACTAATGCCACCACAATCCCTAAAATCCACTGAACTTTAATGGTACAGGATCTTGAATGCTGTGAGAAATTGCCATATTGTTAATCAGTCAGGGTCTTTTTTTATGTTCTAAGAATATACTTGAACTTCTTGTTTTTTACCTTTTGGGGGCACTGTTTATGCAGAGATGAGGAGCACTGAAGATATCTTGCTTTATTTCCCCTCTGCAGTTCCTTTAAAAAACACAAGCTAGTCTCACTCATTTTCATTTCCTTTGCCTGTCCTGCATTTGTTTTTCATTCCTTCCTTTCTTAATCCATCATCTGTCTGTTTGCCTTTTATCCTCTGCTGGCTTCTTTCCCCCTCTCTTGTGCCCCTCCACCCTTCCCGCCGCACTCCCCATATCTTTACTTCTGTCTGACCATCTCACTGTGTTTCTGTCTGTTTCTTTCTCACGTTATCGCTCACTTTCTTCTCCATCCTACCTCTCCTGTCTCCCAGGGGAATGCGGCTAAGCTGGTGCACACTCCACTGACTGATAAGTGTTACCTGACTCTGACCCAGGCCGTGAAGATGGGGCTTGGGGGGAACCCCTATGGGCCTGCTGGCACAGGCAAGACCGAGTCGGTCAAAGCCCTGGGGGGGCTCTTCGGGCGCCAAGTGCTGGTGTTCAACTGTGATGAGGTATAAAGATGAGCGCATGTGACATGCTTAACATTTCAGCCAAAACTTTATATAAGTGATCATTATTCTGAGAGCATCACACATATGCAGTAAACAAATGTCTCTGCTATGTGCATACCCGATATAATTTCTGATCATTCAACTTGTGACCACACACACAAGCACACACAAAACAACACTGGTAATTGGGAACAACTGCTAATGAGAACACACGAGAAGATCTTTTTTTTCTGGTTTGCATCTGTCTGTTTTTCAGGGTATCGATGTGAAGTCAATGGGACGAATCTTTGTGGGCTTGGTGAAGTGTGGAGCATGGGGCTGCTTTGATGAGTTTAACCGCTTAGAGGAGGCAGTGTTGTCTGCAGTTTCCATGCAGATTCAGGCCATTCAAGACTCCCTTAAACATCACAAGAACACGTGTGATCTGCTGGGGAAGGAGGTCAGAAAATAAGAATAGATGCAGACAAACACATTGATCTTTCTGTACAAAAAACGATTACTTGCTATTTTTTTTTTTTTTTTACCTTCAACCTTCAGTCCTTGCCTTTCTGTCAAATCAGTCTGTCAATAAATTAATCAGTTATTTATTAATCCATTGTGTAAGAGTTGGATGGGTCATTAATCATCAATCAATCTATCAAACTATATTCATGCTAGTGTAAAACATGTATTATTAAAGAGAATAACTTTTCCTTCTTCTCTTCATCCTCCAGGTGGAATTGGACCCAAACTCTGGGGTGTTCATCACATTGAACCCGGCAGGAAAAGGCTACGGGGGCAGACAGAAGCTTCCAGACAACCTAAAGCAGCTGTTCAGGCCTGTGGCCATGAGCAGGCCTGACAATGAGCTCATTGCTGAGGTCATCCTCTACTCTGAGGGCTTCAAAAATGGAGAAATACTGGGCCGCAAACTGGTTGCAATCTTCAACCTGGCCAGGTAGAAATTGTGTGGTTAAGTTGGTTTTTTTAAGACTACTAATTATGCAGTTTGTATGTGGCCTGTGCCACCAATCTGTTCTTTTGTCTGTGTGGTTCTTACTAAGTGGTCTTTTTTGTGTTCCAAACAGAATCATGCTGTGGGTGTTGAATTTATTTTAAATTGCATATACTGCCTCTACAGTCTATTGCAATATATTGATTTTGTGAATAAGTTATCCTCTACCTCTCACCCATTAGCAGTACACCCAGTACCACAATCAATTCAGTGTGTGTGAGTATGTGTGAAAATGTGCCTTTATTTGTGTGTCCAGGGAGCTGTTGACTCCCCAGCAGCACTATGACTGGGGTTTGCGTGCTCTGAAGACAGTGCTGAAGGCCTGTGGCAGTCTCCTGCAGCAGCAGAGGATGAGTCATGACAAGGACAAGAGTAAGGCCCCCTCTGGCTATTTTTTTATGTTAAGGTACACTATTTCTGTGAGGCATTTTTACTTTTCCAATAGCGGAGTGTGACAGAAAAGTTAGGAGAAAGTGGGTGCCTCTTTGGCCATGACCTCAAGTCATATTCATTGCTGTCAAAAGTACACAGTACCATAACTTGTTCTATTGGGGAAACACAGCTGCACAACACAACACATTTGGTGCAAACATCTATCAGTGGAGAGTGCATTTGATAAATGTGACTAATGCAGAGCTAAAGGATTTATTAATTGAAATACGCTGCAGCATGTTGGGATCTACAGTCACATGCCATCAAGGGCTGGAAAGGGGCTAAAACTTATAAAAAGAAAAAAAAAAAAGGAGAAAGTTCTCATCTCAGATTATGAATGACTATGCTGAACAAAAACTGCATGGCTCACATACACATGAAAATTGAAAATACAGTTTAACATGACCCATCTGCAGACCATATGTATCTTTAAATAGTTAAAGCAAGTAACTCCCCCTAAACTAACAGGGTTCGTGCAAAGTCTTGAAAGTTTGGAAAATGCTTAATTTGAACTGTTACGTTTTCAAGGTTAGGAACATGCTTGAATTCGAACATGCTCCTTGACAAATGCTTGATTTTCAACATAATCTGGTGTTTGATTATCGACACATTCACTGTAAACCAAAAATCGTTTAATTTTTGAAATGAAACAATCCCGTCATCATATTTTTCTCCTGGCATTTATAGTAACAATTTAGATGTGATGATAAAGGCTTTGAGAGTCTGGACATTTTTGGTTTAGGTACCTTGAAAGTGTTTGAAAAGTGCTTGACTTTTACAGTAAACCTGTACGAACCCTGTTTATTATAAGAAGGTTTAAAGCACGGTTACATTTGTTACCTTGCTATAGGTCTTACACTTTCATTTTCATCTTGACCACCAATGGTCTTTATATTGTTTTTGAATTTTTTGTTCAGTGCAGCCTCTGGATACTCTGACTTGCTTATTTTAGGTGCCGTGATGGTGTAGTGGTTAGCACTGTTGCCTCATAATGAGAGGGTCCTTGGTTTTGCTAATTATTATTAATCTTAAATTAAGAATTTTGGCATTTGGTCAAGTTTTAAGGCCCATTACGGTCTTTCAGTGGCTAGACTTTTATGCTAGTTTTAAGAGTTCTAGCCAAGCAAATTTGGCTTACCCCATTGGCAGATTTTTTTGCTCAATACAAGACAATTTGATTATATTTAAGAATATTTGGCTTCTTTCTAGGGCTATTTTTGCAGTGCAGAAAGCTAATATACTTGTTGATTTTTCATCCTTGCTAAAAACTGTAATGTTCTCAGTGAGTTTATTCTTTTGACAGCATAAAACACAGCAGGATGCACAATCAATGAGCAATCATTCTACACAATTGACCCTATGTATTTGTAACCAGTGTCACTGTAAAGTCTTCTAAAAGTCTTCTAGTGTCAGTATTGACAATTGATAATGAGAGCTGCTAAAAATGACAGTCCATTTGATATGTCTTCAGTACTCAATATAAGAATTTATTCATGCTTCATAGGTGGACAAAATAATACATTAATAAGTCCATCAAGTAACCCAAATGGACACAAATGACTAAACTGCCATTTTACATGCAGCAATGGTTCAAATCAAAAGAAAGTCTGAGATAAACTAAGTTTGGGATGGCTAAAAGATTTGTACATATGATGATTGTTATTTTGTGCTATTTTACAGTTTCAGAGGATTTGAATACTTGTGCCATAATTGAAGGTAAAAAATGTATAGACAAGCCCGGTTCAGATGTCTAGATGTGCTAATAGTAGTTTTAATAATAACCTCTAAAGTCATTGTTGATTTGAACATCAGCCACCTGATGAGATGAGCAAATCTTTCTGCTCAGTGGTTCGGAAACCAAGTTATTGAATCAATTTTGCCATTAAATTTATGTGATTGTTGGATGCCTGATTCTTCTGGCTTGTGACAGCCTACTCAACAGATCAGAAATAAATACACCACAAAGGCAGAATAGTCATTACTGTACTGTCATATAATATAACGTGCTGCAGATTGCCAAAAGCTAATTGAGGTTTATCAACATCATATCAACATTTAATATCTACATAAGATTTTTTTATCGGTGACTAATTTTCATGTATTCATTATTTAACAGTCAGAAAAATCCAACGGACTGTGCTGTATTTACTGCTTATAAAGTTCCAATTGTTCCACAAAAAGTCAATAATCTGAAAACTTACTTTCTGGTCATTTGGTCAAAGTGTCTCTAAAATGTGTCCCCTGAGAAGTGCTGAAACTGTTGCACTGATAGTAAGCGACTGACTGAGAGATAGAAAGCTGTAGCTAATGAAAAGAATTAGAGGATAAGGTGATGGGGTGGAGATCCTGTACCCAACAGGGTCACACTACAAAATGTTTTCATAGTCTGTGTCTCTATGTGTGGATATCTCTTAAATGCAGTTTGAGAAACACTATGCATGAGTGTACTTGAACATTAAAATATCAGCACTTTCTCCATACACCTGCTGTTGTCCTTGCCCTCTAAATCCTCTAATACAGACACGCCATCAATTGACATTTAGCCCAAATGCTCCCCTTAAAAACTTTTCTTCCCTTGGGCTTTTCACTTTGAGTCTGTACTTTTGTCCTTCTCCATTCTCGTTCCCAAACACTTTGCCACAGTTCTGTTGTTTACCTCTTCAGTGCCCGACCCCCCCCCCCGACCTCTTGTTAGCTCTCTCTCTGATACCTGGCTGTCGATGCCGCTCTTGTCCCACTCGTTCTCACTCTCTGCCCTCTGTTTCTCACCCCATCTCCCCTTCATGTCTCTTCTTTTCAATACTTTCCCCTTTATGTCTCTCTTCATTTTCCCCTCTACCTTTTCTTGAACCCGTCCTTCTCTCTCTCTTCAAATCCTACTGTTCCACCACCCGCCCTTTATCTGTCCAATGCACACAGACAAAAAATCACACACACACTACATGCACCACATGTCTGGCGATGAGTCCCCAAGGTTTTCTTGTGTTTGTCTGTGTTTGTAGTCTGGCCAAGCATCTTTGGCTAAGAGAACAAAGTATTGACAAACTCTTAAATCATGACAAGCTTTGGTAATTAGCCCTTTAATAATAGGGGGCATGTGCAAGAGCAAAGCAATGATGGCTGAACAAGTGAACCAAGCCTGTATTATTTCTTTTCTTCTCTTTCTGCATATAGTCTTGTTTTGTCTCTAGTTTTTTTATGTTTTTATTTATTGAAGTATTTTTTACGTGCCTATCCTATTTCCGATTGGAATGGACAGTAAATCAATCTTTTTCATCTACTTGCAGTTCAGGAGAGTAGTCTGGTGGTGCAGGCATTGAGACTGAACACCATGTCCAAGCTGACGTTTGCCGATAGCTCCCGGTTTGATGCTCTGGTCAGAGATGTCTTCTCTGGGGTTAATTTCACTGATGTGGAGGACCAGATACTAATGCATGCACTGGAACAAGTCTACAAGGAGGCCCGACTTGAACTTATACCCAGCCAGGTGTGTGTGTATGAAGACGTGTTTATTAGTCGAATATATACATATTATTGTCATGATATATGATGTGACCTGGTATTCAGCCTGTGTTTGGGATCACTGCTAAAACTCTTTAACATTAACACTGAGACAACAGTTGGATAGTTTGTGAAAGATGGTGGAAAAATCATAGATTAATCGCAGACTGTTTTTCCATCTCTGCGTAGCTGAAGAAGGCATTGGAGCTGAATGAACAGCTGAGACAACGCATGGGCATTGTCATTGTAGGCCCAAGTGGAGCGGGGAAGTCTACACTCTGGAGGACGCTTAGGGCTGCTCTGAGCAAGACAGGCAAAGTGGTGAGTAAAAGATAAACTGCCTACCTGGATTTTTATTTCATGGACACATAATGTACATAACACCTAATTTAATATGAAACTTGTAAAAACATTAAAAATGATGTAAATGTACATTGTTTAAGGCTTGGGTTCCAGTGTTATTTAGCATATAAAGGAGTATGATAAACATTTATTTGAGAGTTTATGGCTCAGTTGAAAATCTTTTCCAATCTTGAGTGCCATCTTTGACGAATGCTGTATTTTTGTAGGTAAAGCAGTACACAATGAATCCTAAGGCCATGCCCAGACAACAGCTGCTGGGACATATAGACATGGACACCAGAGAGTGGGCTGATGGCGTCCTCACACATAGTGCCAGGAATGTGGTCAGAGAACCACAGGGTAAGAAGGAGACACCACTCAAATGGTGCAAATAGGTCACTAGTAGTCTGTCTTGCTTAGTCAGACTTTTGACAACTGGGATGAAGTCTACTTAAACTCGAAAAGTTTGTTGTATGTATCTACAGTATTTAGTATATGTTTTTTGTGTTTTCTAGAGGTGAGCTCATGGATTGTGTGCGACGGTGACATCGACCCAGAGTGGATAGAGAGTCTGAACTCTGTGCTTGACGATAATCGGCTATTAACCATGCCTAGTGGGGAACGCATCCAGTTTGGACCCAATGTTAACTTCCTCTTTGAGACTCACGACCTTAGCTGTGCCTCACCGGCCACCATATCCCGCATGGGCATGATCTTTCTCAGGTCAGTGCAGTGTTTATTTGTACTAAATGCCATCTTTCCCAACTAGCTTGTCTCACTGTTTTTTTTGTTTGTTTTTTTACCTCCCCTTTTTCCCACTTATATCTTTAGTGATGAGGACATTGATGTGGGTGCCTTATTGAAGTCGTGGTTGAGAGGTCAGCCAGAGGAGTGTGGCAGTAACCTAGAAAACTGGCTGGGAGACTACTTCCAACGAGCCCTGGACTGGGTCCTCAAACAGGTAATCTTTGCCCTATCCTACTTCTACACTCTGGCTGAAAAACAGTCCAATTGTTTCATTGTGTTAAATTTTAAACACACTTTGAATTCCAGGTTTTGGCCTGGATGCAGCTGAAACAGTGCTGACATGATTTTGCATGCCCTGAACAACATGTAGCAACATTTCCTGTGTATGTCAACACAACGCCATATTGGTGACCAAAATATAGGACTATCTGAATAAATGAACTCCATGTATACTGACCAGTGTCGTATTAATCTCCTCGTATTAATTCAAACTTGCATATCCCCTTCTCTTCTTCTCTCCATTCATCAGAATGACTTTGTGGTGGAGACTAGTCTGGTGGGTACGGTGTTCAATGGTCTGTCACACCTCAGTGCTGTGACAGAGAGAGGCCAGTTCATTGTTGGTCTTCTTAGAGGTTTGGGAGGAAACCTTAACCTCAAAACACGACAGGAGTTTGCCAAAGAGGTGAGGACCCCTGTGTCTTTTTTATGGGTAGAAGGCGACTGTAAGAGTTTAGTTTTAGTTTTATGTCTCAACCTTAAAGGCTTGTTTCTTACAATAAGTCTTCTCAGCTTTAACTGATAGAAATAGAAAATAGAAGAATGTAGTGCCACTACTCAGAAAGGTATCAGTCCTGGTCTTAATGTCTGCTCTTATTTCTCTGTACTTCTGTAGTTGCTGAGCTGGGCCAGGGAAAGCCCACCAGACACCAAAAAACCACTAGATATCTACTATGACCCTGACAACGGCCATCTAGCAGCCTATACATTCCAGCGTCCCGAGGGTCTCACACTGGAACAGCTCTCTCATATACACACACTACCTGTTATTGAGACTCCAGACATGCAGAGAGGCCTGCACTGCTTCTCCCCGTGGCTCACGGCTCAACACAGACAGCCCTTCATGGTGGTAGGGCCAGAGGGCTGCGGAAAGGGGTAATTACACACATGAGAAGCATGCACACACAGAGCACAAACATTTGCATAATCACAAACAGAGGAGACATTTGCACACACACTTGCAATATTATGTATATGGAGATATGTATAAACATCACAAAATTGCATGCAAACCCCAAATCTGGATCCAAACATGAAAAAAAGACATTTTTTAAAAACATTCATTTAACTCATCGCATTGTTGTGATTGCGCTGAGTAACTATTATCTTAAATTCATCCATCCATCCATTATCCTCGGGGGGGGGGTGAGTATCTTACATTCACTAATTTAAAAACATTGCCATGATAGTTTCATATATTTTATTAAATGGCAGTCTGTGTTTAAGTAGGTAAACGTCATGTTGGTCTTGCTTGTAGAAAAAGAGTTAGTGAGGTAACGGTGGAAGAGTGTGCATTATGGATTGTGAGGCAGAGGCACTCAAAATGCACACAATCAACAGTGATATTAAAGCTTCTGTTATTCAAGACTTGACCTTTCGTGTAAAAGGATCAGATCTGCGTGTGCATGTGTGTGTGGTCTATGTGCTCGGGCTTGTGTATGTATACACAGAGAGTCGTTGCCTCAGAAGTAATTGCTTCCCTCCTCAGGGGGTTGAAGAACAAGGGTCACTCAGTTTGCCTTTTACACTCCAGTTGAGTCTCGCTCAATGTCTCCTATTCTCGTCCTCTTGTCTTGCCTCACTTCGCCTGAAAGGTCACTGTGGCAATGAGGCACTGGGTTTGTCAGCTTACTCTTTTGATTTCTAATTAATTTACGCACACATACACTGGAAGGAGCGTACATGCACATCATTTACTTCCCAATTATTTTCTCTCTCTGTTTGCGCCCTCACAAAATGTCTCTCTTTGCCTTTGGGTCTGTTCTGACAAACATTGTTCTCTGGATGCCAAGTGATCCTAAAATACAACGCTGAAACACATTTCTTCCTCTGATCCTTTCCTGCAGTCCTGGCACCATCCTAAACATGTATGAGATGTTTAAGAGTCACAGCATTTATTCCTTTGGCGGAAGCTGTTAGACCCCGTCTCACCACACTTTCTAAAAAAGACGTACCTGTGTGTTTCTTGACCTTTTTTTCTATGCATTATTTTCTGTGTAGCATGCTCCTGCGCTATGCCTTCTCTCGGCTACGGTCCACCCAAGTTGCTGTGGTTCACTGCAGCGCCCAGACCTCATCTCGCCATGTCCTACAGAAGCTCGGCCAGACCTGCCTGTTGCTCAGCTCTAACACCGGTCGAGTCTTCAGACCCAAAGACTGCGAGAACCTAGTGCTCTACCTGAAAGACATCAACCTTCCCAAACCGGACAAATGGGGGACCAGCAACCTCACTGCCTTCCTGCAACAGGTAGAGAGCCTACATAAACAAAAGGACATACAGATAAGTAAACAAATTAGTGAATGGATGATGTGGTTAAAAAAGTATAGTTTCAATTCCAGTGTCCACCCTCAGAAGCTCAGACTTTGACACAGGTTCCTGTGAGGGTGACACTGGTAATTATATCTCTCTCATCTCTTTCTCTCTCTGTCTTTCCTCCAGGTTTTGACATATAAGGGGTTCTATGATGAAAATCTGGAGTGGGTGAGTCTTGAGAACATTCAGGTGGTGGCCTCCATGTCAACAGGGGGTGCTGTAGGGAGCCATTCGCTCACCTCACGCTTCTCATCAATAGTTCGCATTTGCACTATAGAGTAAGTATGGTGCAGATGTACTTTACACATGACTTTACACATTGTTAAACAGCCTGCAATTATACATGTGTTTGCATACATGCCCTTTATATTTTGTTTCCCAACATCACCCCTCATCTCTCTCTGTTTCACTGTTGGTCTCCCTCTCACCCTGACCCCGACCCCCTCTCTTTTTTATTATCCTGCATCCATCTCTTTCTCTGCTTCTTTCCCTCTGCCTTTAGCTATCCAGACAGGGAGCAGCTGCAGACTATCTACTCAGCATACCTGCAGCCAGTTCTCCAGCATAGCCTGGGCAGCCAGGCATCCTGGGCCAGCACAGGGAAAACACACCAGCTGGCTGGGTCTCTTGTGCAGCTCTATGAGCAGGTATTGACTTGGACAGGGTGTTCATTCATGTTCACATTTGTATTTGTTGCAACACAGTCCTGTCTGAGATATGGAAAGCATAAACAAGTCATTGGAGACTCTGATTGGAATTTGAGTGATTCCACATTGAATCCATGGTTGGTCCCCAGCAGAAGAAAAGCACACATTTACTGATGAATGTGATCAGGAAGAAAACACCACACCCATTTGCACCTTAAAAACAGATAGTCCCTCTTTGAATCCCCGGGTTTGGTTGAGTGTCTAGCAGTGTTTTAGACTGTACACCAGATTTTTAGGTAACTATTGCAAGTCTACGGTTTATAGAACAGATATATTATAGAGGTTCTTATGTATAGCATGACACAGTAGTGCAGAATAAGAATCGATGTTGCATATCTGGCTCCTTTATTTAACCTCATGAAAGTTTTTCCAGCATCTTACTGTGTATCACACTTAATTAATGTTGCACATTTTCAAGTCATAATTGGATACGCTTGTTTGTTGTCTCTCAGGTTTCTCTTGCCACCAAAAGTTGTACTGTATGTTAAGGTTGGGTGACAGGGAACAGGAACTAGCCATATGGGGCTTCATTCACTTATAGCCTATCTGTGAATGAAGCCCCATATGGCTAGTTCCAAATTGCAACTATGGAGAGCGCACAAATTGTGCTTTTAGCAGTTAAATATCTGTGTCATGTTTGATGCATTTTATGCTGATGAAGCAGAAGTATAAAGGCACTTATTTTGGTGAATTACTGTAAATTCACAGTAAATTCAGCGTATCAATCAATTGCCAATGCATTTTGTCATGTAGATATGTATGTATCATCTATCTCCCTGTGTATCTTTACTGTCAGGTGAAAGCCAAATTTACAGTGGATGACCACAGCCACTACCTATTTACCCCCTGTATCCTTACAGAATGGGTCCTCAGCCTGCTGCGTTATGACCTCACTGCAGGTAACCAAACACACATGCAAGAACGCACACATATTAATAACGTGTGTGTGTTTGAGCACTTTTTTGACTGGAATAAGATTGCGGTAATAACCAGGGACCTCATACCTTCTCTGAATTAGGGAACAAGTAAGAACCACTGGTTTTCTACTAATTTCTTAGAGTCCTCACGTAGAATAAATCTGCTGCCACTGAGGAACATCAACAACAAGCTCAACTCAACAGCTTTGATGCCAGAATCAAAAAGACAGCACCAGATGGCTTAGTTTCTTGTCAGTATTCTTTTAGCTCAGAGCTACTGTCTCCAACTCTCACCTTTTTCTTCATTCGATCTCTCTCTCCTTCCCTCCTCTCTCCTCTCTTTCCTCACTTCCTCTCTGTCACTTGTCTGTCTCCCCCTCTTTTATCATCCTCTTCCTTTGCTGTCCTTTCATCTCTCCCTCTGTCACTCTTTCTCTCCTTCTGCAATGTGTTCCTGCTGTGATAGTGAGTCCAATCATTTATTTTAATTAAACACGTCAGCGGACAAACTTCTCTTTTCCTATGCTCATCATTTTTTATTAAACTTACTATTACTTCTTTCTTCTTCTTTTCCCGCCTTGCTGCTTACCTTCTTTTTGGTATGTAAAAACCCCGTCTTCATCTTTATTCTGTGACTGTGTTGTGCTGAGTTTGAGTGTGCATGCTATCACAATAAATATATTGACAACACGTCATAACTTGCATAACCCTTCTTTAAAATGAAATTTAAAGAGGCTATAACCAATATTTTACAATAACAATGTATCCAATGACAATGTGAAAACAATGTGACAATGTGAAAGGGGTTGCTCGTAGTGATGAAGCTACAGAGAATTATCTCTCGACTTTGCAGCTCCGCTCGGCTTTACAGAGCTTTATAGTGAGTTTCAGCTCATTGTTTAGCTGTCCGGTCTGTAAATTTATTGTTTTGATTCACTCTCACCGCTCTCATAACATCATTTTCAGCTGCAGCAGGCAGCAGTTTTCAGCGAAGAAGCTCTTAAAAACCCACTGCACACTACCTGCTCAGCAACAAGCAGCAGACAGACACAGTTAGCGACTAGCTGGTGAACATAGTGGAGCATTTAGCAGCTAAAGAGCCAGATATTTCCCTCAGGAGTTGAAAGAGACCAAAAACAGAGCTAAAAGAGAATGAATATTGGACTTAAATATATATAACACAACTCCAAATGAATGATAATGTTGCTCTGTAACTGCTGGACGTGTAAATGAGAAAACTGTTAACTGCTAACAAGGAAGGCATTTATAGTGGACTTTGGTCTGCAGTTTTTGTTGTGTTGCTCTTGCACAGCAGTATATCTGGAGCATAACATTGATTTTTACCTTCTGACCGATACATTGTAATGGTTGATATCATCAGCCAATTTAGGCTTATCACAGATACGTATATCAGTATCAGCAGATATGTCAGCCAAAAAGTAACACAAAATTACAGTAAAAAAATGCCAAAGATAAGATATGTTTGAGGTCATTTAGAAACAGTGTTGCCTTTACATCGGTTGTCCACCAAAGAGCATGGACAAGTTTTTCAACACATTTAGTCAGTTTTTAATAAACAAATGTAAGGGATTATCAAAATTGTTTATTTATCTTATGTGTTTTTATTTTTTAGAATAATTCAAATATAGTAGTAGAATCGGTCAGGCTTTATTGTCTTTATTGGCTCTGATGGTAGAATCACCACTCAGGTGGGTTTTGGGCAGGGGAATCATTTGAAAGCCATAGGCATAGAAAATGTTAAGCATGACAACTTGGCACTTTAAGTGTTTTCTTTTCCTTTCCTTTTGGTCTTTAAAATTTAATATGCTGTGAAAACCCTGGAGTGTCAACTGTGCCTCTGTTTGACTCTCTTCTTCAGCTCTTTCAATATAATGTGACAGACACTGTTGAAGGCAGTGGCCTATGAGACCGCCATTCTGGCTTGTCCCTGTAGCGCTCTCCTTTTAGCTAGCAGCACTCTGCTGATTCTTGGGGGAATTTAGTAAATTTTGTCTCACCCTTGGAGGTGCTTTTGTCATGCCCGATCTCGCCAAAAATAACCTTTTGACTCATGTTGAGGCCTGAGTCATAGTGTAAATACTGTGCTGTTTCTGTCCTTTTTAACTACGCCCTCAAATTCATCTAGAACCCTCTCTTCCAGCATATTTAAAAAATGCAACGAGTGAGGGAGCAACAACTGTAGGAGGGTCGGGGGACATGGGGGAGACTGACTGACACTGATTAGATTTTTTTATATAAATGTCATGACGTAGATAGGCCCCAACTGGTTGACTCTATGTCAGCATTGGCCTTGCAAGGTTCAGGGCCGATTAAAACAGTCGATGGCCTCTTGAGCCATTTTCAACCCATGAAATGCCGATTTTTATAAATTTGGTAAGAAATGTCAATATTAACACCAGCATTGATGTGTTTCATCACAGTACAGTCATATCATTTAAGTGTGCAGTACTTCTTTAAGCAACTATGACAGAAATGGACAGACTACAAAATGCCCATTGTATGTGTTATGTGTATATGTGTATTATGTAAGTGAGAAACAGCCAATTTAATTTCCAATTGCAGATGAATCACTGAAATTTTGTACGTAGCTACCTCAGTTTTTTAGTTAGTGTTTGTGCTGAATGTTGTATCAATGTTCTGATTAGAAACAAATTTCAAACAAAATCAACAAATCTCATCTTGTGTGTAAATGCAAGCATGAGCATGTCTTGAGATATCCTGTAGGATATTAATCCAAATATGTGTGTGAATTTCATTTATTCCTTTTTAGCTCAATCTAATGTGACAGACAGCGTGTTGGAGGTGGTAGCATATGAGGCCAGGAGGCTGTTCAGAGACCGGCTAGTTTCCTCCAAAGACCTTCACACCTTTGATAACATCCTCTCTTCCATCATAAGGGGAGACTGGGGCTCTGACGCTCTAGACAACATGACTGGTAGGAGATAGCTCTATTCTTACTGACATACACCTTCATTCAAATCATACACAGACATACAAAACAAGTGTTCACAGGCTCAGATGGATTTAACAGCCCAACATTAGTGCAAAGCAGGAAAGTTTCCATTACAGATTGACTACGTAATGCAGTTCATGCCAACGTTTTCATTGTTCCTGAATGAAGGTAATATTTGATTGGCTCTTTTCTTTCACAGGTCTGCATGTATGGCAGTTTCTCAGTTAGTGGTCTGTTTGCTTATTTTAAACCAGCATGACATTGATGACATTTTTCCTTCTTTCAATTGGTTTGACTGCTTCAAACCACTTAAAATTCTAAACAAAACCCATGTGCTTAACCATGGTTCTCATTCACTGATCAAGAATATACTGTCACCCACAGGTAATAACATTTTAATTCCTGGGTTAAAGCAGGGGTGAGATGTTGGCAACTGGTTTTAAATCCTGGTTGGAGCTGGCTGGACTCCAATGCTACACTTGCTGCCAACTCCTAGTGTGAGATAAATGATAACAAAGTCATACAAGAATCAAGAGTTATACCAGAATCATGTCCAGTGTTGTCCACACTATACAGGAGGTCCCCTTAGGACCCTAAGATGAGCGACAGTAAAGGATAAATACAGATCCCACCCTCCTTACATATAAATGTACATAAATGTACTGTAATAGTAATATTAATATAATAGTATGTTAATGTACTATGCTTGGTAATGATCCCCACTAGAAATATCTGGGAAATGCAGGCAAGAGCAAGTCATAACCAGTTTTCATCATGCAGTATAAAGAAAGCATCCAAAGAAAGCTGGCTCAACTCAGAGAGGTGTAATAATCAAGAGCAGGTCCTGGCTGCTGAATAAATACAGACATATCTATAATAAACAAAGGCTTTCAGTGCTGTCAGTTAGACTAAAGACACCAGAGAGACAGAGGCTGTAAGGATCAATTTGTTTCATCACATCAACACATCCAAAGTGTGCTTTTAGCTACATGGTCATAACAAGAACCAACTCAACCAACTTTATACTTAACATCATTGGAGGAGCATACATGTAATAGCATAGCTCAGTGACTAAGAGACACGATACTGCAATATCCCAGAATGTGGAACCTGGCAATAACTGCAGAGACAGAGCAGTACCTTGCAAGTGCGCTAGCTTTTTTTCTTGAACGTCCCCGTCATCTGCACACCCTTCTCCACCAACCTATTGGCATTGCCTAGACTGATGAATATAAACATAAGCAGTCTGCATTTATATCTAAGCTGTGAGAGAGCATCAGCCAAAGGCTGGTACTTTGTAGCCTTAGTGAGAAATGCCTCTTCCAAACTGTAGGCAAAGGTGCAGTCCACCTCTACAACATCTGGTATGTTAGCTATGGGATATGAAAACAGACCAAAATGCACAGGTTGAACATTCAGACACACATTTAATTTAATTTTCATGTTATTTGACTGGTATCAGTTCATGTTTGTGAAGGTACTGCCTTTGCAGTGCTCATTCTTTTGTGTATTTTGTCTCAGCTCTGTAGACAGCCTCTACTGTATGTCATTTGATGTTCACATATGCGGGCATGTTATTAACAATCTGCAATATTTCTCCTGTGTGCAGCTGGTTTCTATGTGACATGGGGAGCTTCTGAAGGGACTGTAATGGCTCCAGGCCAGTCTCTGCCTCCTCATGGTAAACAACTGGGACGCTTGGATTCTGCTGACCTAAAACAAGTTATACAGAAGGTACACAGTGTGGAACTGTGGTCTGGTGTGTCGTGTGTCTGTGATTTTTGCTGATTAAACTTTTGAAATTTTGAAAGCAGGAGTTTTATTTGTAATGAAGTATTTTTACTTTACCATAGTAATTTAAGGATCTGAATACCTGTGCTTCTTTTATCTGGTGCTGCTTTTACCTCCGTGTCTCATTCATGTGGTTGTGTTTCTTTGTCTTTGTGTTCTTACTTTCATTTCATTGTATTTGTCAGAGCGTCTCTGGTGCCTCACCTGTGTGTGTTCCTCCCTTCATTTCCTCCAGGGAGTAGTGCTGTACAGTCGTGATAACAGGGAGCTGGATCTTCTCCTGTTCTGGGAAGTGTGTGACTTTGTGTCCAGGGTGGATCGGGTACTGAGCCGGCCTGGTGGCTCTCTGCTCCTGGCAGGCCGGAGTGGAGTGGGTCGGCACACAGCCACGTGCCTGGTGTCACATATGCTTGGATACACATTGTTCACGCCCAAAATCTCTCGTGGTTATACTCTTAAGCATTTCAGCAATGATCTCAAGACGGTAAGAGGGGATCATCTTTTTACTGGCCCAGTTGGTTCACATTGTGCCAAGATAACCACTTTTTGCAAAATACACTTAGATAGATAGATGTACTGGCAAGCTTTTTAATCATCTTCCCATTAACACTTTATCAAGTGTTTTTTATTTCAGATTTAAATTGCCAAATTGATTGTTGAATGGCACCTGTAGGTAGCAATTAAATCATAAATGCACAGATTAAACTTTGGTATCAGTGTTCCTGTGGTGTGTCGGGTTTATATGTATATCAAATATATATGTGTATGTATACTGTGTGTGTAGGTGATGCAGCTGGCAGGTCTTGAGGGCCAACAGGTGGCTCTACTGTTGGAAGACTATCAGTTTGTTCACCCAGCTTTCTTAGAGATGGTCAACAGCCTGCTGTCATCAGGTGTGTATTGTGTTTCCCTTCCATTTTTATGAGAAAAGATTTGACTTGTTGGACTTCAAGGAGTTACAACTTCTGTTTAGGGTTAAGGCTAGAATTTGGATTAGGTTAATGTTAGTAATAAAAGGAATGTTTGACATTTTGGGAAATTATTCGCTTTCTTGCGGAGAGTTAAATGGGAGGATTGATACCACTCTCATGTCTGTACGGTAAATATGTAGCAGGAGCCAGGAGGTGGTTAGCTTAGCATAGCATAAAGACTGGCAACAGAGGGAAACGGCTACCTTGGCTCTGTCCCAAAGTTACATAATCTGCCTACCAGCACCTCTAAAGTTAAATAATTAACAAGTTAAATCTCATTTGTTTAATCTCTACACAAACTGAAGTGTAAAAACAAGTTGTTGTTTTACGGGTGGTTTTGTGCTGGACTATTTCTTTGCCGAGCACACTGACTTCCTGGAGTCTCTGCTGGTTGCCTGGCAACCTCAAGGTGAGACTCCAGTGAGCAAAGTGCAAAACTATTCCTTAAGTTAGACATATAAAGCCGGTTCTGGGCCTACTATCTTATATAAAGTTTCTTCTGAGAGATGCTAGTGTGTAAGAAAACCCTGATCATTTCTTTGTGTGTGTTATGTTTCAGGTGAAGTTCCGGGTCTGTACACCCCAGAAGAATTGGAGCCTCTCCTCTCCTCCCTCAAAGATGCTGCTTCCCAGGATGGATTCACCGGACCACTCTACAACTACTTTTCCTACAGTCAGTACTGTATATTTATCAACAGCACAGTCCCTCTGTCTGGCTGTCTGTTAATCATTAGTTTGTTCTGTTCCCATCTATGTGGTTTATCTGGTACTCTGGTCCTCGTCTCACTGTAAAACTCCCTCCACTGTTTTGTTCCCCAACAATTCTGCTATTTGTTGTTTATCACACCCCCTTAGGAATCCAGCAGAACCTCCACATTGTTCTGATCATGGACTGCTCCAACTCTAACTTCACCATCAACTGTGAGAGCAACCCAGCTTTCTACCGCAAGTGTTCTGTCCAGTGGATGGAAGGATGGTCTGAAAGCAGCATGAAGAAGGTTAGTGGAGGAGGAGGAGGATGACAACAGTAAGTACAGCGACAAGATCAAAAACAGATATTTAATCAGCAATTACTGGTAAAGTTCGCACAAGTATTTAAGATCTGGCTAAAAGTATTGAGTATGGAGATTTACATAATGCCTGGAAAGATTGAAAAGATAGACTTGTGCAGCCCAGACTTTGATAATATTTCTGGCAAGCTAACAGCTGCTCTGCTGTAGCCCCATACATATTTATATGCTTTACCAGTATCCAGTGGCTCCAGAGCCCATATTGACCCTATCACTGCGGGGCATAAAAAGTAAATTTGCTTCCTGAAATTTTAAATCGAAAACATGACACTTTATTTTTAAAAAGCAGGTGAGAGAAGGACATTTTTAATGCATGCATCAATGCTTTCCATCAAAATTTGACGTCTGGTGTCTGTAAACCTGTACCTTGTCAGATTCCCGAGCTGCTGCTGGCAAAGACAGGAGGGGAGGAGAATGAAAGAGAAAAGGCCACAAAGGGGAAAAGCTCAGGTAGGAGCACATGTACTCACTGCAAAAGTCTATAATCATTTAGAAAATGACCCCTTTTGATTAGATAACAGTTTTAATGGTATGACTTGTGTTGTTTTATAATGATGATGATTCTTTTCCATTATCTGATTTGAAAGTAAGTCAGAGGCTTATTAACATTATTTCTAGCTGTTTATGTTTATGAAATTGACCTAAATTTAAACCAGTGTGCTCACAAGCTTCTTCATCCTCTGCTCCCAGCAGGGTCTGCTCAGGGAGACCTGTGCCATTTGTTCCTGATGGTCCATGAGTCATGTAGAGAACATGGCGCAACACCCAGCCAGTACATGGCCTTTCTGCATGTTTACACTGCATTATATAGCCGTAAGCAGAGCCAGCTCACAACAAGACAACAACATCTGCAGGTACAATATCAGCTATAGCACAAGCATGGAGCATGGAGTACTCACATCAGGTGTTTGTTTGATTGTTTTCCACAAGTTAATTTAGTAGGCAGCCAAAGATCAAAAAGTAGCCAGGTTTTTTAATTCATGTTTGATGAGTGTTTGTGTACCTCAAAATATAAAAGTAAAAGTATGTTGTTTACTAACTCGGTTATGGTGTGAAGTACAGATATTGTATGTATGAGGTAAGGAGAAGTAAAATAAAACAGTCATTAGTACTCTGTAGCATGCTGACAAAACCCCATATATTGGCAAACAATAGCGGGAGCAAATGTATTCAAACAGATTTTACCAGAATGTTGAGCACTGATAAACTCTGATTTCTATCTACAACATTCACATTCTGTCTTGCTGGACGCTGGACTTGCTATAGAGTTTTCTAGGTTGTAGGCATCGGAGTCATATTTCATGTCTCTCACACCATATGATTGACTACTTATGTCTGCAGGCTGGAGTGTCTAAGCTGAACGAAGCTAAGGCATTGGTCGATGAGTTGAAGAGGCGGGCTGCAGAGCAGAGTGCACTGCTGAAGACTAAACAACAGGAGGCAGATTCTGCCCTGCAGGAAATCACCACCTCCATGCAGGTGTGTGTGCTCTGTGTGTGTGTGTGTGTGTGCTCTGTGTGTGTGTGTGTGTGTGTGTGTGTGTGTGTATGTATGTATGTTTGTGACTGTGTGTATGTCAGTGTGTGTAACTTTGACACTCAATAGCAGGCAGGACAGAGGTCCTTCTCTTCTTTTCTCTTCCAGTTTCTTGTCTTCTCTTTGCCTCTCTCTCCTTCACTCCTCCTCTCCTCATATGTATTATATTATACAATCAACTTTCTGGATTTCCCATAGCAGTGTCTCCCCTGCTGTGAAGACACTATTTATTTTGTGTGTGTGTGTATGCACATTGGTTTGTTCTGTGACTTCATCCAGTGTTTTCTATCTCCTGTTATCCACATTTCCATTTTCTCCTGCTGATGCTATCTGGAGGATGGATGAATGGATAGGAGGGAAAAAAGGAAGCTGAACCCTGTTTATTAGTTATGATATCCTTCTGTCTTTCTCACTGTGTCTAATTTGCTTTTTGAGTGAGATGGAGGGAAGGAGAGAGAGAAGAAACAAGAGAAACAAGAAACGAGACAAGGAAAAACTGTCAGCAGAGTCAGTTTGCAGAGTGATAATTAACGACTAGACTCACCCCTTTGGGTTTTAGCAGCCATGTCTCCTGTAGAGATAGAGACAGCAGGGAGGGAACAAAGGAAGAAGACTGGGACAAAGTGATGAATAGTTGACACAAGCTAGGTGGAAGAATGATAGAGGCTTGGGGAAGATGGAAACATTCAGAGGAAGGAAGCAGTGGAGGAGGAAGGGAAATGAGATTTGGAGAATCAGGGAATCAGGGAAATATGATAGGAAGGGGTGAAGGCTTGACAAGGGGAGAATTGAAGGGATGGGGAGACAGTAGACAGTAGACAGTAGCCAGTTTCATCTTTACTTAGAGGAGGACTGGGGCTCTCTGACGCATCTCAGAGTTGAAGTACTGAAAGAGAGACTCATTTACATTTTAAAAGGTTGTTTAGATTTAAGTTGTACTATCTCTAGGTCTGGGGTCAAGATTTCTTGGCAAATAGCAAGTAGAAGGGAACATACCGTATACAATATTCTTCTGTTTCAGAATTTGAAACATTTAAAGGCTGTATCATCAATCCAACACAACATCACGTGATCTTTTTGATTATCCAGAATGCCAGTGATCAGAAGACAGAAATGGAAAAGATAAAAGGGAAGATGGCTCAAGAAGTGTCCAAGATTGAAGAGAGAAAGGCCAAAATAGATGACGAGCTAAAGGAAGTACAGGTATACACATACATATAACTGCCCTCTAGCTTTTCCATACTTGCCACCCCAGCTTTACTCTCTGTATCTCTGTATCCCCCCTTCTTCTTATCATTGCTGCCTTCTAGCCTTTGGTAGATGAGGCAAAGCGTGCAGTTGGAAACATCAAGCCTGAAGCTCTTTCTGAGATACGCTCCCTCCGCATGCCCCCTGATGTCATCAGAGACATCCTGGAGGGGGTACTGAGACTGATGGGCATCTTCGACACCTCCTGGGTCAGCATGAAGAGGTGAGAGGGGAAGAGATGGCAAGAATGTGTAAAAGTATAGACAGAAGAAGGGCGACAAAGAAGGATGTATAGATGGATGAAGAGATAGTTGCCCCGTTGGGAGTAATTAAACTGACGAGGATCTTCAACACCTTTTGGGTTACCAAAAAGAGGTGTGAGGAGGTGATGGGGTGTTAAGGGATGGGTCGGGACAGAGGAAGAAGAAGGGTAAAGGGTTGACACTGCTGGGAAAGGATGGAGAGAAGGAGAAATCTTCATACCTCAGTTAACATGAAGACCTGTTTTTGTATCTGTTTTTAAATTGGAAAAACACCCAAACCATTCATTTCTGCTCAAGTTTGAGCTGTACTCAAGACACAATATTCTAATTTGTCATCCCATTCAAACGTTGATATTTCCCCACGACTTATTCACATGGCCGAAAAGAAATTAAACCATGTGTCAAAAAAGAAGTTGTGGTATATTTAACATATTTTAAATGATAAATATGTCAAAATACGTATTTGTGTGTGCATCGCATGTACTCATATATGTATGCTGCATGACTGTGTCAATTCCTTTATGTTTCAATCTTAACATTAAATCATTTCTTAAATTAGCTTTTGGTACAAATCACTCATCTGACCGTGGGCACCTTTAGAGGGAATCAGACAGACAAAAAACATTCTGCCCTGTTAATCACTCGTATAAAGTGGGTGAGCCAACTCCACTCTGAGCACTGCAAGTAACAAAGACAGTGAGTGAGTGTGGTTTGTGTGCGTGTGTGTGTGGGGGGGTGCTGAATATGAGTAACGAAGAATAAGTAACTGTTTGCGCTTAATTAGAGATGAAAGAACTTCTCATGAGAAGTCTCATAATTTTAGGCTTGAATTAACATTAACTTCCTAATTTTCTGGATAAAAAGTCACTTTAGTCCATCCCTCTCTCTAATGATCTGTCTCTCTTATCACTCTATCACATCAAACTCTCACACACAACATCTTTTCTGTGTGCCTCTCTTTTTCCCCACTGCTTTATTTGTCACCTACTCATGTCCAATTCTCTCTCTCTGTCTTGTTTTTTTTTCTTATTTATCCCATTTTTTGTGTAGCTTTCTGGCTAAGCGTGGTGTGAGGGAGGACATAGCTACATTTGAGGCCCGGAACATCACCCCTGAGATTCGCGAGAGTGTGGAAGAGCTGCTCAACAGGAACAAGGCCTCCTTCGATCCCAAGGTCAGCTAGTCATGATAGCAGAATGAGAATTAGACGTATGGTTGTTGGACATTTTTAAGCCCTTGTTGATTTTTTGTCGCTGGCTGAAGATGGTATTGTGGTTGTTGTTATAACTGAGTTGTTTCTGACTTGTGATGCTGTTGTTATGGTCAGAATGCAAAGCGTGCAAGTGCAGCAGCTGCTCCTCTGGCTGCCTGGGTCAAAGCCAACGTCCAATACTCCCACGTCCGAGAGAGAATAGAGCCACTGGAGAGAGAGCAGGCGGGACTGCTGGAGTAGGAACACACACACACACACACACACACACACACACACACACACACACACACACACACACACACACCACTCCAGATAAGACCTAAGAATAATTTTGATTGATTTCTTCAGGACAACCACACACCTGTTCATAAGCTAGATGTGTAAACAAGTTGCAGTTTTTGGGCAAAAACCTAATTTTTCCCACGCTTGTCAGTGAGCTTGTGGTCTTGGTCTTAATCCGACAGCTCTTACTCATGCTCTCTGATGCACATAAACTATACATTCTTATGATAAACATAGACACACATGAGATATCTTACTGTGTTGATTGTGTGTGTGTGTGTGTGTGTGTGTCCAGAAACCTGAGAAAAACGGAGAGTAGGAAGAATAAGCTGGAGGACCAGCTCAACTCTGTTGGAGCCAAAGTCAACGAGTTGAAAGAGAAGTATGCCTCCTTCCAACTTTCCATCTATTCTTCTAGCCCTAGATCTTTCCTTTTCTACTATATTTCACCTGTGAGAAAAATCTTATAACCCTTGTAATGTTTTTGTAATAAACCATAATTCTGATTCTTCAACCTCACAGTGACCATCATTCCCTTATGACTAGCCCTGACTTCAAGTTGACTAAAATAGAAAAAAACAGCAAACAAACATAGATGCAATCAGGGGCAAAACAAGAATTTGCTCATTCTGTCTCATGGTGTGGCCAGATAATAACTGGCAAAGCGAAATTTACATTCAAGCTATGGTGAAAAGCAGGTATGACCGGAAATGATGCAGCTTGCAATAAGCTTCTGGGGCTAACTCGGCTAGCAAGCTAACAACAGCTTTCCACAAAGAGAGAAATTATTAAAAAAAATTGTAGTTGCCTTCCCTTTCACTCACTGCCAGCCCTCCTTCTCTGCTACTTGTATTCTTCCACCATGTAGTTATATAAACAAGGATACAAACAATCAATAGGTTTTTTCCAGCATCTTTTCAATTGGCTGGACGTTGGCCAGTCTCAGTACTTATCAGGTCATAGTTCTACAAAGGTGAACTTCACACTGCAAGTGTGACCGAGCCCTTATGCTCTCCCTGTTGCTCTTTCCTCCAACATCTTCAACCTTTGCTCTCTCCAACCATCTGTCCTGCCATTTATCTTCTGATCCATCCCTGTTCGTACAATCATCTCTTAACTATGTGCGTTGAACTGAAAGATTTTTGCTTTCACCAACCATTCCATTCCTTTCCTCTCCTCTCCTTCCTTACTCTCTAGGCGCCTCGCCTCACCTCACACTGTATTGTATATCAAATTCCAAATTCCATGCCATATGTACAGATTTGTATTCTACTTTCAACGGCATGGAAGCAGCTACAAATGGATTATACATCAGAGAAATTATGATATATTTACAATCTATATCAAGCACATTTATCTATTTACTGATGTCAGGTTTCAGTGTTATACTACAGAGGCTGCTAAGTTGGAGGCTGAGGTGACAAAAGCTCAGGACACGATCACTGCGGCCCAGCAGCTAATATCACAACTGGATGGAGAACACACGCGGTGGAACGCACAGGTAGTTTGATATATCAGTGTTGACGTGTGTATTGGTGTGGGAGGTTATACACATTTACTAAGAAAGGGGCTCATTTACCATGTAAGAGCAACAGGAGGTGTGTCTGCGAGTGAGCGAGTGAGTGTGTGTGTGTGTGTGTGTGTGTGTGTGTGTGTGTGTGTGTGTGTGTGTGAGCGTGCGTGCGTGCGTGTGACAGGGGGATGTATCCTGCTGTCTTGAGTCCCTTCTGGCTGTTTTTACTCCTCTCTACAGCATCTGTCTGCACCTTAATTAAAACACTCAATCTCTTCCTGACATACACACTCGCACACACACCCTCACACTCACTGCCTCCCTCAAGGCTCGCACCAAAGAGCCAGTTTACTCTCGACTCACGTATTTCCATATACTCACACATACACGCACACACTTTATCCCTAACTCTCTAGTTGCAGTAACTCTGCAGTAGCTGTGGTTCGCTATATGTTAATGCCTCCAAATTGTTTAAGTGTTTGAAGGGAAGGGAGAACCACAGAGAGAGAGAGAGAGAGAGGGGTACACAACTACAGAGTAAGTGGTCCAGAAATAGACACATGTTTTGAGTTGAAGGATGTTTGACAGTATTAATACAGTAGACCAGCGATTACATAGTCCTGAAAACCTGCAGTCTCAGAGATGTGGGCATTCAGAGATCATAAGGCTTGACAATTAAGCCGGATGCATGGTTATTACTAGCCAAACATGTGCGTGTGCATTTGTGATTCCCTGACATGCTACTAGACTACCTCAAAGGAATCCTGATAATCCTAGAAATTACAGCAGTAATGTCACATTAGATCACAATGTTCAAGTGTGTCCCTGCATTTGTGGGTTACTTTTATCTTGTGTTCTTGTCAGAATCAGTGTAGATATTTTGGGATTATTTGGAGCTATGAGTTGGGTTTATGGTTAATCAGTTTGGAGGAGGGAAGGGGGGGTCACATGCTATGTCCACATGGGCCAAGTTACTTACATCTCTCCTTTTCCTCCATCTTTCTCTTCTTTCACCCCTTCCTTTCTTCACATTTTCCCTCTGATTCCTTTCAATCCCTGTGGTTCCCTTGCCTCTCTTGTCTTTCTCTTTTCATACTTTTTTTTCACCCTAATCACCTATCTGTCTGTCTACGCCTCCCCCTCCTCTGTCTTGTCTGTTTTATTTCTCCCTGTGTTTCTCTGTCTGTCAGATGTCTGAGATAAAGAGTGAGTTGGACACGCTCCCTATGAGGGCCATGCTTGCTGCAGCCTTCATCACCTATCTGTCTGCTGCTCCTGAAGACCGTAGAAGACACTGTCTGGAGACATGGATGGCTCAATCTGGCTTACAGAGTAAGTATACAACACACTAGCACCAGCATATGCCAACTCCTGTACTAAACAGCCTGCACAAACACACTGCTACCCACACACATGGCACAATGCACTGTGTTGATACATATACAACACTTGCAAGCTCCTGGGTCTACTAAATGTTAGGGCTGATTAAATAATTCTGAAAGTGGAGTGTTAAAATTGCTTGATTCCATTTAAATAGTAACCACTCGGAGTCTACCATTTACACCATAGTAACTACCTAACTTCCCAATCATGTTGGTGTTTTGTCTTTAATCCCTCTGTCAACAAAAGCGCCTTTATTTTCAATCATGTGAGTAACCTAACAAGTACTCCCATAAAAAACACACACTCACTCATTAAAGATTGCAGTACTTGATAATCCTGTTTTTCAGCACTTTCTGGATTTTCACCTTAATTTGTCAGCTCTTCTAATCAGATATTAATATTCCATCCACACAAATGAACCTATAAAATGTGTGCAAAGACTCTTTCAGCACTAATTGTTGTGCTATTAGCTGCTCTGACCATATAATTCTGCTTGGCAACCTCTTTCCCAAAGGGCTTCAGATGGGCATCTAAATCCTAAACAGTTGAGTCGTCCACGATTGCTTCTAAATCCTTATGTCCATTGAATGACTTCTCCTTAAGTTGGTTGTCAAGATTACTTAGTGACCCCACTTAAAGTGTAATACAATGTGTTTAGACACTATTGTTGAATTGGGACTTGTTGTCGAGTGACTGTTTGAGTGTCTGAGGTTGGATTAAAACGACCAACTCTCTTTTGAGTGAGGAAATATAAAGGCAACAAACAAGCATGTGTATTTGTGTTGCGTGTGTTTTTATCAGAGTTTGACTTGCGGTCATTCCTGTGCTCGGAGAGTGAGCAGTTGATATGGAAGAGTCAAGGGCTGCCGTCTGATGACCTCTCCATGGAAAATGCACTTGTCATACTACAGGTTAGACACCTATTTGTCTGTATGTCAAATTGTGTTAATCTCTCTGCTTTTGTTTTAATTCCCTTGATTTAAGTTTTTGTGAGTCTGAACTTATTAAAGAATGTTTTTATATTAGCTCACAATAGGTCTTTGTCTTATGTGTTGAATGCACTTTTTAAAAAAATACTTCAAATCACAATATAACTACAGCATTTACTTGTAACAACCAGTCTCTCTCATTCTGCCCTTGTTGCCATTCATCTGTCCTCCATTTGTCTGTATTGTGTTTGTGTGTTGTTTTTACCATTGCTGCCTTCAGATCAATGCACTCAAATTACGGGTAAGAAGTTGTTCCATAATTCATCCTTATAGCCCAGACTTAGCTTAGTTTAGCCTCTCTGTTTCTTTCATTGTCTCGGTGTGTGTGTGTCTCCCTTACAAGTTTGTGTTTATGTGTGTGTGTGTTTTAGTAGTAAATGTATAGACTGAGTTAGACAGATGGGATATATGTGTGAATGTCCATGACACACAAACAAAAAAGCAACAAAGAGACCAGGGTTACTTCTATCAGTACGCAGAGTACGAAAAGGCTGTGGGGAATAAACCAGCCTGAGATGGTTTGAGAAAGAGAATCCTTGAGCAAGAGACCATGAAAGAGAAGAGCACAGGATGAAAGGAGGGTGGTGGACTTCATTCCTTTGCCTGGCATAGGAGTGATGCTGGGCGATAAGCATGATAGCAGTGAGACAGGACTGAACTACATGCACATATACACACTCACACACACGCACACGCACACACACACACACACACACCTCCTTTTCCTCAGTGACTGAGCCTCTTTCCAAGTAAAACTATCCGAAAACAACATAACTTGAAACAGAGTTCTGTATCATTGTTCTGTACTTAGAGTGTGGCCTGTCCTTTCCTGATCGACCCCTCATCCCGAGCTACAGAGTGGCTACGCACACATCTCAAACAGCACAGGCTAGAGGTTATCAACCAACAGGTAAACACACTCACACATACAGAAAGAACATACAATAGAATAGAAGTCATTAACTGTTCCGTTGCATTAGCACACTAATTTTCACACACATGCACACTGGTGATATATTCAAATCAATCAACCCTAAACCTAACCTATGAGTGAGGTAACTTTTATGTCTTCAGGAGCCTGTAAAGCAATTCCTGTCAAACATTATGTTTCCTTAGATGTCCTTGATTGATCTTTTTCTTCTTGTCTGATGAATCCAAGTCTATTTGAATTCCATTAGTGTATACCCTTATCATTTAGTTGCCACCACTGTTTGACAGAGCGTATGATTAAGCCACCTTCACCTTTCTCCTCAATCTGTCCAGTCGTTGATTTTAACAAATGATATGATAACATTAAACAATGTAAGACTGTATTACTCATTACTTACTAATTACTTGTAAGTAACAAGCAAAATTAGTGTCAGTATTTATTACACCCTTAAAGCAGTAATTTACATTTCGTGGCATGGTGCTCTTAAGAAGATTGAATATCTCCTTTGTCTTCTGTGTTTCTACTGCTTTATAAAGGCACTGTAATCACAACTGTAATCACTACTGTAATCACTGCTCTATCCGTTCTACAATGTCTATTCACATTTAATGAAAAGAATATATATCTATAAATGAAATGGCTGTATTTTTTACTATTTGTATTTGTTCTCTATATATTATTTATTTTATCCCAGTATCTGTATTGTCTGGTATATATATTAATTACAGGTCTTACATTTTTGTTGTGCTAGTTTATTTTCTTGACAATCTTTCTCATAGTGTTCGAGTAGTAAATGCTGCTTTTGGTCATTGATAATTTTGGTAATTTGGTCATTACATAACTGACCTGAACATGACATAACTGCCACAGATGCACACAGGACAGACAAAGCCAGATGACCTTTAGTGTGTGCTTAAGTTAACTGAAAGGACACTCACTCATTTTGAGAAAAGAATATATTTTCTAATTGTTGTTGGGGATAGTAATGATATTGCTATGGCATGTTATAGAGTACTGTGTCACCAACCAATACTGGAATTCAAGGTATTCTTACAATTGTGTGTCTGTGTGCCTGCTCTCTATAGGATAGTAACTTCATGACATCTCTGGAGCTGGCGGTCAGATTTGGAAAAACCCTTATCATCCAAGAGATGGATGGAGTTGAACCGGTGCTCTACCCACTGCTGAGGAGGGACCTCATAGCACAGGGTATGCCCACACTCACAAACACCATTTTCATAAAACAAGTGGGTGTGGTGTGAAAAATAATCTATCTCTTTTGAGCGTAATTCAGAGGGTTCTCCAACCATTGATTGCTAACTAAAAGCCGACTATTCGCCTCTATCTGACTTTTTTACGCTGAAGTGAAATCCTGTTTTTTTGTGTATCAGTGTCCATTATTTGTACAAGCACAGAAATAGACCCTTCAGAGACAGATGGTAGTTTGTCAGTAGGAAATCATTTATTGAGTTACCCTGAATTACTCTTCGTCTTTGTTCCTCTCACTCTAAAATGAGTGAGGTTGTAGAAAGAGAGACAATTTTTATACATAAAAATCCATTATTTTACACTGGCGCTGTCAGATTCACACATACATACAGAACATGCACACATGTTGTAATTATATGGTCGTTTGAGCCACTGAAGTATTCAAACAGCTGAAAAACGTCGCAGTTATTGCAGTTATTTTATGGATAAATGCTTGAAATTCTCTAAAATGAAAAAGAAATCCACAAAAATACATCTTACGTTGGCTGTCTTTGAATCTGCCCTTCAAATTTCACCTGTGATATTTTAGTTACTTGGCTTAGATAATTGCATACCAATCACAGTTGCAAACAGCTACTTTAATCATATAGGTATGTGTAAACAGAGGTTGCAAACATACCTGTGAAAATGAGGGTGATTCATAAGGCTATGAATCATCCAGGGAGAGGCGGTTGTCTATTTGAAGCTGAATTGGAAAGAGTGGGGGCAGAGAAAGTGTGAGAAAGGGCAAGTTATCCACTTAAAAAGTGATGTTGAACAGAATGGGAAAAAAGAGGAGAGGCGAAGGCATGGCAGTACTGCATTGCAGACATCTAGAAGACAGAGAGTAGAGGAGAAAGTAAAAGGGTGAAGATAGGATAGTGGCCACTGAAGACACAAGTTACAAACCTGTATGAATACAGTATATGTTGTTAACAGAGACTCTTTCTTTCTTTCCAACTTCGACACATATGCGCACACACAGGTCCAAGATATGTGGTTCAGATAGGAGACAAGGTTATTGATTACAATGAGGACTTCCGTCTCTTTATGGCAACACGGAATCCCACCCCCTTCATACCCCCTGATGCCGTTTCCGTGGTTACAGAGGTCAACTTCACTACCACAAGGGCAGGCTTGCGAGGACAGGTAACCTTCATAACCCACATTCAAACACAAACACTATCTACTATAATAACCCAGCAGTAAATGGTACCCTTGTCAATCTGTGTTCACTTTTGTTGATACTTTGTTGGAGCAGTGTTGATTAAACTGCATGGTGTGTGAGGCCATAGTCTGTGGTCGTGTTTTGTAAAAGAAAATAATACAATGAAATAAAATAAAAATTCTCCTCCTACTGCGACCATAGCTTCAAATATGCTGCAGATTTTCTGTTCTTCAGCTGGCAGTTCTGTTCTGTTTGTACTGTATGTTGTAGTCATGCTGTATGTCCACTTGCCCACTTTTTGTTTGTGTTTGTGTGTGTGTGCGTGTCTGTGCGTTAGCTGCTAGCCTTGACCATCCAGCAGGAGAAGCCAGAATTGGAAACTGAAAAAACAAGACTACTACAACAAGAGGAGGACAAGAAGATACAGCTGGCTCAGCTGGAAGAATCACTGTTAGAGGTACACATGCAGACATACAACATACAACATACAGTGTGAAAACAAAGTAGAGGAGAATTCTACATTTTGGGGTACTTGGAGAGCTTGTTGCTGGGGCAGTACCCTATACTTTATTATGTATGTTACAGTACTTCTACCATTTGTACCTACCAAAGCACAATTATGTATCCCAGTAATTAAAATGTACCTTTTATCAATATATAATCATTACAAAATGTTGAGAAAATCAGTGTGCAACTCCCCTGCACTGCAGACCTTGCTGTTACTAACTTCCACTGTTGGTCTGAGGAGTTTGTACTGGACAAAATGAGACAATGTGTACAAACAGGAGGAGTTGCCAGTGCTGCAACAAGGATGTGATCTGTCACCGACTTCCCTCCTGTGAGCACTGACAAGATGTCAGTGTTTGATGGCGCACTCAGCCAAGCCGGAAGCACCGCTGCCGGGTATTGAACCTATGTCTCTGTGGTGGTGGAGGAGTGCCTTTTCCTCTGCACCACCCAGCCTTAATCAGTGGGTTGACTTTAATAATGGTGTTTTTAGATCAGGGTGAATTTGTGTAAATCTGTGACTTAAACAATCAGAAACTATTTTAGAGCACTTATGCAGCTGGGACCATTATGTTCCTGTAATGGTACATCTGCATGTGTCTAAGTAGAGACTGTCAGCTTTAATTTTAGGTTATGTCAATACATATCCAGTTTCTAGTTTGAGAACTAGGTCTCTTTTATATCTGCGAAACACAACTATAGCGAATTTGTCTTATTATTTGTCATATTAAATCTTCTGGAAGCCTTATGATTTGAATGGGAATGTTAGAAGGGAGTAAAATTACAAACTTTCTTCCATTGTATTTCTTTTCACATATTCATGCCAGGCATTATGTCATTTTACATCCACGGTAACAGTTAATGTCCAAATACTTAATGGGGCTCACTGTTCTTCCAGTTCCAGGAAAAACATACAGAACCAAATGCATATATACTTTAACAATCAAACACTCACACACACACACACACACACACACACACACACACACACACACAAACACACACACATACATACACATACAAATAGATAGTGCTAAGAGCAGGATGTCCGTGCTTCAGTGGTACTAGACATGTAATTATTCTAGAATTGTAGGAGCATATTGGACTTGACATTTCCATGCTCCAATGCTTTCTCATCTATTTTATTTGAATTTATTTGAATACATTTTATCAGTTCGTTTCAGAGAATAGATTCCACAGGATGAAGTGGGCGAGTCATGGCACTCAATGAAAGCTTTAAAAAAAAAAAAAGGTTGGCTATTCTAAAACGACAACTATTGCTCCTGTAACTTTTATCAGATCTCAGATTTCAGCCAACTGACAGATACATGACATACTCTCTCTTACTTCTTGTGTATCACCCCACCCCTCTTTTCTCCTTCTCTCTTACTTATCAATTACTCCCTTTCTACCCCTGTCAAATCCTTGCCATATCTTTTGTTTGTACCTGTCTGTCTATCTGTCTGTCTTTTTCTTGTGTCAGACCCTGGCTACAGCTCAGGGTAATATTCTGGAGAACAGGGAACTGATAGACAGTCTGAACCAGACCAAGGCCAGCAGTGCCCTGATCCAGGAGTCACTACTGGAATCACACAGGCTGCAGGCGTCCCTCGACCAGGTATTGTACTTCAGGCACACACACACGCACACAATCACAATCTGCCCCACTTTTTATGCAGTTTAATTCATTTTTAAAGCCACGTGGATGACCTGCCGCTTTGTTTGTGTGGTAAGATCCCTTCTTAATGGCTTACAGGTATGAAGTGAGACTCTGTAACTTTCTGGAATCAGTGACAGACAAATCCTGAAAAGTTAGCTGATACTAACAATTCAAAAGGACATTTTTATTTATTGTATTTTAAATGTATTCATTCCTTTATTATACTTTTTGCAATGGCTTCAGAGGATTTTTTGATGATTAAAACTATTCGGAATAAAACAAGATAAGTATTCATGGTATAAATGTAATCTTTTAAATGTATTGTCACATTTCAATTAACCAGTTGATCTTTAAAAATAATCTAAATATATGAAAATAATCACATTTTTAACAACAAGACTTTTGTCATGTTTACTATATTTTATTCAGACTATATCCTACTAGTATTTGTAATTCAATTTGACCATTTCAAAGAGGATCAGTATTAACCCGTTTATTATTGTAGTGTAATAACCAAGCATCATCAGCATGGTTTAGTTAGGTATTTCCCTTCACAACGACTGCTATACTGTTCACTGTTCACTGTTCACTGATCTGAGAGAGAGAGAGAGAGAGAGAGAGACGGCTGTGGCTCAGGAGGTAGAGCGGTAGAGTTCGATCCCCAGCTCCACCAGTCCACATGTCAATGTGTCCATTGGCAAGTGAACACTGAACACCCATGGTCAGACCAGCACCTTGCATTGTAGCTCGCTGCCATCGGTGTGTATGGGGGAATGAGAGGGAAATTGTAAATGCAATTAGATAAAAGCGCTATATAAATGCAGCCATTTATAGAGGGAATGTAGATTGAGGGCTGTGACGGAGAGAGAGTCAGAGAGCGAGTGCCGATGACAGAGAGGGTAATGTAGAGGGAGGCGTATGACAGAGAAAGACACAGATTACGACAGCTGGAGATACAGACAGAGACAAAATGCTTTGTTTGTTTGAATGTATAATGACATTTATGCGCAGTCTGAAAATGTAGGATGACTCTACTTTTGTACTGTTGTGTAATTTCTAGAACAAAGTATCATCTTTTATTCAATACGTTTGTTGAAATTGAAAAGTTTAGGCTATTATCTACAATAATGCAGTATTATCTAGTACAAACAAGCACAAACTTTTCAAACCATTTGGGTGGTCTACAGATAAACAAACGCTGCACACTCACTGCACAAACTGCTACAAACATCAGATTGCACAGATGCACAAGCATGGAGCTATTGGAGATGCATTACATAATCATCCTCTAGGGTGCAGTGTTACACCAGATCTGTTTCTGTAATTTTCTCTGTTGTTTTTATTTATTTATCTTTCCCCCTTTTCTGTCTTTCTCATATGCACCTCCCTGTTTTTTCCCCCTCACATTTCCTGTCTCATCAAACCTCACGCTGTCCACCCTCATTTCTCTTTCTATCTCCTTCCATCTTGATTGAAATAAACATTTTCTATTCTACTTTTCTGATTATCCGTATAAATCCCTTTCCCTGGCATCCATCCATCTGTTGTATTTTCTGTAACTCTCTAAACATGTGTGGTTCTTTTTCTGCTGCTTATGGGTTTCTTTCTCTCCCACTTTCTCTCTGTCTCTTCCTCCTTGTTTTTGTTCTAGGAGCGGGATGCCTACCTGCCTCTTGCAGAGAGTGCCAGCAAGATGTATTTTGTCATCACAGACCTGTCGAAGATCAACACCATGTACCGCTTCAGCCTTGCTTCTTTTCTGCGCCTCTTCCAAAGAGCTCTTCAGGCCAAGAAGGTGACTGGATGCCACACAACTCTTAGAGTACTTCCAATTCCATCCAGCACAGCAGTGTTTCAACATGATTATCTCGCAAAATACAATACATCACCAACATCATAACAACACCTTCATGCAACTAAATCATGGGTGAGACCATATTTTACCTGACTCAACAGTTTGAATGAATTAGATATTGTTTTAGTGTGATGCCAGCTGATTAATGCTAAGGTGGTTAAATCTGGTTGATGTATCATGTGGAAATGGGCCATATTTATGTGCATGGATAAAATGACACAAGTGCCGCTTAAAGGAATAGGTTTGGGAAATACTCATATTCCCTTTCTGGCAGAGAGTTAGAAGAAAAAATTGAGACCGCTTTCATATCTGTCTGTTAAATTTAAGGCTACAGCCAGCAGCTGGTTAGCTTAGCTTAACACAAAGACTGGAAACGGGGGGGACAGCTAGCCTGGCTTTATTCTATTTACTTTATTTAGAATATTTTAGAATATTTTATTTTAGTTGATGTCAGCTTGATTTATTTCAGCCCATTTTAGTTTTCAGCGAGTTTATCTCAGTCTGACCTGTGCAGCTGGAGAGCATCATGGACTGTCTATCGCACTGCTGTTCTCCATCTGAGCCCAAAACACTGTCTGATAACCAGAGCACACACACACAAACAGGCACACAGACGTTGGGTTGAGAGATTGAGCACTAATTCCCCAAATCCTGTGTGGGTTGTTAGAGCCAGTGCTGTCATCCAAGAATGTCACCAGGCAGCAGCTGGTCACCACTGTTTCGTGTTTGTGTGTGTGTGTGTGTGTGTGTGTGTGTGTGTGTGTAGGTAGGCTTGTGGACATATTCAATGAGTGTGGTCAGAATACTGCACTGATTCATGGACTCCCTCCCTGTATATATTTTGGTTGTTTGTTGTATTGAATGAGCAAGTTTGATTTGCCATGAGCTGCAGATGGTTCCCGAGATCTGGAAGAGAATTTTAACCTGTCATGTCCGACATACCACACTGAACACTACTCCTATTTGCCCCCACACATTAGCAAACACACACAACTAAGCTCAGACACTGTATACACAAAGTGCTAACTTGCACTCACTTAACACAGGTGTTTACATGAAATACATGCTTGCAGAAAACCTCAAACAGAGATTCAGGCAGGTAAAACAGAAGGACAGACATGTTGAACTGACAATAGAGGACAGAAAGAGAGAACTACTTCTGAAATTTCTCTTTTTCTCACAATTCCCCCCTGTTCTCCAGCATTTTCTCTATGTGTCTGATTCTCATGCTCTAATTCTTCTGTTTCACTATTACTATTGGATCTTCCTCATCCTATATCTCACTTTTGTATGTCTAAGGGATCATTCTGTTCAATAGTGTATGTACATTCTCTGACAGTTTTACGGCTGTCCCAAACCCTCCTAAAAGATACTTAAAGGTGAACACCAACGTCCACCAACACTCTGGTGATTCAAGTCTGATCTCTCTGTGGTAATTTGTATGTCAGAGAGAAAAAGAATGAAAGCGTGTCTTTGTGTCTGTGGCTGTTGAACGACCCTGAGACATTCAGGTTACCCTGATGTGACAGAAACACTTTCAAATAAAAGTATCACTGCTAACATTTTTAATTTCCTCGCGGGTTTTATTATTTAAACCTCTTTAGTGAGAGCATATCCCTCACGCTTTGTCTCACCAGTTTAACTGCCCCATCTCTTTTTATCCTTTTCCCTCTCTCATTGTGTGCATGTGTGTATGTTTTTATGTGCATTTTAGGAAGCAGAGAATACCGAAGCCAGGATTGCTGCTTTGGAGGCCAGCTTGAAGAATATGGTGTATGAGTACGTCTGCCGGTCGCTTTTCAAGGTAATACACACACTCACACACAGAACTAGAACAAATGTGGGTTTGAGCATCACTCCGGTGATTTGTATAGGGGATAAGTGGGTAGGAAGATTTTGGCTGATGTAAACCATCAGATGGGTTTGCATTGCAAAACAGGATCAGCCCATTTTTTTTAAGAAGACCCCCAACATTTCTGCCTTGTTAAGCTGATTCAAATGATGGGTTCTGAAATCAAACATCGGCCATATACACATAACTCATCATGAGCCAAACTCACAACTACAGAGAAATTCCTTTGCCAAATTACCTAATGTTGTTTTGAATAAGTAGGTCATTGTGTTCAGTTGACATGTTTGACACTAACTGTTAAGAAAAAGTTGATTCTGCAAACAAAGTAGACTTAATTAACCTTACAAAGCTCAACAGGCAATTTGGCATAGCATAGCCTAAACTGAAATATGGACTGAACAACTAAAATACAACACGTACCTCCAACAAATACTAAGATTTATTTTTATTAGAGATACTAATATTAGATTATTGTTATTATAGTATTATCATGGCATTTATTCAGCTGCATACTCCTGCTTTACTCCCCAAATCCTCTCTCTCTCACTACTATCACAGTTTGTTGTATCTAGCCAATGCGTAATGCATTATGCATAATGCAAGGTTTAAGCTGACAGGCTAAAAGTAGTAGGTCACATTTTGTACTAGTAACAAGGTTGATTTGAAATCTTTGTGATTTAGTAATATAAATTAGTAGTATGGTAGTATTCTTATTGATTGTTTAGACCCAATGCACAATCTGTTAAACACATACATTTACACACTTACACAATCAAACCTCTGCAACCAACAGAGTAATGAAGTGTCAAATATTGACCAACAGAGCAATCATTGAACCGATCAGGCAGTAAATGTTAAATGCAATTTCAATGTCTTTTGTGTGTGTATGTGTTGTCTGTATGGTAATGGCAGTTTCAGGGTTAACGGCTGATTACATCTATAGGCTATTAACCCAGCACTTGCACACAAACACACGCACACACACACGCTCACACACACACACACTCATATAGACAGCAGCAGCCCAGTTACTAGCAGAGAGGAAGCATTGGACTGCATTATCAGTGCTCCTGTCAACACCCCCCTCTGTGCTATGAAGGAGATAGCTTCAAGGGGGAGAGGAGAGAGGTGGGAGAAGGGGTCCAATGAAAAGATAAAGGTGGATAATGAGCGAGAGAGGACAAAAAATGAGAAAAAATAGAAGAGGACAATTTGAGAGCAGGAGGTCATCAAGATTAGAAAATATCCTGATATGTACATCTTTGGAAATAAATAAGCAAACCACCCCATATTTTTGGAATATCTGTATTTTTTATGGCAGTGGTAGGCACTCAGACTATTCTGTATTTGTGTTCAATTCCACCACAAAAACAAACTGATTCAGCTTAATAATGTATTGATTGAGCATGCCTAGACACATCAAAGACGTGATAAAGAATCAGGATTACTCCACCAAATATAGATTGTTGGACCTCTCATGAGCAAAGATGTTTTTTTATTATTATTTTCTTATGGGTGTAAACTTGTTAAATTGTTATTTAACCTATAATGAGGTGTTTTATATTTTGAACAGCTTTCATTTTCTCCAAATGAATGTCTTGAATGAGAATATTTTCATTTTAAATTAAAATGAAATGGGTTCCATGTTAAACTATACTGCCTGGATATGCCTGTGAAGCTTAATAGTATTCTCTTTATTGATAGGGTAGCATATTCAAATGAAAAATCTGTGATGAATTATGGTGATGTTTACTGAAAAGACAAGCAGATATCTGGGGCAGATATTGCGTTTTTTGTTTAAGTGTCATTCCATTATTTTGGGCTGGTTTGGTCTCATTTGACACTTTGTCAATATAAAGTTTAGAAAAAACTATATTGAATAAAAATTACAATATGGACAGAGTCAGACAGTGTGCATATATTCTACCTCTGGAGGACAAAATAAGTACATCAGATGCCAACAATATGTAGGTTTTGTCACTTGTGTGATCCATGCAGAGCACCTTAGCAAATCTTCCTGAAATATTTGTCCAAGTCCAGAGAGAACATGCAACAGTAACAACGTGCAAGTTGTTCTTTTCGACACACTGTTGTACACTGGAGGGGTGGACACTGAGGAAATTATATTTTTAGAGTTGTAAAGTAGTAAACCACCAAAGATGGAAAATATTGTGTATCTGTTGGTGTTTAATGTACATGGATGTCTATGTGCAAACACTTGGTATGTTAGGTTTTGGGGTGGCAGGTATAAGCATTCAGGAAGTTAACTGTGTTTGTGTGTGTGTGAGAAAACGTGGATGCAGTAGTTTGAGTTGCTGTGATGTGCTGAAGTGTGACATGTTCCAGGTTGTACTGTCTACTGAGGGTCCTGTCAGAGTGTCAGTATGGCAGCAGTTCACAAAAACACTCATAGACTTTTATCCTCATTGCACTCTGTTTGCTTCATTTTTCAATTCAATTCAATTAGCTTTATTGGCATGAATGTAACAGTGTTAACAATATTGCCAAAGCGTCAGGTAATAATGAGATTAAAACAATAATAATAATAATAAGAAGAAGAATAAAATAAAATAAAAAATAAAAAAGGTACAATTCATAAAAATCAAGAAAATAGAAAAAACCTTAAATACACATATGTGAGACTGTGGAAGTGTGTGTTGAAGTTTGGTGTGTGCGTTGATGTTGGTGTAGGTGTGTGTGTGTGTGTGTGTGTGTGTGTGTGTGTGTGTGTGTGTGTGTGTGTGTGTTGATGTTGGTATAACAAAGACAATATTGCCAAAGCATTTCTCTCTAACACTTACAGTATATGCACACACTCACACTCACACAAACATATACACACAAAAAAACTGGACATGTGCCATTCTGTGTTTGATCAGTCACATCATGTTGCTCAGCTCTCTCGGTTCCACTGTCATTTCAGTAGATGGAGTTGAACTTGGCAGCTTGCTGTAAATCATCCAGACATCAGATAAAGAGACGAACCATGGAGAGGGTCGGAAAGAGGGCACGGTAGTGAGAGCTCTAGTCCAAATGTAACCAGAAGGTTAGCCTGATCGCACCTTAAGCTGGTGCAACAGCTGTTGGTAAACGTACAGAATGTAACATTAGGTGACAGGCAGAGATGTGCTATGAAGGTTATTGAAGTTGTGGAAAATGTAGAAATACTTAAACCCTATTGTCCCTCTTTTTTAAATTTATTTTTGTTTATGATTACTTTTCAGAAGAGTGGAGGTGTGGTGGGTTGCAAACACAGTTTTGTCTAACCATTTCATTTTAAATGGAAGAAAAATGTATTTATATATATTTTCCATTTGTTCATTTATGCATGTGTCCAGATGCCTACCACAAAATAGAATGAACCCATTAAAAACTACTTTTATTTTGTCAAACAATTCTCTTACACTTTCAGTTATAGTCTTAAACCTTTATCACGACTGAACATAGGTTGTAAGATCAAAACGCATCGAGCTGAGCCCTACAACTACTGGGAGAGAATAAAAAATAAAATAATAAATAAAAAAAACTAGGGAAACACTAAACATAATGTGTGAGGGAGACTGAAATCCTTCACATTCTTTGGAAGAAAAAGATATTGTGTCAGTCTGTGGGTGTGGGTGTAGGTGTGCACGCTGATTCAGTGTTTATGTGACACACTACCTGACCTGGGTCGCATGCTTGCGTCTTTTGTAAACAGCTTGACACAGGAATATTGTGGGTCATGTGGTCTGGTGTTCAAGGGTCCCACATGGCTTAGTCCTATGTTTGGAAACATAGGTTGAACTTAACTATTCCTTCATTATTGCTCTAGTATTCTTGCTAGTAGTATGTAGTTTTAAGACGCTCTTTAAGGTGGTTGTAAAAGACCACTGTGAGTCCAAATCATCTCATTTAATCATTAGATGCTGGTGCCCTTCGCATGCTGTCTCTTTGGCTAACAGGTTTTAATCTCTTCCAGTGATGCTGTAATTCAGTAACTATTCAGTAAGTACATCTGAAAGATTAATAGCCACTGTGGTTGCAAAAGAGGTTTCCTCAGATAGATTATGTACCTGATTTTTCAGCAACAATACCTACATCTGCTAGCAATGATAGCAGCTACTGTGAATAGCCAAACTGATTAGATTGACACAGTCATTTGGCTTATTGCCACTTTACAAAACACAACACTGAGAGTATTATTGAATTGCATGCTTCTTATTCTTCTAATTTTCTTGTCCTTGCCAGTGCAGTTGTTAAGTGCATAAAATGAAATTTACATAAATATACATGACCAACACAGAAGCAGTGTGGCTATATTTCAATGTGGATGTCATTAGGTGCACTGTCTGTTATTAAGTTTGGTGAATAAGTATTGCAGTATTATTATTTGGAGTTAAAAAAGTCAGCGAATCCATAATAATACATACCGTAACTGTAGAAAAAAATAAGACATTAATATAATGCTTTTGTAGGCCATTTACACCACAGAAGTTTATATAAAAAGTCAGGTATGTAAGGAAAAGGACATTTAGTGTTGCTCATTTTTAGTTGTCACAAAAAGGGCATATAGCAAACATGCTAGTGGCAGGAAATCGAAGAACCAGGTTAGCTGTGCTGCAGTATCGTGGCTACTGTAAAACCTGAGTTTACATGCAGCTGGTCAGTAATCAGGTTTCTTTTGTCCCTCCTATTTCCTACATGTACCTGTCTTTAAAATCATTTACAGCATATGTTTGATTGTTTACAAGTTTTTTTGTTTATGAGTTTGTTAAGATAGAAAAAAACAACGGCATTAGAGGAGGGTTTGAACTTGTGAGGTAACAAATGAATAATTGAACAAGGCCTTCCTGTATCATCCATCTGGTGTGTGTGCTTGTGTGCATGTGCATGTGTATGCATTGCTGTGTGTGTGCGCGTGTATGTACATTTATGTATATTTGCTTTCTGTATTCTTTCTCCTTGCTTTCTCTCTGTTTCTCTTTCTGACATATTTACTGTATCCACTGGAGACTCTTGGTCACTGTCTTTCTGTTTCTCTCTGTGGATGGGAGTGGGATAGGCACCTTGCAGGTCTCTATAGTGCGAGTATTTTCCTTGCATTTGCCCCTAAAAACAGATATGTGCAAACTGGAAAAAGAATTTACAAGCACAGCACCAAACTCTACATGTTAATGCATCATTTTCTGCCACATTAACGTATCATTTTGTGCCACCTACTGCCGAGTGCAATATGTGTAACTCTGAGACAAGGAACTAAATATTTATGTGTAGTATTACTGTAAACAAAAAGTTAAATTAACACGAACAAACTCTACGCGTTAACGCGTTATTTTTGTGTACGATGTGTAACTCTGAAACAAATAACTAAATATTTATGTGTAGTACTACTGTACTAAAATGAACACAACCAAACTATGCGTTAACGCATCATTTTCTGTCACGTTAACGCGTCATTTTCTGCCAGCTACTGGCTAGTGCAAGATGTGTAACTCTGACACAAAGAACTGAATATTTATGTGAAGTATTACTGTAAACAAAAAGTTAAATTAACACGACCAAACTCTACGCATTAATGCATAATTTTTGTGCACGATGTGTAACTCTGAAACAAGAACTAAATATTTATGTATAATACTACTGTAAACAAAATGTTAAATTAACACAACCAAACTCCATGCATTAACATGTCATTTTCTGTTGCGTTGAACGCTTCATTTTTGTGTGATGTGTAACTCTAAAACAAAGAACTAAATATTTATGCGTTGTATTACTGTAAACAAAATGGTATAGTATACTATTATGAAATTATAATGAATATACTAACATTATATAATTAATATATTCATATTATACTAACATGATACTATTTTATTCCGTTCTACTTTTTATTTGATGTTATAATATTATACTAATACACAAATTTATACTATATCCAGGACATGGATAATGCAGCTGCAGTGGACAGATGTAGATTTAGACAGTGCCATTGTGCCAATATGTGCTCCTTCTAGTCAGCCTCGTTCTAAGAGCAACACATCCCCCTTGTTCAATTTTACATTTATTTTACTAAAGTTATTGTTATAAATATTGTTCAGTAACATTGTTTACATAAAGTGTGGTGTGGGTGGTGTTGGTGTATCGTGTATCCGTCCGTGGTTCAAAAACTCAAAAAACAAAGTCCCACATTCAACAAGCTGCAATGTGCCAGTCACAGTAGAGTTTTCTGTGATGAGTGTTTTCACTCTTTCACTAGAGACTAGGGGCTTCCACTTCCATTGTTCTTCACTGGTTTTCACATCATTAGTGCACACAAGGAGAAGGAGCATGCACAAACGCACATGCAGTATAAATATGTATGTAATACATTGTTAATAAACTCTGTGTTACTTTACTTTTTCCTGTTCTTAATTTCTTTGTGTGCCCCTAAATTTTTTCATTTAGGAGAACATGTACTCCTTGGGAAAAAAGTTAGCGTAGAGCCCTACCTTGATTAGTGGCCGTTTCTGTTATCTCTCTCAAACTCTACCAGCGGATGATAAATAAGGAGAGACAGGCACAAAGAGAGAGAGTGTGTATGGATGATACAACAGCCAGTGTAGTTCTTGAAGTCCCTGGGGCTTTTTTGTCAGTATGTAGCAACCCTTTCCAAGTCCATTAGTTAGGCAGACTGAGATGCATATCATGCAATGGGAATATGAGTGTGTTTGCCCTTGGTCCGGAAGAGATGCTAACATTTTGGGCTCTACCATCACTTTCTTTGTTTGTAATTGGGTTTTGAGCATTTCCATCTATTCCATCATATTCCATCTGTATCAGTCTCTCTCTCCTTCTTTGTCTCTGTCTCAGGCTGACCAGTTGATGTTTGCGATGCACTTTGTGAAAGGCATGTACCCTGAACTCTTCCAAGAGAGTGTGAGTATCTTTGTAGATTTAGAATCTGCATTTTTAGGATTTCATCATTACTGATTTCAGTGACAAATTAAATATAGATATTTCAGCTTTGGACCTGTCAAATTTTAACATTACTCTTTGCTGTAGGAATGGGATGTCTTCACTGGATCCATTGTAGGGGAAATGTTTAAGAAAGAGGTAAGCGTGGAGCTTTATTTCTGTGAATGAGAAAACACTGTACCGTTTCTGTCTTTGACTTACCCTTCTCCTTGCTTGGCAGGAGTTCCCTTCTTGGATTGATCAGGAGAGGCAAGGAGCAGTGGCCATTTTTAAAGTAAGCACAATTATACATACTGATGTACACAAACATATGCACTCAACACAATATATGTCCATTATTACACCATCCCCTGCATATGTAGTGTGTGACAAAAGCGCAACAATAACAGAATAATGCTTAATAATGTAAACACTTATTTTGACATTTGGATATTTTCTCCAACCAGTAGAAAAATAATAGCCTAATGCGATTTAAATAGAATGCCAGTTAAGCAGTCCTTACTGAGCTTAACATTATTTCTTGACCTGTCTTTCACCCTTTTATCTTTAACCATCTCTCTTTCACAGGCTACATTCCCAGCCCTCTACCAGTCCCTGTGTTTGAGTGACTCAGACCTTTGGCTGTCCTTCTCACAGAGCTCGCAGTGTGAACAGGAAATCCCATCCTCCGTTGCCAAGAAGATTACTCCCTTCCAGCAGGTCAGCTTTCAATCAAAAACCAGTCATTTCATCAGCCAGATGGAACAACTTATCATTATTTACAGAGTATATAAAAAAAGTGCACACTTCTTTTAGCTCAATTTGTTTGATTGTTTATCTTTCAGTTAGCAGATTTGAGTAAAATCAGTTGTAAAGTTAGTCCATGGGTCAGGGAAGAACTGCACATAGTGCCACCATGTGGACATTTATAAAACACATTTCATTTAACTGCGAGGCATAACGACAAAATAATTTTTTCCCAGATCTGTTGGTTCAAAATGAAACTTCGGTTTAGGCCACGCCCATTTCTGCCTTAACAGATTGTCTGATAATTTTGCAAAACAGTTTTGGATAAACACTCATCCTAAAAAACAGTTTCAAATTAGTTTTTTTTGTTTTTTAATGTATGCCACACCATTATGTTAGAATTTTGATGATTAGTGATATTTTCTATCACTAAGTGTATGTGATGTAGGTCCAAATCTCGTTGCAGATTAAATCCTTCTCATTATTTTTTTTTTTTTAAAGAATTTTTTAAATCATTTTTCCATAACAAACTTAGAGGATAGGGCAGCCTTGGCAGAGGTGTGCACTTTCTAAATCCTTTGTAGTTATTACTGTGATGGCTGTAATGTAAGCCCATTAAATCTATTGTTATTTTTTCACTATTAAGGAGACAGCGTGATAACAATAGAAATAAAACAGTTTGGTTGTGTCTTTGAGCACACCCCTTCACATGTGGTTTGAGATTGAATGAAGATTTAGCTAATCCCATTTCAAAGCGTGATCAAGACAGAAGCCAGTTTTCACTAAAGACAAGTACTTGTCTTTAGTGAAAACTGGCTTCTGGACCAATGGACTTACTCATTTAATTTGTTTATTAAAAAAAAGAACATCTCAAAGCCTCTGTGAATTTGACAGTGGATATGTATCCAAATTATTATTATTTTTCTCAGAACTGATTTTTTGGATACGTAACACTTTTGTTTGATATGAGTGAGACTGACCTTCTGTCAAACACATTTTAATGGATACCTGTTGTTTCTTTCTTCCTCAATTTATCTTTTACTCTTTGCTCTCCAAAGCTGTTATTGGTTCAGGCAGTCAGACCAGACCGACTGCAGAGTGCCATGGCAGCATTTGCCACACAGGCTCTGGGTAAGTGTTTCATTTTAAGACTTTTCATTTTTTAATTATGTCAGTCAATGTTGCCTAAGTGGACTGGAGTTAAGCTCAGTAGCGTTCTACCACAATACACTTAAACAAACATTTATTATTCACAATTTCCCACTGAAGAACAACAAAAAAACCAAAATCACATTCACAACATATTCATGCTGCCCACTAGGCACCTAGCCGCTCTGCAAATGGGTCTCATCTTTATTGATATTGTACTTCTTTCCTTATTTGTACAAAGCAAGACGTATGTATGATGAGCTGTTGAAAAATGTGAACAGAATGATTTGTTTTTGTTCTGATTAAAGTTCAGTAAATCTTTGCCCTTCTGAATTTTACTATGATTGCTTTGAATAATGAGCTGTAAACATCATGAATGACTAGATCCTCCTTTATCCCTTTTGGTAAACTACTTTACTTCTGCCCTCATTCTGCTGTATAGAAAAATACTTTTTTTTTTACAGGCACCTTCTGCCTTTACACTCCACTCAAGCAAAATATTCTCAGAAAAGGCTTTTATTCTGGATTTCTGAGCTATACTTTAATCATCAATGGTGTTATTTTTGTGTCATGATAGTCCTCTCCACACTTTCTCTTTATGTGCCTTTCATCACTGTGAGAATTCCACTGTCCTTAAGTAAATACCACATACACAAACACACACACTTCTCCCTGGTGTCTTTTCTCATTGTCTCTGTCTCTCGCACACAGACACAGACACACACACACACATACACACACACAGAGTTATGATGTTGCTAGAGAGTGGTTAGTTTATCGTGCTTAATGAGCCCATTCATTCAGTCCAGATAATCCTAATGGTGTGTTGGCTTCTTATTGCGCTATCTGGGACGCTGCTAATTGGTGTCAGGTGAAAGTTATATGCAGGTGTTAATATATGTGTATAAAACAAAATTTCAGTTGTGCATGTGTGTTGTTGACAAGACATGCTAATTGACTGTTTTTTAGGTTTATAGGTTCTGCCTATGTTAGCTGTGCAGCATTGCTTTGTTTGTGTGAACAAGAGCATGTACATTCATCTGTCCATCAATATGCCAGCATTTTTGTGTGTTTTTGGCCGTTTTTGAGATACTCACTCACAATCCAGTTAATCACTAATACACTAAGTAATTTTCTAGACAATTTAGCTTGCATGTTAAAAAGGAAAAACAAAATTGTTTAAAGTTTCTACTATGATTAGATTTAGAAAATTTACAAAATAAAACCATGTAAAACTAATTTAGAACACACAACCCCAGTTAAGTGGCCTTCCTAATATACTGTTATAAAGGTTAATACATACTCGCATACATACTTGTGTTTCTTACATAACACAACATTTATAACATAACTAAAGGTTTCAGTTTTAGTCGGTTCAGTTTTGTATTTTGAATATAAGCACACACTCTTTATTTCCATTACTCTCTGGTCCTGCACCTGCCTTTGTCAGTCATATAGTACACCAAATACACACAGGCATTTTAAAAAGCCTTACTGAATGTGGTAACCTTTGGGAAATGTATGTGGTTTGGACGTCAGCATCTTTGTCACATGAATATTCATTAATGAATAAACAGTAACTCAAGGCCAAACATTCCTCATTTTAATGAGAAAACTCATTGTAAAATAGAGAAATTTACATTGTGCTGTTCCGATGGATTTTGACAGTAAAGTAAACCTGCATGAGTTTGTGATGTCATCAGGTAACAGTGGTCCAGTGATATTGAGTCATTTTTAGGCTCAATTTATGTTTGAGAATATTCAATTCAATTCAGTTTTATTTATATAGCGCCATATCATAACAACGTTATCTCAGGGCACTTTGTCATAAAGTCTCTGTACACATAAAGTCTCTGTACACATAAGGAGTCGGTCTAGAACGACTCCTTATGAGAGCAAGCACAAGCAACAGTGGCAAGGAAAAACTCCCTTTTAACAGGAAGAAACCTCGAGCAGAACCAGGCTCTGGGTGGGCGGTCATCTGCCTCGACCGGTTGGGTACCAAATTATTATACAACCAAATTATTTTAATATTCAGCTTACAGCTCTTAGCTAGAAAATGTAGCGCAGTAAAATCACCATTGGTGCCGTTATAGTGACCCAAGATTGGTTCCAGGAATCATTTTCTATGGAGCAGCTTCAGCATGCATCTCTTATTGACTTTTCACTGTATCATTTACTCTGCTGATCTACATGAGGACAGCACAAATCAAATTTACATTCACAAGTTAAAGCTGAGCTGTTTGATATTACAGAAATAACAAATGGGAATTCTAATTGAGTAAGAAAAGTGTATTTTATTTGTTCACTTAACAGGAAAAATACAAATAATCATTACATATGAACAAAACGGAGTGTCTACATTCATGCTAGCAGCTCTGGTACAAAATGTTTACCCTGTTCACTGTCTTGTTTAGCGTGTTAGTATGCTCACATTTTATAATTGGCGCTAAACACAAAATACAGCTGAGGCAATGTCATAACTGAAGTTTTGTAGCTATTTGCTCATAAACGACAAATCAAAAACTTTACTGATGATGGTGCTACATGGAAAATCAAGGCATCAATTTAGACTGACGTCTAGACCATTTTTCATGCCAATTCATCCAATAGTTGTTGAGACATTTCACTCAAACATACAAATGTGTACCTTATGGTGGTGCTAAAGGAAAGGCCACCAAAGTCATTAGGATACACTGTCTGCAAACCATGAATGTCTGTAAAAAATTTCATTCAATATGGTGAGATATTTCAGTCTGGAACAAACTGGTTGACTGAATAACCAACAGAGTGACATTGCCATCCATTAAGCCATGCCACTAGTGTGGCTAAAAAGAAATACAGCCGATATAATGTATTTTAGGCATGTAGCTGAGCCCAATTTGAATCCAGCCTGGGTCCTTTATTGCATACCATACCCCTTTCTCTCTCTTGTGCATCCCTTTAATTGCCATAATTACTATGAAGTGGTGTGATGGGATTTAAATCCATGTTTAGCTATGAAAATAAACAAATTTTCAATATCTACGCCAAACTGCATGCATTTAACAGTATGTACCTTAGCATTTATCTGTCCTATTGTGATTTGTTTTTATAAAACAGCTGCCCCGTGTGAGGCTTGAACTCACGACCTTCAGATTATGAGACTGACGCGCTGCCTACTGCGCCAACGAGGCTTGCAAAATCATATAATGTGATTCAGTCGAGTTGTCACTGTAGCAACTGTGGGGTAATGAGGCAGAAGTAACAAATGAAAAAACGTTCTTAACGCAACAGCCACTTATTTGCTTGTTCCGCAGCTTTTCACCATATCACAGTCTTCATTATTTGATGGAATTGTTCACTGTGGCTGCCTCAATGGACACAGTCGGGTGGGTGAGGGTGGGTGATGGCCGTGTGCGTGCATGGGTCAAAGATAACAAAAACAAAAAGCAGGACAAACAGATTAACATCATGAGTATTGAACAGCAATAAATATAAAGAAATTGTGTTGTACAAATAAATGTTTGCTTACGAGGTTTGGCTTTGAGGGGGGGGGAACAGCCTTTCTACAGTCTTGGTCAGACTTTTCTGGTGAGGCAACTTCCCAATCAAGAGGGAGCGGAGAGAGGAGGTGGAAGTCTGCTGGGTGGCTGCAGTGTGCTGGGTGGGGTGAGAGAGCTGGGTGGTGGCAGCGTGCTGGGGAGTTTTCCCAGCATATTGCTCTTCCTTCATAGCAATGGCAATCCTGCCAGAAGGAAAGAGCTCAATATACTCCTTGAAACACCTCTTGTTGTGGGCATGGTTTTGGGAGTCTTTGCTTCCGAGGAGTTGTCACAGTTGCAATTGTGGAGTAACCTGTATCTGCACACCAAAATGCAGTATGTACACAGTATGTACAACCAGTGTCTTCCCCATTGTGATGTCATCTGATTTTAAAACATCTGCCCCGTGTGAGGCTTGAACTCACGACCTTCAGATTATGGATATAATAACTCAGTGGTAAAACATGAAAATACAGTGGCTGAGGCGACTCATGAAGGTGGCATACAACTGGTGAGAGTCAGTTGATAACCTGTCGATGATAACCTGTCTATGCTCATTACCAACATTGGCTGCCCAGGTAGCGGTGCTCAGACCCGATTTAACAGCACTGGATATCCCCTTGCAAATCTGTCAGGTACTGGACTGTTTTCTGCAACCAGACCTCAGCATGTCCAGTCGAGCTGGGAGACAATGCCATGGCTCCAGCTGATAACCTTCCGCTTGCATCTTCGGCAGGGCAGTTCTGCAGGTACTCAGATGCAAAAAAGTACATCATCCCCACAGCCACAACCTGCCTAATCTTCTGATGCATGCCAGCTGAGGTCAGAAGTTCTTTGTGACAGTCTGGATGCGGATAGGTCAGCTTCACTTGCCACAGCTTTCATTGCATCCAGAGCAGCAGGGGATGGCCAAAAACTTCTTGTCCATGAGTTGACAGTTCACAGTCATGCTCAAGGTGACTGATGTACGGCCTATTGCACCAACAAGGCCTGAAAAATTCTGCATTGTGATTTCGAGGAGTTGTCACAGTTGCAATTGTGGAGTAACTTGACTTTTTGAAATGTCTGCCTGCTGTGTCAAAGAGGCAGTTCATTCTTGACCTTGGAAACAACAATTAACAAAATGAGTAATAATTATTTTACACAGCATATAACCATTTGCTTGTTGCGCAGATTTCCACCATATTACATAGTCTTCATTGTTGGATGGAATTGCTCAGCTGTTCAAAGTGTCCTTTATTTCAATGCTGGACTTGTTCGGCATCAGCTGGTCTGTAACTTATTTTAAAACATCTGCCCCGTGTGAGAATTAAACTCACGACCTTCAGATTATGAGACTGACACGCTGCCTACTGCGCCAACAAGGCTTGAAAAGTTATATAACATGATTCAGTCAAGTTATAACTTGCAACTTGCAACTGTAACGAGGCAGGAGTAACAAATGAAAAAACAAATTGTTCCACAGCTTTTCACCATATCACAGTCTTCATTATTGGATGGAATTGTTCATTCTTGTCCTTGGAAACAACAATTGACAAAACATTATTTTAACACAATGAATCATCACATAGTTGTTCTACAGCTTTTCAACATATGACACAGTCTTGGTTATTAGATGAAATTGCTCAGTTGACATGGAACTGAAGATGTTTAAGTTATAATATAATGCTTTAACCAGTGTTGGACTTCTTTAATGTTTGGCATCAGCATTGTGTCTGATTTAAGGACAACTTCTGATTTTAAAGCACTTGCTCCGTGTGAGGCTCGAACTCCCGGCCTTCAGATTATGAGACTGATGTGCTGCCTACTGCGCCAACGAGGCCTGAGAAAGTGTTCATTGTGATTCTGAGAAGCTGTCACAGTTGCAACTGTGGAGTGACTTGTATCTGCACACCAAAATGCTCACACAAAGGCTATAATGAAGATTTGTGTCATGATCCAGCACTGAAGCAGCGATGGTTGAAGGAAACACAAGACTAAGACCATAACTACAACAAAGAAATTATAATACAGTTCGTGTGGTAGTCAGTTTAGTCAGTGGTGAATATGTGTGCATGGATGAGTGTGAGGTATGGTGTCAGAGATTTACGCTGGATAACTGAAGATGTTCGAAGTGTCTTTTATTTCAATGCTGGACTTCTTAAACGTATAATAATAATGATAATAATAATAGTAATAAAAGTAGTAATAATAATAGTAATAATAATAACATCTAAACCCATTTTAAATGTTTTACTTTGCATTGATGTGCAGTGAGACTTCCCTCAAAGGGGACAAGTTGAGCCAAGCCATTAAAAAAATAAAATAAAATAATAATAAACATACAAACAAAAATTTCAAGAAGCTGGAGTGTTGTCATTTCCTGGCTTTTTCCCCCCTGTAACCTCATGTCTCCAGCATAGCCCTCCATTCGCCATATGACTGAGTCTCAGATTCTTCACAGTACCAGTTGCCAAAGTACTGATGATAGGATGGTGGCTTTCTCTCTTTCTTGCACTTTCTGCAAAGAATCATGTCTGTCTTTACATATTTTCTTGTGACAGTGCCAGTGTGTTCCCTCTCCTGTTTTCTCTTCCTGCATTGTTGAGTGGTGTAAGGAACAGCTTGACTGAATATCTGCATCTGAGTTGATGGTGGCATAGCTGAAGGTAATGGGAGGTTGAAGAACATCATCTGTGAGGTTCCAGGTGCAGCCATCACCTGTTAGGGTCCAGGCACTATAGGAAGCTGCACAGATGGTAAAATAATAATATACAAGAGGGTGTGATCAATTGCTATTTGATCGCGACTATGATGCAGCAGCATGACACAGCTGTGGTCACATAGCAATTGATCACACCCTCTCATGTATCATTGCTTTTGTAAAACGGCTACTTCATTTAGATTTACATTCCAATTGCTGAACCAGTCATCATGCTATGAAAACTGATTACTGCTGGCAATTCTGCCAGAAGGAAAGAGCTCAATATACTCCTTGAAACACCTCTTGTTGTGGGCTTGGTCTTGGGAGTCTTTGCTTCACAGGAGTTAACTTGTAACTTGCACTGATGCAGTTCGTGAGTATGGTCTCAATACGTCAGTGGTAGAAGTCCACCAGGATCCTGGGACATAGGTGAGCTTTCTTGAGGCTGTGTAGGAAGTAAAGACACTGTTGCGCCTTTTTGACCAGAGTGGAGGAGTTTAGGGACCAGGTGAGATCATCGGAGATGTGGATGCCAAGGAACTTGAAGCTGGACACACGCTCTACTACAGCTCCGTTGATGTGGATGGGGGTGTGTGCATGGCTCCTAGCCCGCCTGAAGTCCACGATGATCTCCTTGGTCTTCTTGGTGTTGAGCGCCAGGTTGTTTGCACACCACATGACCAGGTGCTGTACCTCATCCCTGTAGGCCGTCTCGTCGTCACCTCTTATCAGGCCTACCACCGTGGTGTCATCTGCGAACTTGATTATGGTGTTGGAGCCATAAACAGGAGCGCAGTCGTGGTTGAACAGGGAGTACAGGAGAGGGCTCAGCACACAGCCTTGTGGCATGCCGGTGTTCAGGGTGACAGTGGACGAGGAGAGGTTGTCTAACTTGACAGACTGAGGTCTGTTAGTTAGAATGTCCAGAATCCAGTTGCAGAGAGATGAGTTGATACCCAGCTGGCTGAGCTTAGAGATCAGCTTGGAGAGAGTGAGACTTTGGAAGAACAGATCTTAGCGGGCAGTGATTAAAGTCCCCAGTGACAATAAAAGCACCATCCGGATGCATGGTTTGCAGCTTGCTAATAGCAGCTTAAAGTTCTTTGATGGTAGTTGTTCTGCAGCTTTCCAACGTATCACACAGTCTTTATTATTGGATGAAATTTCTCAGTTGACATGGAACTGAAGATGTTTAAGCTGTCCTCTATTCCAATGTTAGATTTATTTAATGTTTGGCATCAGCATTGTTGTCTCTGATTTAAAGGACAACCTCTGATTTTAAAAACACTTGCCCCGTGTGAGGCTCGAACTCACGGCCTTCAGATTATGAGACTGACGCGCTGCCTACTGCGCCAACGAGGCCTGAGAAAGTGTTCATTGTGATTCTGAGAAGCTGTCACAGTTGCAATTGTGGCGTGACTTGTATCTGCACACCAAAATGCTCACACAAAGGCTATAATGAACTTTAGAAGAGTTGTGTCATGATCCAGCACTGAAGTAGCGATGGTTGAAGGAAACACAAGACTAAGAACATAACTACAACAAAGAAATTATAATACAGTTCGTGTGGTAGTCAGTTTAGTCAGTGGTGAATATGTGTGCATGGATGAGTGTGAGGTATGGTGTCAGAGATTTACGCTGGATAACTGAAGATGTTCGAAGTGACTATTATTTTAATGCTGGACTTCTTAAACGTATAATAATAATGATAATAATAATAACATCTAAACCTGTTTTAAATGTTTAAAAAAAATGAAAATATAAAGAAAACAGAGAAACAGATGTAAATAACACATCTGTGGAAGATGAGATGGACAAAACATTTGGTAACACATTAAATTAGGCAGCTGTGTATATTATATTATTACCAGTTATATTCAGTCATGATCACCTTGTAATATTGATTTTATATTATGCTCTGTCTATGTATATTTTTCCAACAGGCTCAAAATGTCAGATAACATCCCAGAATCACTATAAATAGATACAGTATGTTATACTCTACAATCCATACAGATACAGTCAACCTATCATCAGGTAGGTTGGTCTAGGTGTCTTTGTGTGTGTTATATGTGACTTTCTGTTCTCCTGAGTGTGTGGGTGTCTATTAACAGCCCATCTCTCTTAGCTCTCTTATTCTATTAAAGTATGTGTCTGTGTTTCCATTTGAGCTAATTTCCAGAAAGCACAAGCATTACTACTTTGTCTCTTCTTGTTTGTCCAATAAAACGCACTCTGTCCTGATGAACAGATAGTCCTCACACTCCTTGAACGCCAAGTGAACCCATTTACAAAGGTGTAGTGTGAGTACAAGTGCATGATGTGGGTGAGAGTGTGTGTCTGAATGAGAGAGCAAGAGAGAGAGAGACAGATTTTTTTTTTTTAAAACAGGAGAGAAGAAGATTTTGTGTGTATGTGTATGTGTTTTTGGCTGTAAATCAGTATGCTAATGAGGCATGGTCTGTAATCCTCTTACAGCTAATCTCACTCAATCCCCCCAGTCCAGGCCTGGGCACTGCTCACGCACACAGGCATGCCTGGGTGAACACAACCACATACACACTCACCCACACACACACACACACACACACACACACACACACACACACACACACACACACACACACACGTGCTTGCTCAATGGCTTGCTCACTCTATTTCTCAAAACACAAACCCTCTTTCACATACACATAAAAAGCATTCCTCTCTCTGTCCTATGATTAAACACACAGCCAAGAAGACACCCTTTTTTGTTTAAACAATCAGTCTATCCTGTCAATTACAGTGATTTTAATAGAAAGATAAAAAGATTATTAGTGGAAAAACCTAAATGCTTATGTTAGGTGTCCACTAATCAGTGTTTGAACCATAGGAGAATGTGGCACTGTCCTTTTCTAGGTTCCTCTTTGACCTGATTGTGTATCATAAAAGCGAAGGTGAACTTTGCTATTCACCGACAGTACTGACCGAATGCTGATTACCTGCCCATTTCAAAAGGTAGTTGTGTATGTATTTGTGCATGTGCACGTTCTGTAAAATTTGTAGTCAGACAAGCCATGTGGTCAGATGACTGTTTTTCTTAGTGTTGCCATGGTGATGCAGCAAAAGGTCGCTCTGAGATGTTCTCTACCAAGACCTTGTGCGCATGCATGTATGTGTACTTCGGTGCATCAGATTGTATTTGGCAGCAGACACCAAGTCTGACTTAGGTTCAGACTGGGGCAGTCGTCTCAACCAGAAGAGACAGCGCTGTGTGTGTGTGTGTGTGTGTGTGTGTGTGTGTGTGTGTGTGTGTACTGAAAGAGATATCTGCTGATACATGCGTGAAAAACATAACAGCGGAATTTCTAACACAGTCACTCACACTGTGTGTGCCTGTTTCGCTGCTTGTGTGTCACTATTAACTCATATCTGATTCGCGATTCAATATATTACAGCATGATTAAAGCCAAATGCTCAGTGAGGAAACGCACACATGTAGACACGCACACGCACACACACACAGACACATACACAAAGAGCCTAGCTTTTCAACACCAGGGGGCTGACAAGGTATTCTTCTGCTATGTGTGGTGACTACTGCTGCATACCTAGCACTCAGTATGCACAGCACATCTCCCTCCTAATCTCTCACACTCTGTCTCTCAGTGTCTTCCTCTTATGCCCTCTCTCCCTTTCTCCATCATTGCCTCCCTTCTGCTCTCCCTCATCTTCTACTTTTTTTTTTTTTCTTTTCCCCAACTTCCCTTCCCCATCACCCCCTTTTGGGCACTGTCTACTCCTCCCTATTCATGCTCTCCCTCTGTCTCCCTGTCATCTTTTCCCACTTCATTTGTCTATCCCACATGTGTCTCCTTCTTTCCCATCTACCCTCACCTCGTCCCTTTGCTGCTACTTTTTTGCCTTCTCTTTGTCCCCTCCTGGTGTACCCTCTGTGTGCAGTATATTCAGTCACTTTGACTTTTATTAGCATATCATCTTGAAAGGAAATGTTGCAACACAAACCCTTCATTCTCTTCCCATCTCCTTCTCCTCTTATCTGCAGGTATGAAGGAGCTCTCCCCACCCCCTCTGAACCTGCGGCGTCTCTACACTGAGACACTGGAATGGGAGCCAGTGTTGATCATCATCTCTCCAGGGGCAGATCCGTCCCAGGAGCTTGCAGAACTAGCAGCTGAAACTGTGGGCAGGGACAACTATCATGAGGTAGAGAATAACGGGATTAAATGGGAGAAGTCATAGCAGATTAGCAAATGCAAGGGGATTTTTTTTTCAACAGAATACCAAGATAAGATACATGTTGGGTCTACTGTGCAACTAAATGGGGAAAATGAGAGTGATACAGCTTACTGAATGTTGTATTGAAACATAGTTTTGAGGTATAGCTCTTGATAATGTTTTGCCAGTGGAGTTCATCAGTTGTAATACATTTCAAGACAGCAAGAAGTCTGAGGAAACTGCCCTTGAAAGACACTCCTACGCACCTGCTGTTATTCAATATGTGGTTAATACAGCTATTCAAGAACAATGCTGGCATTATTTTATCTTTTTGTAATTATTAAAAAATCCACTAAGAGACCAAAACCCACAAAGAAATGTATCTTACTAACAAGTATTATAGTCAAAAGCCTGATATACTGTAGCTTCTGCCCCCATACAATAGAACTTAACTCTTGAAAAAAAAGTAGGGGGAAGGATGAAAACTCATACACGAACCATACAATTTCTTTGGGGTGCCATATGCTTTTTTGGTATCTTTTTTTCCATCAGCACCTCTATGTTTTTCATAGATTTATTTGAATATTTATGCAAATCTACTGTGACTCTGCTTTTAACAGTATGTACAAGTGCCTTCCCCATTATGTTGTCATCTGATTTTAAAACAGCTGCCCCATGTGAGGGTTGAACTCACGACCTTCAGATTATGAGACTGACGCGCTGCCTACTGCGCCAACGAGGCCTGAAAAAGTCTGCATTGTGATTCAGATGAATTCTGACAGTTGCAATTGTCTAGTAAGGGAGGGGCTCTGTTTTGTAGTATGTTTTGTATGCTAACCTACCCACAATAAGCTCACAGTTTTAGAGCTCAAATTTATTTGACCGTATAGCTAATATGTGTTTTATCCAAGAATATTCAGACAGTTCATGTTTTTTACCTTTCCCATTGTAACTACAACCAGCTAGATATACAAGTGAACCCATATATGGGGCAATAAAAATGGATGTGTTTTTTGAGTGCATTCCACTCATATAGGTTCTGCATATAACATTACTGTAAGTCATATCAGTTGCATATACATATAAATCACATTAGTTATGAGTTACTGGCCTCTATGTGGGAACTCTATTGATAGAAATCACAATGGGGATCTTGCTTTGCAAGTATTTGACAGTTTCTCCCACTGAGGAGCGGATGAATTAGATTATCTGCCTTTAATAACATAAATTACAATTTAAAATCAAATTTTTCATCCCACAGCTTCTGTTTCTCACCCCCTCCTAACTTCCCAACTGTGTCTGTCTGTCTGTCTAGATCTCTATGGGTCAGGGACAGGCTGATGTGGCCTTAGCTACGCTCAGAGAATGTTCCCGAAATGGAGACTGGCTTTGTCTGAAAAACCTTCACCTTGTCACTACATGGCTACCCCTCCTAGAAAAGGTAGGTAATCTGTGTGTGTGAGAGTTTTTGTGTGTGGTAAGGCTTTTTGGTGGTTAGGGGTTGTGTATAATATTCTGCTATCTGTAATTATTGGTTAATAGCACCTGCCAAGGACCCTTATTGATCAACTCAGGGAGATAGACTCTGTTACGCTACAGGGATTCTGTATGTTTGAATATGGATGTGTGTCTGTCCACAGTAGCATTGCATTAACTAGCACTGCAATAACACTTACAGTACTGTAAAATTATATTATACTTCAGCCACATTCATGGAAAACCAGGTGTGCACCAGGAGCCGTGGGTTGGGAAAAGGCAAATCACAAAAGATAAACAGAAAATGTTTACCATTTAGTTCAAATACATGATGCAATTATCCAGCAATATAATAAGAAAATATATATGTATAATAAATCCATTCCAAACTAAGTCCAAGAATAGGCTCCAATAAACAGTCCACTGGGATAAGTACTGTAGGCTAAGTCCATGAAAATGGGTCCAGTGAAATGAGTCCTGTGGAACAAGCACTTCTTCACATCATCTCAAGTCCACAATGCCAGGTAGGTAGAGTTAGGGTCAGGGAGAAAGGTCAGTGGAAACGGGGAGCCTGGAGGATGTTGTGTACGTAAAGTGTGTATGTCATTTCTTGTTTCACCCCACTTGTCAGTGTTTATCTATAATATTACAATAATAATATTATAATAGCACACACGCATAAACATTATTTATGTCCATGTGGTTTTTGGGGCTCTATTTAGTGCTGTGTCACTGTAGCAGGTCATAACTCACTGGGAGGAACAGCTGTTGGCAGTGATTGGCCTGTGTCTGTGTGTCCGCCCTCACCTGAGTGAGAGTGAGAGCGTGCATGTGTTTGTTTGGTTTTTGAGTGTGTGTGTGTGTCTGTGTGTGTGTCTGTGTGTGTGTGTGTGTGTGTCTGTGTGTGTCTGTGTGTGTGTCTGTGTGTGTGTATGAGAGTGCATGTGCGGTGCCCTGGGGTTAGCCAGAGATCCCTCCTGTCCAGTTGTCTGTGCTCCCATAGTGACTTAAGCTATAGCTTATTACAGCTCTCCTCTTCTACTTTTATCCTTCTCCATTCCACTCTGCTCACCTCTTTCTTTTCTCTCCACCTAATATTTCTTTTTTTTCTACTCGTTTTTCTCCATTTGTTTCCACCTCTATATCCCGGCAATCTTCTCACCTGTTTTTCTTCACCCCCCCAACCCACTCATATTGTATAACTCAAACTTGGTCTGTCTGTTCCTCTTTCTCTCACTGTTTCTTTGTCTTGCTCTTTGCCCAGCAACCGATGAGGTTGGGGTCTCGGCAGTTGAGCTTGAAATGAAAAACTGATGCAACAAGGGGAACGAGGGCGGCAGGGAACATAGGAAAGAAAAAATGAAGACATAGTGGATGTGAAAGGAGGGAAGTAGGGAAACATAAACTGAGCTTCAGCAGGCAGGTGGAAATTCTACCAAGAGAGGGCTTTGCTGCGTCCTTCTCCTCACTCTTACTGTATTTCTCAGTGTAGTTTCTAAATTTTCTGGCTTCGTTTTGCCATCTGTCTCGCCAGTCCTTCCCTCCTTCACTAAACCAGTTGGTCAGTTAGAAGAGGAGAAAGCAGGGAAGAGAGGCAGAGTAGGAGAGCGGTCAGTGTTCATAATTGAAGTTGGCAGTGCAGATGTCCTCTCATCCCTGTCTACTCATATTCTTCCACTTGCACTGTTTTCTGTCTCTCATTTTTCACATCACCCACTCCATCCATCGACTTATGGATCTATCTTTCAATCTGTCTACCACTTTAAATGCCTCTCTGTCTGCCAATCACAATAAAATGAAATAATGACAGATATATTTTGAGTTTTGTATTACAATAAATAAATGAAATACTATATATCACATTTTTAAGCAATTTACAGTAATTATTATCATTGGTCAAAACATTGTGATAGGTTTGTATCAGGAGTTACTGTATCTTATGATTCTTATCCCTAGTGTGAAAATGTGTGTATGTGTGAATAAAGCCTGTTGAGTCTGAGTATCTATCTGTCATCTACAGTGTGTCGTTCACACTCTGTGCATGTGAACAACAGGGATATATACATTTATGCTCTCTATGTCTTCTTCCTTCTCTTCCTTTCTCTGTTTCTACTCGTCTTTTCTTTTTTTATTTGTTAATGTCTCTGTCTTGCATCTTCTCGCAATACTGTAATTTGTTCCAGGGAATTCTGGTTGACAGCACATCAGACACATACACACACACACACACACACACACACGCACGCACACAAAATGCGAGACGGGTTTTCTTTGAGGGATGTCAGTTTCTGTGTTCTTTGATTTTCTGTGATCACGTGTGCTTCCATGAGAAAGAATTAGGTTCCAAATGATGCAGAAACACATTGATTACAATTCTGTGTGTGTGTGTGTGTGTGTGTGTGTGTGTGTGTGTGTGTGTGTGTGTGTGTGTGTGTGTGTGTACTTGTGTGTGAGTGCCCAATCAGATGACACAAGACCCTAAGGTGCCAGCATGCTATTTTTAACTACAAGTCTTGAGAAACATAGAGGAGAGGGGGAAGGAATGTAAGAAGAGAAGTGAGAGAAAGAAAGCTGGAAATTGAGATGAAGAGACAGCGATTGAGTCAGTGAAAAGAAGAGATGCAGAGAGAGAGAGATAGAGAGAGGAAACATGTCAACGTATATTTACACAAAAAAAAAACCTGAAGAAAAGTTTTCTAAGGCAAAAACTATTGTTTTTAGTGGGGGCTTAGTTACATTTGCACTCAGATTTAAATTTCAGTTAACAAATTAGATAAGAAATTTAGGGAATTTTAAGGAATCTATGTAAGTAAATGGATTGTTCAAAAAATACAGCAAAAAGTGCGTTCAGTGCAGTACAAAGTTATTACTCTACTCTTGTGTGAACTTTGTGGTTAGCGCTTTTACCTCACAGCAAGAAAGGCCTGTGTTTAAATCCTGTGTTGTGGATATACTAGGATAAACTCCAGCTCTGTTCAACCCTAAACAAGATCAGCAGTTTATAAAATTGATGGACCTGCATGGTACAGTCTCTGGACAATGTGTGCAATCAAAGGCTTCTGTGATTGTTTCAATTAATGAGCGAGTTTCATGTTTTGAAATACAGTATATTTGTGTGTGTGTGTTTGCATACGTGTGTGGGTGGGAAGGCATGTGAAAATGAAGACCTCAGCTAACCGTTGTATCCACAGCCTGATACTGCACAAGTAGTCTGGTCTCATATCTCTCTCATATTCCTGTGGTGATCTCTTAATGTGCCTATTGTGTGTACTGCCCTTCCTCCACAGGAGCTAAATGTGCTGCATCCCAAAGCAGGCTTCCGTCTCTGGCTGACAGCAGAAATTCACCCAAAATTTCCTCCCATACTGCTGCAGTCCAGCCTCAAGATCACTTACGAGGTACTCTCTCTCTCACACACACACACACACACACACACACACACACACATGTACGCGTATAGAAACAATACCCCCATAATTCTCATATAACACAAACATGCACACACATTTTTGCAGGCACACTGTGCACACATGCTCATTAATCTGTATTGTTGTTGGGGTTTTTTTTGTATACAGTGTTGAAACTTACCAAATATATACCATTTGTCTTTGTGAATCTCTTCATAATGTAGTCATGTTTGTCTGAGCCCCAGTCTTACTGATGTGGCATGGGCCATGTTACTAGGTTATGGTATACTCACGAGAGTGCAGGGTGTGTAAGGGCTTTGTGTGTTTGAAATGTCATATGAATTCATGACAATGTGTGTCTTTTTATTCTCTACATAATGGCTATATACGCATTGCAGCCATATATACTGTACATTTGTAGGGAGACGCAGAAGCCTGCAGCTTGTGTGTTTTTGATGCATGCTTTAGTGCTCAATGTGTTTCTGATGGAATTCATGCTCAAGGGGTTAGCTGCTTCAGCAGCCAAGCATGCTGCACAAACAGCCTCTCTCTCTGTCTGTCTGTCTGTCTTTTCTCCCTCTCAGACATAGTCACACTCAATCTTATTGACATACTTTATATGTATGCACACACATCCTGAACACATCCCCAGCAATAACCAAGTTACTGTAATATATTATTTCTGGCCTGCAGGACAAGTAAGTGTCAGGGATTGTTTTGTTTTTCTTACTGTGATTGTATTAGGATTGTACAAAGATGATCTGCAAGTTTGGTGCTGAGGCTGATCAAGGGATTTTTGAATTGATCCATGTGAAATATATGATCTGTTGTTGTAGTAGTATTAATAGTAATAAATGTGAACTTACCCTACATGACATTGCATGCCACAACCACCACACACACACACACACACACACACACACACACCATGATAAATACATTTAATCTACTGAAGTTGGTAACATATGTATTGATTTTGCCAATTTTGGCAAATTTAGTACATATTCATTACTGGCGGCGTGTATTATCAAAACCTCCAGATGGAGGTACCAAATGTTCTGCAAAGCTGATAATGTGTGAACTGATGTCAATGTATATTGTTTCTATTATCAACAGAGGAATGTTGTTGCCAGAGGAATCAAATTTACAGGGAACTGTTGAGAGATACAGTATGTGCTGACTCATGTAGACAACTTTACCAACTTTATCAACTAACATAGATAGATGTACTTTATTATACATACAGTATAACATATGATTTACAATACATACATATATATATGTAGAGAGAGAGAGAGAGAGAGAGAGACAGAGCACCAACAGAACTTTGTGTCATGGGCTGTGGTCCGAATCCCCTCCCCATTATTGCTATTGGGTGTCCAACCCTGACCAAACAATGTTTTTTCAGTTTATTCGTTGACTCTTGTTGTAAGTCCCAGAAACACTGATGGTTATTGGGCTTTTTCCCTATCTTTAATCAAGAGCATGGACTTTCACTTTGAGAGCATGATTTATTGATTTCATGTTCAGATTTTGTAATACTCTCTCTCAAAACCCCCTGCTTGTGCTTGGATTTGCTTTGCTTACTCAAATTGCCCCAATTACTGGAACCAACTTTTTTTGTGATATTGTTTTATTTTGCCATACTTTGTACGCTGGTAAGGATGTCATGAATCAACCATGTCAGCTCATGCTCATTGACAAACATGGCGGCGCCCATTTTGTTGTTAGTTGCCTAGCAACAGTGTTGCCATAACGTACAACACTTGAAAGCTAAGGATATTATCATGGATGGATCCTGAGTCATGAAGATGACGTTGTTTTCCTCTCACCGGCCTCCCGTCGATGTGCTACATGGCTACTATTACATGTAGCTATTACAGCAGGCTAAAATAAAAAAGTACAGGTGCTGTTACACAGTATATATATTAAGTATTAATTTATGTGTGGTGGGTATCAACTGTAGGCGCCATGGCTTAGTTGGTTAAAGTGCCTGTCTAGTAAACAGGAGATCCTGGGTTCGAATCCCAGTGGTGCCTTTTTTTTTTTTTAGTGCTCCCCAACATGTCCCATATCGTCTTACCATGCAACACATAAGTCTTTCACACATGCTTAATGTCTTCATGTGCCTTGCTAGGTTTCTGTGTTTGTATGACAGTCTATGTTTTGACCTTGCAATTTGAACTTGCATTGAACATTTGAATGTTGCAGAAGATTTAATTATATTAAAACCCTTTCTTTATTCCCCTTCCCCTCGATCTGTCTTTATCTCATCCTTTCCCTGTCTGTCTGTCTGTCTATCCTCCCTTTCTTTCCCATCTCCAGGCTCCTCCCGGGTTGAAGAAGAATCTGATGAGAACATATGAGTCATGGACTCCAGAGCAGATCAGTAAAGGTTGGCTCTTCTCCTCTCTTCTCTTCTCTTCTCTTCTCCTCTCCTCTCTTCTCCTCTCCTCTCTTCTCCTCTCTTCTCTTCTCCTCTCCTCTCTTCTCCTCTCCTCTCTTCTCCTCTCTTCTCCTTTCTTCTCCTCTCTTCTCCTCTCCTCTCTTCTCTTTTCTTCTTTCACTCTTGCTCTTATTCCAAGCAATCATGCAAACCTTTTTAATAATGCTGTTATATAAATTAGTGGACATGTCTCTGCTTTATTTTTTAAGGAATTAATATCTTACAGTACATCCTACATCTAAGCTAACAACCAGATGCAGCTAATGAGCTGTCCCCTACACTTTTTGTGCTTTGTTGTCATTTACAGAAAAGCAATAGTTCACTTTTTTTTTTACATAAAATTGTATGTGTTACTGTAATCACTGGTAATGATATCAGTGCATGATCATTGGCTCAGGCTATGAGTCATGTGAACAAAGAAATCCCAGCGAACTTGCAGGTTCTGGACCAGAAAATGACCAGCAGCAAGTGGTGCACAGCTTTCAAAAAGGTCTAAAGTTTAGACTCTAAACCATCCATAGCACAATACAGCATGTTCTCAGTCCTCTCTGTTGTATTTTGTTTGATAAATAATTGAAGATAATTGCCCTCAATGTTTATAAAACACAGACACTCTGATAATGATTGATTAGTATTTTGGTTGTGACATGCTGTTGATTGTGTTTGTAGGAGGCATCCTGGCCAGAGCCCAGTCTCTGTTCTGTCTGGCTTGGTTCCATGCTATCTGCCAAGAGAGACGCAACTACATACCACAGGTAAAATACACAAACACCCGAATATAGACCCGAGTGGTCACAGTTCTACAATTTCATCTCAAGACAATAAACTCAACTACTGTAGCATTACATTGCCATTTAAAAGAGGAAAACTACGGCATTTGTACAAATGTTGTAACAGTCCTAGATGCAGAACTAAGACAATGGCACAAACAGACAAACCAACCAGCTCCTTTTCCTAAATTTTCCTGCCATTGCATTGAAGCTTTTTATGAGTTCTACTGGCATTAACTGCTGTCACATGTAGATACTTAACTTTGATACTTACAGCATAATAATGTGCTTTAGTGCCCTTTGAAATCACAAGCTTTCTGTAGTTTTTACTTATAAAACCCAAAGATGTCTTTACTCACACCCACACATACAGTATATGACCTTATTTCCACACTAGTTTTCACAGGTACATAATTACTTAGTGCAGTTCATATTCACAGCACACATCTTTACACAACCCAGCTATACAAATGCAGGATTCATTTAATCCCTAGCCAGTTAATGACAAAAAGCAAGTGAGTACAAAAAACATACAGATTAATATCCACAGGGAGGAAGTTACACTGACATAAAAAGTCATAGTCTATGCATAGACACAGGGTAAAAAACACTACCCCAGAGATCAGTTTTCTTTGTCCTTACTGACCAGCATAAATAGCAAATGTGCTTGCTCTTTATGCTGAGTCTTTGTATATGTGTGTGTGTGCGTGTGTGCGCAACTATGAATATTAGCCTTTGTTGTAAATGTGCCTGCTGGTTAACATGCAAACAAAGTACAAAAGATAATGTATAAAGCAGCCCCCACATTGGTGAGGCATTGCTATTGCTTGTAGACCAAAGGGTTTGCAATGTCAAGTCAGGACAGTGGAAGTGTGGGAAATATAATCCAATGATGTCATATACTGTCAAGGGATTTTAAAAAGGAGACATATTATAAGTGTCAACTGAAAATGGATTTCACTGTCCCATTGTCTCACAGCAGCTCTGAATAAATCAAGATGTTGTGTTTTACTTCTCTTACAGAATCAACATGTTTAGAAACTGTACTACTATGAGTATTTCCTCATTTGAACTTGAGCCATGATGTGACAAATCATCTCTGCATAACAAGATAGAGGGTGTAAAGAATGACATAATTTGCATCCCTATAGATATTTATTTTCTCAGTTGAACCCCAAGGCAGAGATGAATCAGCACAAAATAGATAACAAATCGAAAAACACTGAGAGAAATGATGCTCTATTGTTTAGCTGTATTGGCCTGAATTATTAGGCTACTGGGACTCTTATTTCCAAAAGACCACAGGTTTTGTTAATACTCTGATAAAAATCTGATTTACAAAATAAATTCTATAATTTTTGTATCAAAATCTAAAAACTGTTCAATTGCTGTTGTAAGTTAATAAGGAAATGAATCAAAACAGAATACTCTGACACTCACTGATACATCATGATGAATTAGTAAATAAATGGATTTTAGAAATGATTTCAAAATGCCCATGAAAACAGATATCCCCTGTGCGTTGGGACATTGGGTGGCTTTGTGCCTCCCCACCACCTACATGTCACATCGTTTTTTTATTTACTTGCAAAGTTACTTTCCGAAACTGACAAACCGACATTCACACCAACTTCACACAGCATTTGGCATTTTACAGGATTACCAGTAGTTACTTGTGCTTTCAAAACCTAGCATAACAAGATTCATTGACACTGACTGATAATTGATAATCATATTTTGCTGTTTTCTCATGTGTTCTTACATGATAACTTATCGGAAGGAACAGCATCAAGTCCACTAGATAAAGCTTCTTGAGTCTGTAGCTTTTGCTTATAAGTGCTGGTTTGCTTGTGATTGAGCAGTATGAGTCCAAACTAATCAAATACAAAGATGCAGAGACATTTTAACACAGGCAAAAGAAGATGCGGTTGCACCTGTAATTACCTGATACTTGCTGCACTGTGCAGTGTCATGTTTCCTCTTGTCATCTCAAACAAAGTCACTTTTTTCAGTTTGGTTGCATGTGGGTGTGTGGCAGAGTCTCAAGATGCACTGGGACTCCTTTGTGTCTGTGTGTATTGCAGTGTTGCCTCGGAATGGTCTGTCTGATCGAATAAAACGTCACCTCTGCAGTTACAGCAGGAAGGTATCTCTTTTTGTCTGCTAACCAACACACTCCCAGTAAACCCAAACACTAGGGAGAACTGTAGCAAAGATCATGTTTTTATAATTAAAGTGCCACAACGGTAGCACACTTGTTTCTCCTCTCTCTGTCTCTCCTATTCCCAAAGGCTTGGTCCCAATTCTCCCCCTTAACCATTCCCCTCATTTTGGAGTAGTTTGGGGAAAAAAGTATTGATTGCTCTGTAGGAGAATGTAAACCTACATAACTAACATGCAGTATGTCTTGTAAGTCTCTCGGGAATCTGTCTCTCCCTTCCTCCTTCCTTAAATTCTCTCACTTTACTCTGCTTACTTGTTTTTTTCCCTAATTTTCTGTTTACTGGCCCCACTCCCTGGCTACTGTCACCCTGCTCTCTCTCTCTTTTATCTCTCTCAATCACTGAATCTCTGCTAAGCGTTTTCATTTGAGATGGTAATGTTGTTCCTCATCCAAGAACATGATCGCCTAATTATTGAAACAGTCACAGCTCCTTTCGTCCACTCCACCATCACTTACCCTCTTCTCGCTTCGTCTACTGTCCTCCCTCCTTTTCTCATTTATACTCTCCCTGTTTTTGTCCCTTTTACATGCCTGTGCAGAAACCACTTCATTTAAAAAGACAGAGGAATAGACATTGAGAGAGACAATAAAAGAAAGGCAAAGAGAGGAACGAGAAAACAGGAGAGATAAAAATGGAGAGAGATGATTTTCACATGCAAGGCACTGTACATCCTTACTCAAAGAGAACATATAAGTGTGTGTGTGTGAATGTGTGTGTAGCATAGCAGAGCCCCTGCAGCATAAGAAAGATTAGGGTTTTTGTTTGATGGCCATAAGGGGACAAGAAGAGTGGGCAAATGTAATTGGTAAACACGCAACTATGGATAGCACACTTTCTGAAGTGCTCACAAAATAATTGACACACAATCAAAAACCCATACGTTCAATCATTCACTGAATAAGCAGCCAATGCTATGTACATTAAACGAATCCATACACGCGTGAGCCCAATCTGCGATCTCACTCATACACATGTAAGTATATTTATCAAATGCAGTAGAAACATGCCCCAACACAGTCTCTGAATACACACTCAGGCACAAAATTACCACACTTAGTCATTAAAAGAATACTGAACATGCCTGCAGAGTTTTCATCCACCCCTCACCTCATCCACCTACAGCATCAGTGGGCAGATTGTAACTGCTGATTGAATAGCAGTGAAGTGCAACAAACACACATTCACAAACTGAGACTGCCCTCACACTCAGTTGTGTCTTAACACTTCTGTTATTTTTTGTCTGAGACGGTCAATGTTGTGATTCTGTGTGTGTGCTAAACTGTGTGCATTCTTTTGTCCATATGTGTGCATATGTATATTGTCATTTTTGTACTTCTCTCACCTCTGTGCTTTATCCAGGGTTGGACTAAGTTCTATGAGTTTTCTTTGTCGGACCTCCGTGCTGGCTTTGAGATTATCGACAGGCTTTTTGAAGGTAGGAGGGCTGGTAACAAACAATGCAGTGGAGAGCTCTGCTCTGCAGTACATATGGTAATGAGCACTGGAACATGTGGGTTCTTTGATCAGTTACCTCTTTAATTTACACTACCCTCCTGATAGAGTATGACCTGTACGACTCAGCATTTGCATTTCTATGCAGTTTATATATGTGAGCGTTTGCCCTTTTGCTGTATCTCCCTGCCTTTCTGTATGTATGTGTGTGTGTGTTAGTGTTCTTTTGTTCTGTGTACACTCTTTACACATGTTTGCAGCTTTCTTTGTGTCTGTGTGTCCTGGTACTTCCAGGTGGTAAACCTTTCCAGTGGGAGTTTGTCCATGGTCTGTTGGAGAGTGCCATTTATGGTGGACGCATCGACAACCCCTCTGACCTCCGCATCTTACGCTCCTATCTGGAGCAGTTCTTCTCTGCACATCTCTTGTCGTCCTCCCTCTCAGCTGGTCAGAGAAAGAGCAGAGGCGGAACGCGCTTCTTTCCGCCTCAGATCAGCCTCCCAAACTCTTGCTCCGTATTGGTAGGTTGTCAGGATGACACAGTGGTGTAACACATGCAGTTGGCAAGCGCACACTTAATTCACAGTTGCAGGCAGAGGTGCTGTATGTAGGTCTCTTAAAGGTGTTCAAGAAATTAATTCTTGCTACAGAGAAAAAAAAGGAGCATTTCTTTTTTTATCTGTACTTTAAAGCTTAAGCTGCAATGTAGTGTGGTCCCAGGTACACTGGCAGAGAAGCAAAAACAATAGAAAAGAAAGGGTACTGAATTAATGCTCCCAAGCTTTTCACTGACTAGATTTACTATTCATGGTTTGGACAGTATTAAAGTTTCATTAGTCCATGTTGTGTTAGCTTCATTTTAAGTTGGTTTATAAAGTAGCCACTAGGAAAAAAAATCTTATTAGTTAGCCTCGAGTTTACACAGTTGGTTTTGTTCTTTCTATGGCTTCACATTCTGTTTGCATTCTGTTCATGCAGCTTAGTATACACAAAAAATAAGTGGGCATACATGCCCAAAACTGTTTATTAGATGTCTGATCATTTGAAGTCCTATTACATTTGGTAAGCAAAAGAAGTTAAAGTGAATCTATCTTTTGAGTTGGCAATCTGTTTTAATCAGTTTAACAGTCAAGTAGTAAATGAGAGTTCAGTTTTAGTAATATAAGCCTTTAAAGTACTTTTTGGGCCAAATGCATATTCGAGAAGTCGCATGAAACCATACAAACAACACACCTAATTAAGGACAGTACAGCATTATTTATCCTATACTCCCACATAGCAATCTAACAAGCATTCTACAAGTTTTTACTTTTTCAATTTAGTAGCATTTGTTGCCTGGAAATTCTAAAATGTTGTCTTGTGTCTTAGAGCTATGATAAAAATAGGCAGCATGCTGACATTCTCTCCCTCTTCATATGTGTATGTGGGTGCATTTCTGTGTGTGACCTGTGTCTGTGTGTCTTCCCAGGACTACCGCAGTGTAATAGAGAATCTCCCAGAGGATGACAGACCTGCATTCTTTGGTCTGCCTGCCAACATAGAAAGATCCTCCCAGAGAATCATCAGCTCCCAGGTGCACCCCCACCCACCCCCCACCCCACACACACACGCACACACACGCACACACACACACACACACACACAGCCACCTGCTTATTTCCACAAGCACACACACCAACAACACAACCTCCAGCTCTACCTCACACATGCAGAAATACAAACACAAAGGCGCACACACACACATTTGTTCCCATACGTTCACACAAATATGTAGATGCTCACTCTCTCTAACTCACAAATACACACAGGAAAGCACACGAGCACGTTCATCAGTGCACATGCATTGTTCATGCTCACAGAAGCACATACATGGGCGTACACACAGACAAACACTCAAAGCATACAAAAGGACCTAGGCTTCAAACAGCCAATGCACTAGCAGCATAGATTACTGTAGCTGGCTAAGAACATGTTTTGACTGTGTTTGCGTGAATTTTGTATGCGTTCGTGTGACAGCTCAAAGTCAGACAGATTTTTAAAAAATGACCAGGAACCAGGTGGTTCTGTTGTTTTCTTTCAGACTCTCTTTTTTCCTCTTCTCTGTTGATTCATTCCGCAGGTGGAATTGGCTTCAGGATGCGTGCAGTTTTTTTAATTTGAAGACCAACCATGACCTTTTTGCATGCCTAACCAAGTAGTTTTGGTGCCTAAACCTAACCAAAGTGTGGTTAACATTACCACGGTCGCAATTTGGTTGGGTTTAGGCACCAAAACTACTTGGTTAGGTATGCAAAAAGATCATGGTTTGGGTTAAAATAATAAGTTCAGTTTCACGGGGGACATGAACAGCAATCTCTTGGGTGAAAGTCTAGTGTTTGACCCACTCATTCATCCTAACCTCCTTGCCACTTAGACTTTGTCGCTCTTTATATTACATCACCTGACTTCCTAAAGGCTTTCTGTCCGATCACTTTCTGGCAGAGCTATTACAGAGCTATTCTAGCATATTGCAATTTTCCTCTGTTAATAAAAACAGTTTATTCTTAACATACAGTGTTGCCAGCAAACTAAAGCGCCACTCAGTGAGTCAGGTCAAATGAGTAGTTCCTGCCAAAAGGGACTAACTTTTTCACTTTGGCAGCCATTTTTTGCCTCATCACTGCACTCTTTGTACAGAAAGGCAATTTATCTCCTAATTACTGTTCAAATTACTGAGGTGATTACTCTAACAGATTGTAGGTGCAACCTGTATAGTTACATTAAATGACATTGTTCAAGTTATTTCTGTTTTCTCAGTCTATGCTCTGTGTATGTGTGTGTTTGAGTTATTGCATGGTTTTGAGTTAATGTATATGTGTGTGTTTATCCTTCAAACAAACCCACAACCCCAGTCATGTTGCAGGAGCCCACCGCCATCCAAGAGACATAAAAGCAGTTTATTTTAGGGTCAGGACTTCAATTTAGGTTAAAACATTATACGAGGCAGCCATCCGTTTTTATTTATTTCACTACCATATATAATTCACCCTGCAGAGATATGAAACTAGGTGTGGACGGGTGATCCATCACAGTGAATATCATGCCTGCTTTTGTCGTTGTCAAGGTTATGTTGTCATTGTGTTTGTAAGTGTAAGCTGATTTTAAAAAGTCTACAATGCAGCAATAATGTAACTTCAACAAACAGTGCAATGTTCAACAGTCTACAAACAGGGAAAAGATGCTTTAGAGTATTTTACTGGCCAAAAATCTTGAGACATGCAGGTATTAAGGTGAGGGCAGAGTTTCTCAACCTTGGATTTGCTTGACATGCAGACAGGGTCACCAAAAATTTCTATGGCTGATGTATTTGTACATGTTTGATATAGAAAAATGTTTTTTTTTTAAATGTCACTTCTATATAATCAATTGTTGAGCTGAGAACATGCTCTCTAACCATAGAACTTTGTGCATGGACACAAAACTGGGGCCATGCACAAGAAAGTTGAGGAACCCCGGATTAGAGGCTAGGGGTAATCAATACAAGGATATTGAGACATGTCAGGGTGTGTGTGTGTGTGTGTGTGTGTGTGTGTGTGTGTGTGTGTGTGTGTGTGTGTGTGTGTCTGACTGTCTGTTTGCACTGTATGCGCTAAACATGTTTCCAATGACAACACATGTGAGGTTGCAGATGGTCTACAATATTTATGCTCATGTTGTCATCAATAATCATCATTTGTGAGTGTGTGTTCACACGTATGAGTGTGTGTGTGTGTGTGCGCGGATGTGTGTAGTGGTTGATGGTCACTGCAGATTCTGATGTAACTCAGCGCGAGACAGTCTCACACATCCACCAAATGTGTTCTTTCACTGTTGTGTGTGTGTGTGTGTGTGTGTGTGTGTGTTTGTGTTTAAGAGAGAGAGACAGAGATTGCACTAAAAGGAAAGGCTAGAAAATACAACAATGGAAGAGAAACAGGATATACGTACACACATATATATATACACACACACACACACACACACACACATACATACAGTATATAAAACATACTTCATACACCTGTTCATGGAAATATGGTAAAAATTAAAGGGAGTGACAGGATGGGCAGGATGACATGGTTTTGTGTTTGTATGTGTCTTTCTGTGTGCAATTATCCTCAGCAAACACACCACGCAGAACCATGATAGCTTGTGTCTGCAGTCCCCATGTGGGTGTTAAGTCCATTCATACTGTCAGTGTGGTCGGCTGATCACTGGAACCACCAACCTAGTTTAATTCACACAACTCCCACAAGGCCATGTGCGTGTGTCTCTCTCTCTACCTATCTCCCCTACTTGTGATTGTCCTCCTCCTGCTGTCATTTGTCACTGTCACGTTCGTTCTCTCTCTCCATATTCCTTCTCTCCTGCTCTGCCTCTCTTTTATTCACTCTCATGCTGTAAATTACACTCTCTCTCTCTCTCTCTCTCTCTCTCTCTCTCTCTCTCTCTCAATTCAATTCAGTTAGCTTTATTGGCATGAATGTAACAGTGACAATATTGCCAAAGTGTCGGGTAATAATGAGATTAAAACAATAATAATAAAAATAATAAAAATTAAAAATAAATAAATAAATAAAAATAAAAAGGTACAATTCATAAAAATCAAGAAAATAGCAAAAACCTTGAATACACATATGTGAGACTGTGGAATTCTCCTAATATAATCTGTTGCTTTTCACTGTCATTGAGATCTGTGAAGTTTGGGATTAATAAATAAAATTTCTTAAAGTATGCTATGCTGGTATGACTGTATCTGTCACAGTTTAAGAGGAAATGCATCTCTGTCTCTACCTCACCTGTCGTGCAGTGACCACAGACTCTGTCCTCTGTTGGTAGCCAGGACTTCTTGTGTCGTCCTCTCTCTATGGCTAGACTGTGGTCACTGAGTCTGGATCTGGTCAGGATCTGTCTCTGCTTTGGATCTCTGACAGTAAAGAGATACTCTGCCAATCTGTATTCATGGTTTAGGGCCAGATAGCAGTTCAGTTTGTTTTGGGTTTTGGTTTGATTGGTCCAGTTTTCCAGATAGGCATCTTTTGTTAATTTAATAATTTGGTTTACTCTGATCAATGGTTGGAAAGCAGTGCTGGTCTGAGGTTGAACAGTGTTGGGTGTTATTTGATCAGTAAGTCTCAGGACCAGCTGAGTTCAGTTCTTGGGTAATCTCAGTGTGTCTTGGGGGCTCAGTTCTCTCTCTGTCTCGCTCTGTCTCTCACTCTCTCTCTCTCGCTGTCTCTCTCTCACTCTCTGTCTCTCTCTCACTCTCTCTCTCTCTCTCTCTCCCTCTGTCTCTCTCTCACTCTCTGTCTCTATCTATCTATCTGTCTCTCTCTCTCTTTCTCTCTCTCTCTCTCTCTCTGTCTCTATCTATCTCTTTGTCTCTCTCTCTCTCTGTCTCACTCTCTCTCTGTTATTTCCCTTAATTTATGCCCTCTCCTCTCCCTAAAGACCCTTGTCACTTTCTGTGAGTTGGGTACTTAACCACACACACACTGAACAGAGCCCAGGGGACAGTCAGTGGTTATGGTGGATGCCATTTAAAGTAAGTGCATAAGCTTAGTGTGAATGACCCAAAATGGGTCTGAATGGTCCTAAATGTCTACTGAGGATTCCCTTGGGCTTACAGACCCAATGTATGATGTGTGTGTTCTAGTGGGTTTTTTTTATGTGCTATGTAAAAAATGAGTGAATATAAACTAGCAAGTGATGGGATGTTATCATAATTAAGATAAAACAAAAATGTGTGTGAAGAAAGTATCTTTTCTCCCATCTTGTCTGAATAAGTGAGCTGTCTCTGATTGTGCTTATGTTCAATTCAGCGATAACGCCATTATATATCTGTCTTTATTGAATGTCATCTTGACTAAGTTCATGAAAAATAGTCCCCTGATTAAAAACCCTGAACCACACTCCTGGATTACACTAAATTAAAGTGAAAGCCTTAACTAATTTGACTGCACCCAGTGTGATTAAAACTGAACTCCCTTGCGCATAGACATTGTCTAGTAACTTTTTCTTCCCAGTTGGGTTTTGACAGTAAATGCAGTTGCTGCCTGGTAGCCATTGGTAGAGATAAGAATACATTTTAATATATTTAAATCCCTATATATTTGAACCCCAATACATTTCAAATCTCCATCCTCAGCTGCCCTCATTTCTACTGCTGTCAGAGTGAAGTTCTAGATTAGCGATCTGCTTTTTTATCCTCCCGTTTTTTCCCCCCCTCTCTCTTCCATACAAACACACACACATGCATGCACATACGTATACACACACACTTTCCCTCCTGAGCAGAGAAGATAAACCAGGTGTTAGTAAAGAGTTCTCCTGGCCCAAATGAAAGCCATTTATCAGACGCTTTGCCTTCCTCACAACATACACATATACAGAAACTCACACAGCCACACAAACATACACACTGAGTCAAAATAAAAGCAATATCCAGGACTCTAAGCCTGAAGCTAAGCATGCTTGATTAGATGTGTAAGTAGCTGTTAGAAGATGTGTTTGGGGTTTGGCGTTTTTTTCACTTGAAATATTCCAGGACCAAAAACAGTGTTAACTGTCAATGGAGAGTGTAGCCACCAGAGATGTCAATTGCATTTTATTACTGCATTTTAAGAACAAACTGTGATTTTTTTTTTTTTTTTTTTTAAATCATACATTACTTTTGGGTGGAATTAGCAAAAGTGCATATTTATTTTGTTATTTTGCACATTTTTCACAGAAGACAGGTGTGATTTAGTATAATACTACACATACCTTTTTTTGTCTACATATTGAGGGTTTTTAGCATCAGTCACACCTCTACATCTAATTATATGAAGGAAGTTGCAACATGAGTATTTATTTTTGGGCAACCTTTTACAAGCGTGCCACAGGACTTGTCTCATAAACAAATGCAGCACTCAGATTACTAATTCAGAAAACAGGTACCTCTGTGCCACTTCTGCAACACCTTTGCTAAAATTATTAATTTGTTTGTGTTTACAATTGATTGACTCACAGGTGATTTCCCAACTGCGTGTCCTGAGCCGCTCAGTAGCAACAGGTTCAAAGTTCGACAGGGAGCTCTGGTCAAATGGACTTTCACCCGTCCTCAACTTATGGAAGAAACTCAACCAGGTGCGCTATTTTTTTTTTCTCCAGTTCATCTTTCTCACTCTTCTTATCCCTTTTCCTAAAACTTAAACCTCACACCACTGAGTCTTCAGCAAGAATCTAACCTCTTTCTTTTATGTTGCCTTTTTCTTCAAACCAATCAACTTGATTAAAACGTTTAAGGCTCTCTCCGTATCTGAATCTTAACCTCATGCCCTCATAATTTCTATATCACTGAAGTGAGTGATTTCCTTCCCTGTCAAAACCTCAAACTCTATAATTGCAAAATGTCTAAATGTCTTATACCATTTTGTCATCAAGCTCATAGTACCTGCTAAGTATTTTCTAATAGATTAGTTTGAAAAACACAGTTTTAATTGTTTGTAGTTCTGTTTACAGTTTCTGCTAGTCTTTATTTGTATGCAAAATCATGTTTTTATATTGCCCATGCAGCAGCAACTAGTGTGAATTAAAAGCTGTGAAAGTCTAACTGAACACTGTGTGTGATAGCCACTGGCTTGCCTCGTCAGGCAGCACTCCTGTGTGTGGTTGCTTGGAGACCGGCACCTTTTCAAATCAAAAGGACATCTACCTCTCCATTAAATAATTTAGCCACCATATTCCTTCTCTCCTGCTCTGCCTCTCTTTTATTCACTCTCATGCTGTAAATTACATCCCCCCTCTCTCTCTCTCTCTCCCCCTCTCTCTCTCTCTCTCTCTCTCTCTCCCTCTCTCTCTCTCTCTCCCTTGCAGCAGGCAGAGTTGTTTTGTAGTTACTAAGAGGAAAATGATTGACTGTATTAATTGTTGCCATTGTATCACTAGATAGCTACCCATAGATCGCAATCTACCTCTGACTGCTTTCAATTAACTGGCCCTTTGTCATCAGCAAACCCTCACTGTTTGACCATCGGTGGATGTGTGTAGCTTGAATGCACATGCTTGTGTGTTTGTGTGTGTGTTTGTATAAAGGTGGCCATGTGCATTTCTGTGTATGCACTTGCATGTCTGTGTCTGTAAACTGTGTGTGCGTGACGGTGTGTGTGGAGATATGTATGTATTTATTTTGACAAATCTTTATGTAGTCTGGATTGAGGGGGGAAGCACAAGACAGCAGAGTCTGTTTATTTGGCTGTTAAGTTACATTTTATATACAATAGAGACGATAGCAGAGCTGTAGTCAAGCTGAATTTTTTCTCATTCTCATTTATCTCTCGCTCTCCATTGTCTCCATCCCTCCATCCTACTATCACTCTCTCCCTCTTTTCTCCTCTGCCTCTCACTGAATAAATGTGAGAAAAACAAAATAGGGTACAGATACAGAGTGTGATATCTGCAATATAATACAACAAAATATCATTTGTTTTTTCTGTGTCTATTTGGGCTTGTACACAAATATGGGCACAAACACCTGGTGTACTTACAGTAGATATATGTGTCAACTAATGTAAACAAATTGTCCCCCTGGTTTGCACTATAGAGAGAGAGAGAACAATTTCCTATTTGGTTACATCTTGTTGTTGTTGTGGAAGAACCGAGGACAGAAGAATTTGTGTATGTTGAGTTAAGGAAACCCACAGGGAACACTGGAGAGATATACTGTAGTAATGGAAGAAATAATTTAAAAGAATAAAGATGCTGATGCACAGCAGCTGTTACAAAATGCACTATACATATACTATGTTCGTGCTACTGTGTAGCGGCCAATTTGAGTAGACTGATTAGTTGATGTAGTGCTAAGAGTAATCCATTAATAAGAGGGACATAAAGCAATACTAGGACAACTGTACAATATTATGCAGCAAGCCTTGAAGCACTACAGCCCAAGGTAAAAGTATCTATAGCTCTGAGGTCATTAGAATGAGGATCATCTAATTACATGTCACTTCTACCCCCACCCCCCCACTCCCACCCACTGTCTCTGGAAAATTGCGTTTTTTAACATTACTCTAACAATCTATCACTCTATCCTGTCAATATGCTAATTTGTCTGTCTGTCTACTATCTATCAGGGTTCTACTCTGATCCACCAGAAGGTGGCCCCACCTACAGAAGGTCACGGGTCACCGGTCCTGTCGTTCATCGCTCTGGAGCAGTTCAATGCCATCCGCTTGATCCAGGTGTGTCAGACATCAGTTCTTTTACTAACAACAAACATTTGTTCATTATTTCATAAATGATTGCTATCCCTGCGTTACATTGTCAAAAAGGAAAACATTCTCATCGGGTGGTGTTTTCTGAACATTTGTAATTTGGCACAAAGCTTGCATCAAATAGCATACGGCTTGTACCTTGCAATACAAATGAGATAGATATGTTAAAATGTTAAGACGCATGAGATGAATGTGAATCATTAACAGTTACAGTAGATAGTGTTTTAGCAGCAGTCTGTATGTAACTGTTAATTCTGGGTTTTGGGTAAAACCACAAGCGGCACTGAAAAATGCTAGCTTCCATAAAAAAATGTCTTAACAGTACTGCATCGTATTAGTTAGTACATGTGTACTGAATCGTTTCTTCAATGCAAGACACTTACATTAGCAAAGTAATCAGATGAAAATAAGAAAGATCACTCACTATATCTTTGGTTACTGAGCACACAGTCAATCACATGGTCATAATGAACCAGTTCACAGCAATCAAATGGCAAGATTCGAAATGACATGCCAGGTACCGTTGCTCTAAAACATTGGCACAGTATGTACACTAAACTGTAAGTGTTGTCACAGAATATCCACCAATCCCTGGCTGCCCTAAGCAAGGTCATCAGAGGGACCCAGCTGCTTACTCCTGAAGTCCAAAAACTGGCCACTGCCCTGCTCAACCAAGAGGTAAGAAAGGAGGAAGACATACAGAAAGAGAGCAAAGGGGAAATACATTGAGATATTGGTAAAAACAGCAAGTTAACATACTGTAAATGGTAGTTTGTGCATTTCCAAAATGAATCATAACTGGGGCTCAGTTCAATCAAAAGATGAAAATGAATGAAAATGTAATAGTAAAATGGTCCACTCAAATTTGCACACTACAACCTTCCTGTGTCTTGTAAGTAATTTGATATTCAACATTTTTTCTCCACTGACAGTTCTGTACATTGTTTGGATCTGCACTACAGTGAACCTGTTTTAGAGGTGAAGTGTAAAATGTTCCAGTGCTGTGATGAGGTTGTGGCCACAAGGGCAGGCACACATACGGTTTACAGTGCTGACTTGTAGACATCTAGCAAACACAGCATGTATACTCGTGTGTGTCCCCAAGCTGAGACGAGGACAAAAGGGATATGATGAGGTAGAGGAGGAGATACACACAATCAAGCTTTTACTCCTTCTATGTTTGTAATCTCCTGAGAGAAGCCTTGGGCATAATTCCTTCTTCACTGCTTTCCACCTCTCTTTTTTTTATATTAATCAGCAGGTCTTTAGTCTCATCCACATCTCTCAACGTCCCCATCGCTCCAGTTTTCCTCTCTCTCTCTTTCCTGGTCTCTCTCCCCTCTAACATATTCCTTCACTACAACTAGTACTAATACCAAGGCTATGAAATGTGTTAGCTGCCGGTGGGGCTTTGTGATATAGTTGAAATGTCACTCAAAAATGCCAATATTGATAAGAATATTTTTCCAATAACAATATATATAGGGTTCGTATAATGTCTTGACACTTTGGAAAGTGCTAACTTTAACCGTTATGTTTTCAGGGTTAGGAATATGCTTTAATTTAAATATACTCCTTGAAAAATGCTTGATTTTCAACATTATCAAACATCATCTACACAGTCATGTTAACCAAAAATCTTTTAATATTTCAAATGACATGATCCCATTGTCATATTTGTTTGTTGTCTTCTGGCATTTATTGTAACAATTTAGATGTGATGATAAAAGGCGTCAAGAATCTGGAAATTTTTGGTATAGGTCCCTTGAAAGTGCTTGAAAAGTGCTTGAATTTTACTCTTAAAAAGCTGTACGAATCCTGTATATAACATGTTATGGAAGATGTATGCAAAGTATCACAGATAAGATAATCAAAGTGATATCTAATGCATTGAACTGTATTCCATTGTAATGCATTATGTAAGACAAAATTATTCACATGTGTAAAACAAAAACTTAAAAACTAGGTGTCCATTATAAATGTATATCACAACACCCCAAACAAAGTTCCAATCAGCGGTTTGCTTACCCTGCTATATCAGTGCTCACGGTCACAGTAAACCTAAGACACTCACGTTAGCCAAAAAAGATTAAAAAAATGTATGATTTCCACATGTCCACCTGGTATGAGTTTCCACAAATGAGGACACCTCGTAGTGCATTATGACTGACCTTTACTGAGTATATAAAACAGATGAGCTCTCATTCCTGTTTTACAGATGTATGAACTGTTTCCCCCCTTTTAATTGAACTGCTAAAACACTTCCCAAAGTAGTGAGCACAGTTTTTTCCCTTGATGATCATTTCTAGGACCCATTTTAAGTCGTGCTCTCTGTTTGTGTTGTGCATCATCAAAATGCAGCATCTCAATGAGTTGTTTAATAATCAAACAGATGCATTTAGTTAGTGTTTTAGGGTAGTGCAACTTTGTAGAGTTTTTCCATAGCCTGTTTAATAAATTAAGATGATTGATTATGACTCAAATTATTGGCACAGGCCTGTTTCTAAGCCATCTTCTTCCAGGGAGGAAGTCTTTCTACAGAGCCAGATAACAGTGTATTGAACAAAAATTGCCTTGAGTATCCTTATCCTGAAAAATATACTGAAAGCTTGGAAAAAGCAACAGCAGCATTGTTGATGTTGCTGTATGTTCTGGTAATCCACAGAATCCTTTACACATGTTACATTGACTATCAGCAGAATTTAAAACTTGATGACTTTGAGTGTTTTATATCACCTCCCTTAGGATAAGGAGGACATATAGTGACAAATTGAAATGGAAATGGATTATTTTCTTATTTACGTTAAGTTATCTTGACTGTGGTTTTTCATATCTGTATTAACTTAACCCACTCATTTGTTTGACATGGCTAGGTGTGTCAGTGTGTAGATGCTATGAAACAAAATGCAGACTTCTTGCTATCTTGTCTAAGACTTCTTTGTGTCACAACTACGTACTGCACAGCTTAGAGCAATATTATCATTCTCCATTATCAATTATAGTAGAATTAATTTGACAAACTCCCATTGTCTGCAGTTACATTGTAAAGTATAGAACGATTCTGTATGTAATGACAGTAAATCCTGGTCCATACCACCACCTCAAACAAAAGAAATGCTAGACAGAAGAAAATAGAGCTAAAGTTTGTCTTATATATCATTCAATCCCATGCAGATCAGGAGACATTGTGTATTCAACTTACTCAACGAATAACTAAAAAAAAGCTTAATTACATATAATTTTCCCACATTAGTTAACAAGTGGTTGTTAAAAATAGCATTACAACACAGAATATAAATTAGATTATGAGTCTTCGCAAACCAACCATCACTGATTAGCCCAGTTCTAACCAGAGAAGAGGAACAGAAAGAACTGGTGATGTGATTTATATATTTGGAAAATGGATCATTTCGGGTTGTAATATTGTAAAAGTATGGCAGGCACAGCTCTGGGGGGATCAGTTCCATTGCCCCTCTCCTCAGCTGTGCAGTAAAAAATAATTAGATACTTGGAAACTACCCAAGCATCAGAAGAGAGTGGTAAGCAGCACTGCAAAACAGAAATAAATATCACCACTGCCTTTAGTCAGTGGAAGGATCATTAATATCTAGACATGAGGACTGATACAGAGATGGCTTTTTGATTAAAGGTTAAATAATCTCTAATATCAGTGAAGTTTTCAGTGCCAGTTATAGTAATTAGCATGAGAATACTGACTGTTTTTATTTTATTTTATCATCACGGTTACTTTCAAGCAAACAAAAAAAAAGTGCTAAAAGAAATGTTCTTATTCAAAACATTTGCTTGCCAGCAACCCCCCACCAGCTACTTGAAAAATTAGCAAGTTACCTTGGAGACTGAATTTGCACCAATTAAATGTTCTGGCAACGAACTGCAATGCAAAATCACATGTGAATTCCTCATGAGATAATATGTGTAATTGAAAGCATTAGTTGACTATGAATCAAATTAACACACAGACTATTTTGGAGGAAGTATTCATTAATTTCTCTGTTTCAAACAAATTAATGAAAGCTCACTCTTGCTCAGTCTATTTTTTAGCTTTGCATGTAAACAGATGTGTGGTCTGAAAATGTACTAGGCCTTTAGATTTTTAGTTCTCACTAAATGCAGCTGTAAATAATTAAATAATATGTTTGAATCCGGTATGCTTCCAGTGGGTGCCAATAGTTCTGAAAGTACATTTCTTCTCTGGCATCCTTAACATTGATCATAAAATATTAACAAATATTTGCACATTTCAGTGACATAACTTAAGCCTGCCTGTTTATGTCCTCACACACTTCAGTGTGACACACAAACACGCACACGCGCGCACACACACAGCAGGAGAGGGACTGAATGGTTGGCTTGCAGCTAAGAGACACACAAGGTCCCCTTTAAGTTCCATTATGAATTCCAAGCTTGAATAACATCAAATCCTTAGTCCCCGATCTCCCACTGTGTGTATTTTTACGTGTGTGTAAGGCAGTTCTTTGATCTCTCTTTAACAGTTTAAGCAACATGGACTGTCTAACCTGTCCCAGAGTTAACAGTTGTCTCCTGAGGGAAGCTTTTCGTTGCCACCTACACACCAAATATTGCATTTGTTGGTGCCCTCCAAAATGAACCATTTGAGCATTTCAAAACTACACATATGAGCATTTTGTAATCAGCCACCTCTTTGGTTAAGGTTTGGTTGAGGTTAGACAACTAAAACTACTTAGCATCTGGAAAGATTCTTGTCATTGATAAAGGAAACCAGCATTGCCTGTACTTTTGTACATTCATCCATCCTCCTCACCCAAATTTTCTGCTGCACTAGAAAAACACACTGCTTCCTGCTTTGGAATCTCTTTTAAAAAATGAACAATGCTGCCCACAGAAAAACAGCAGCATTTGTCGTTTTTTCTGTGGAGGATTTTATTTTTTTTCCCAAACCACTGAGGCAGACCTAGGAGAGTTAGATGTGCTTTTGCTACACGTTCAGTGTGAGACACTGATGGATAAACAGACAAAAGTGAGTCAAAGGAACTGTACCATGCACTTACATGATGAGCCAGACAGACATAGACAGCCATATTTATTTATGCAAGAGCCTTTTGTCACTGTGATGCTTGGGGTAGCATTTCAGTTAAGTGTAACAAGTCAATCAACAAAACAATGTACGCAGTATTTATACAGTATACAGTAAGACAAGCACTTCATAGATTCACTCATCTGCGTATCTGCCAACTCTAACCCTTTGACTTAGTGACAGACACACAATGTTTAAATGTGTATTTGGAATAGTTAAGCCAACAGGTTCCAATGTTGTCAGGTTTATTTGTCTGTTGCACAACTTAACAACTGTGGTGGCCTTTAGTGACAGTAGAGGGGACATGAAACATGGGGGGACAGAGGGGGATGACATGAAACAAAGGTATGGGGTCACATGGTATATGTTTACACCACTAGGCTATCAGGACACCCCACAATTTAGTGACTTTTAAGACTGCTTCAGCAACTTTATTTAAAAAATAGCCGAGGGACAAATCTAGCAACATGACTTTGGGCAGACATCAGACATTTCCCTTGAAGAAAGTCTTCAACACAGCTCAGTGAATCAGCAGTGCTCCTGCATGCTGTGGCTGTAGCTCTCTGGACTGACAGCATGCGTTCAGTGAGTAAGAGAGAAGCACGTTCAGTCGACCACACAGCAGCCTGACTGAAGCACGTAGCTTACTGATTGCAGAATGTCCGCAGCCAAAACAACATGATTTACTTTACCTTCTTTCTGACACTTGTTTATGTTTATTTGCGTACTTATGTATTCTCTTCCTCTCTATTCCCTCTGTCTCAGTGTCCCTTAACATGGCAGAATAAATGGGAGGGACCTGAAGAGCCAATGCAGTACCTCAGAGCTGTAGTAACACGGGCCCTCGCCATACAGGTAACACATGCATGTGTATACATAAAGAGACATACTCTAGTCTCTTCCTCTGTCAGTCTGTTTCTCCCCCTTTTTCCCACAGGCACTCAAAGAATACTTACAACAAATAGACAAGTACATATATGCACATCAAGTAAGACAAACACACATCTTTAGCTGAGATGGTGCATTTGAATTTTGGAGAATTTTTGAAGAGATAATTTTCTAAAATTTGCATTGTGTGAAAAAAAAAAAAACAACACACTTCTTTCTTGAAATCATTAAATATTTCTAAACAATTTTAATATCGTCTGTGATAGTTGTCATGGTGTCATGTCTTTTGTTGTTATTCCTTCACGGACTGAAATTCACACAGGCCTGCTACTATCTGTGGGATAACTGGTAGTAAAGGCATTTGCTGACGACCTCACTGGGTATCAAAAAACTCTGACGCCCATGGGAATCCTCTGTGGTACTACTCTCACGGGAAAGAGACTTAAGAGGCCTAAGAGGTTTCTAATCAGCATTAGCATAATGTTTGAGGGATCCATTTAAATCCATCGTGCATTTATATCCTTGTCCTCCAGTTGTTACGAATATTACGGGAGGACATTTTTGGATTTCTTTAGTTTTAAACTATTTAAAAAGGACCTTGCATCTCAGATATCCCACAGTGGCCCCAGACCTTCTTCTGGTGTCTCCCTTCCTTTAGCTGAGCCTGGGTCCGTGGACCATACTAAGTGCTTTTAGGATATGGCTCAGACTACAATTTTTTATGACTGATTGACTGGATAATTTAGGAAATTTGTTGACTAAAATCATGCCAGAAAATTCAAATGTTGTTTTCAAAAGCTCTTCATGAATAAAAGCGGATTATTATATAAAAACATGAGGTTCTGTGAAGTGTTTGCTCTAGGTTGGTGCCAGGAAATAAAGGTTCTGACTGAAACTCCTCTCTGTCTCCTCTCGACTGTGTCTGACTGTACGCCTACCTCAATATGCTCTGGCAGACTAGAATACACACACACACTCTCCGAAATAATATATTTCTATGGGAATTTGATGCATTTCATTATTCGTGTGGGCGAGCCTCACTGCCTATGTCTGTCTGTCTGTCTGCTGGCCGGCCTGCCTGCCTACCCATCTGTTTGTGTGTATGTCTCCCTGTCTGCCTGCCATCTCTCATTTCTTTCTGCACCCCATCTGTCTTCATGTGTGTCTATCTGGAGGCTGCACTGTCCTTAACTGTCTATTTCTGCCCATCAGTACTGAGTGATATCTCCGTTAGCAGTGTGTCTGTGTCCTGTTAGCTAATCAGTCTAATAAAGGCGGAGACGGTCAGAGCTGCTGCTGTGTGGAGCTGCTGAAGAATAAAGAGCTAACAGCACAGCAGTGCACCCCAGACACGCAGGATGACCTTGAAAACACCCAAATTGTCTCTCTCACACACACACACACACACACACACACACACACACACACACACACACACACACACATATATATGCACACAAATACTACACATACCAGTACACACTGTATTATTAATATCCAAAAATCTTGCACATGTCTGCCTCTGTGTGTGTGTGTGTGTGTGTGTGTGTGTGTGTGTGTGTGTGTGTGTGTGTGCATGTTTGTGTGTGTGCATACACATCTGCCTGCAAGTACGTGCCTGTGTGAATGTGGGTATGAGCTTGCATTTGTGCATATTTTTTTCTTGACATAATGCTCATCCCGGTGCAGACTGATGCTGTGCTAAAAAGGAATACATTTATAATAGAGATTGGATCAGATGTTTTCTCATTCTGCCTCTATTTGTCAGCAATTCTTTTTTCAACCGACCATGAAATCCACTAGTTTCAATGGCAATTTAGAGAAAACTGCCTAGATAGATCAAGACTTCAATCTTAGGTCAGCTCTCAAGGCTTAAATCTGGCCACTGCACCGATGCAGGCTTATATCATATGTTTGGCTGCAAGTGTAAAAAGAACAGTGAAATCTGTTTCAGTGAAATTTCCCCCCAAAAAAGAATGGAAAACTAAGAGCTAAGATTGTATTGTGAGATATCATATCAGGTTAAGTCCTGAGCTGTGCCTTTGACAAAAATAACTAGTTTTAGCAGTGACACAGAAGGACGCTGCTTACCTGATCAAAGTAGATTTTGCTGAATAAGGCAGACTGGATCAACAGACTTAGAGGGGTCTATCTTCATACAGATCCACCGGATACAGCGTCTGTTTTCTTTTATTATCTACATACACATACACATCGCTGCCTGTGCATGCATGTGCCCGTGTATGTCTAAGTATACAGTATATACACATGCTCAAATGGGAATCTGTATGTTTATGCCTCTGTGTGTGTGTGTGTGTGTGTGTGTGTGTGTGTGTGTGTTTGCCTGTGCACACACTGTATTCCCATTAGCAGGTAATTGGGGTTCCAGTGCTATCAACTGGTTGATGCGGTGATTAAAGGACAAGGGGACATTAAATACTTTAGTGGTCACACGTTTTTATTGACTTTATGTTTTGCCCTCTCCCTTTGTAACCCTTTTTATCTCTCATTAACAAATACACACTGACTTGGATAGAAATTATGATCATTCCACTCACAGATTCTCTATCAAAATTTAAAGAGCCAAATACAATACAAACATTGATTATTTGCGTTCTTTGTAGCCAAACTATTCATGGTGAGAGGGTGGATATTTAGAGCAAATATTTTAAGTATTCAGAGCCAGTTCTCTTTGTGTCAGATTTCACCACTTGAACTGAAGAAAATTGTATTTATTCTCATTGTCTTTCATTGATCCACTAAATGTCTTGCCTGACTCCTGTGTGAAACTGATTTTATGCCTGAACTGTGTGTTATCTTGGAGTGTTTATTTGTTATTTGCTAGGTTATTGGTTCATTAATCTGTGTGTGTCTGTCTCTGTATACAGAGTTGGGTGGAGCGTGCAGGCAGACAAGCTCTTCTATCAGACACCCTAGATCTAGCTGAGCTCTTCCACCCTGACACCTTCCTCAACGCTTTGAGACAGGAAACTGCCAGGTAACACTGAATGCTTGTGGGTTTCTGTCAGAAGGAAAGAGTATGCGTGCTAAGGTTAATAACATCTTTTTGTGGTTTTAGGTCCATGGGTTGTTCTATGGATAGTTTGGTGTTTGTCTCATCATGGAGGAGTGCCATTGCACAGGCCAAGCTACAAGTCAAGGTAGAATTGCAACAAGCACACATTAACCTACAGATCATGCATGCAGACAGCAGACACACACTGCTCCCATCCAACTGCAGAATCCTGGCAGTGCTATAAACAAGGCAGACTGGCTGAGTGATAATTGGACAATAATGGAGTAAAAGACTGCAAGAATAGAATACAGATGCAGAGAAGAAGGCACCACCTGAAAGAGAGAAGAAAGTTAGACAGAAAGCAAAGAGTTTGCTACATATCCATTAGAGACATGTCTGCTGCCTTTGACAAGGGGGACTGGGAGCACACATACAGTTCTGTACACTCTCAGTTTTCTTTCCCTTTCATGCTCTGATTTAAGGGTGATATAATTGTATTGTCTACAATTTAGGCATGTGTTTCTTTTCTGTCATGCCAATAAAAATTGGCACAACTTGACTTGCACTTAGTTAAAACATACAAAGGGAGAAGGGAAGGGTGTGGGTGCTTAAAAAGAGGCTGCAGCTGCAGGGAGGGAAGGGAAATATTCAGACATCTGACAGAGAAAGGGGATAATTGTTGTGAAGCAATGAGCTGTCTTACACACACACACACACACACACACACACAATGTAGCTTTTTCTGGATTTGTCTCTCGCTCACTCTCTTGCTTTTTCTTGCCCAGATTATGGTGATTTAGTAGTTGTCTGTGTATGTTTGACTTGACGCCAGAGTTCCCTTTATTGTTTGGCCTTCTGTGGAAAATCCCTGAGTCACTGGACTGAATTCGCTCATATAAATACTCTCATGTACAATGTGCATAACATGCACAACATAACATTCAATGTCTGCCCTGCCTTCCCCTCATGCTCTACATTTCTCTTTGTTTACATACACTCTGTCCTCTTTTCCTTCCTTTTTATTTCTCTTTATATCTCACCACACTTTTTGATTTTGTCATCCTGTCCATCCTGTTCTGTTTAATCTGCTGCTCATAATCTCTCCTCTCTATATCTCTTTCTCCTTAGTTTACCGTCGCTTTACTTTAGCCTTTGCCCCCACTTCCTTTGTCTCCTTTTCCTTCTCACGCCATCTCTCTCACTCTTTTTCCAGGTTGGAGGTCTCCATTTGGAGGGTTGTAGTTTTGATGGTGTTCATCTTTGTGAGAATCAACATGACTCTCCCAGTGTGTCAGCAGTCCCACCCTGCTACATGGCCTGGGTTTCACAGGTTTGTATTCGTGTTTAAAACAGCAACATATTGTTGCTTTCAGGGAAGTTTGTTTTCTGTCTTGTCTGACATTTAGATTTGCGTGAATCATGGACAGACAGACTTTGGCCTAGAGAACGATATTTGTGGTTCTGTTAGATTGTTTATGTTTTCTAATATAATCATGAAACTAACAGTGATAGACTTTTTGTGAATCCTAAATGCGTGTTTACTTATTCAATCTGAAATGTAACAATTAGACTGATGTATTCAAGTCTAAGCAGTCTAGCAATGGCAGAATGCTCAATGCATATACTCATATGGGGATCTTTGAGGATTTGATCATTGATTCGTTTTCGTGGGGTAGCTGAGAAACACTTATTATTTTATCGTTCTAATACATGTAAACTACTTAAATATACAATAATTGTGCACACATCCATTAAGTTATGTGTTCTGCGATTGATCCTAGAACTCTGCTGCTGACTCCACTGCATCAGAGGAGAGTATCTGGCTGCCTCTGTACACGAGCTCAGAGAGGGTGAAGGTGGTCACGCACATCTGTCTGCCCTGTGGAGCGAACTCCAACCAGTGGATACAGACTGGAGCTGCTCTCTTTCTCAAACAGCAGTGAAAGGACGCCATCTCGGTGAGGGCAAGCACGCAGAGATGCTTTTGTTGAGCACTGTAAGCCTGTAAACAGGACAAATTATTAACGCTCCAAAATGTCAAACTCTCACATCGACACCATCATTTTCTAATTAAGCACCTTAGCATGGAGACCATAAACTTAAACATGCTGTTACTTTATGTCATCATCATTTGCATAAAATGGTTCAAGGGACACACCAGAGGAGAAAAAAACAGTTGACACTGCAGCAGCCCGCTTTCTGATTTAACAACAACACTGATACTTGAATGAAAAGTCCTCTCTTTTCCATTCATGGACAGCAAAATAGAACAGCAGTAACATCTTTAATGAGATATAAACATAATATTATTGGGATCTCAGGCTGTAACGTAAAGCTTTGATACCTCTGAGTTCTCCTACAGTTGGTCTCATAAAATACTACTCTCCTCATCCTATACATTTCATAAATTAGTATAAAACTGTACATCAGTAATTCTTGTTATTTTGAGCTTGTAAAGAAAACAGCATTATCAGAATTTTATGATGCATTTTTCTGAAGGTTTTTGCCTTGAATGTTTGTTTCACAGTTATTCAGTTTCTTGAGTGTATTCTCGTAACTTATTTATTCAAAATAAAGATGAAATAAATGTCATTATTGCTATTATTTTTAGTAGTAGTAGTCACTAACATGTCCCAGTATGGTGTTTGGTGAGAAACTCAAACTCTCTCTTAATTTCATTTGAATGTAGCTCATGTGTTATTAGTATAAAAGTTGAGAACAATATTGCCAAACCACCAACACAGAGATGTGAGTGTGTGTGTGTGTGTGTGTGTGTGTGTGTTTCAGAGCTGAGCTATCAGTAATCCCAACTATTCAACAGTAAACAATACAGATCACAGTTCACTCTGCCTCGCTCTCAAATCTGCTGAAACAAGCTTTACAGGCATGAAACGCCTCAGTGTCTGTTCCCAAAGTGAATGGTGGTCTCTCTCTCTCTCTCTCTCGCTCTCTCTCTCTCTCTCTCGCTCTCGCTCTCGCTCTCGCTCTCTCTCTCTCTGTCTCTCTCACACACACACTCACTCACACACACACACACACACCCCCACACGCACACACACACATCTTCACAAGCACTCAGTCCCTAACCTCTGTGTGATTGGTTGTGAGTTGATGTTGAGCAGACTCAGTGAAGCTGTGATGGATGGCCACAGAACTACAAGGGAAGGGGTGAGGTTTGTAAGGTGTGTATGTTTGTTTATGAATCCAACCAAGAGTATCAAATTTGATTGATGGCTTAATTAAGTCTTTTTTTTTACCCCCGTATCCTCCTGTTTTTTTGTCATTTGTGTTTAAGCAGTGCAAATGTCTGTGAGCACATCTTTGTGTGCACTCTTCTGTGAATGTGTGTGTTTGTAGAGACAGAGAAAAGAGCCGAAATGAGGGAGGAGTGGGTATTGTGTGTGCACTGCAGTGTGACAAAATGGGAATGAAATGGAACAGCAGGTTTAAAAAAAGAGAGAGGATTGGATTTCGGCAAAACACGGCCCTCTGGGTCAGAGAGTGAAAGAGAGACAGAGGGATGGAGTCAGAGAGAGAGAGAGACAGAGAAGGAGAGCGAGAAAAAGGCTATAAAACCTATTTGAGAAAATTGAAGAGAAACAGGAAAATGAGGACGATGGGTGACAGAGGTTAGGTGGAGAGCAGGGGTCAAAGGGAAAGAGATGGATGGAGAGGGTTAGGACAGGTAGTGAGTTAGTTATGGAAAAATGAACAGGAGGGCGAAAGAGAGGGAGCAGACTACACTACAGTGTTTATATCTACTACAATACTGAGCAGTTGATTTGTTCTTCACCTTTTCTGCAATCTTCAATGATATGAAAAAAACAAACAGAAAAACCCGTTGACCCTCACCTTTAATGTAGTTGTTTGTATACATGCACACTTGGCACATTGGTTAAATGTTACTCCAATAAGTCAGAGTCAACTCTAAAGCCTGATTTCTTCTTCCTGAGTTGTTTAGCAATCTACCAAAAGCTTCTCAAAATTATAGATTGTTGTATAAATTGGATTCAAAACAGCAAGTGTTGCTGCACAACTCTTTCGTAAGTTTTGATGACTACTAATCCTTGAGGCAGAGGTGGGAAATTAACATCAGCATCGCAGCAAACAGAAAATGCTTTGCCGGGGGCTTGTTTCCAAGGTAATGTGTTTACAGAGTTTATCTTTATCACAAATTAGCATGCTAGGTTTGAGAAACTATTGTGATAAAATTCTGACTCTGGCAGCGTTCAGTAGCCGCTTTAGTGAGATGTTTGTTTGGATTTTTGATCACAAACCCACACAATACGAGTCATTTCAGAACAATGATTTAAATGCAGCACACGTCACATTCCTACAACAAAACTCTGAACTTAGTGTTAAAATTTAAACAGCCATAGAACCCACATAGAAAAGGAGCCACGTACATAATGAGGACTATAATATTAATGATTGATCTCCGTCCTGAAATTTACCACACTTCACCAAAATTGTGTTTTTCTGTCTTCTAAGTTCAAATCATTCTCTCCTCTCCATTCCCCGTGCTATGCTCTTTTCTTTTTCACTTTTCTGACCCTCCTTCAATTCTTTCCCAACTTCCTCCGTTCATTCTTCTATGACGTCCACCATTCACAGTTGTTGTTTAACCTTCAATACAATACAATGTTTACGTAAAGCTTGGTTATGTCAGACCTAAATATTTCATTTTCTATCTGATAATGTTTCTAACACACATATTTGTAACATTTACTCCAAATAAATACTTAAAACATAAAAACAAAACATGAGCATATAAACAGAAAAGAGCAAGACCTTTTCATTTGTTTTCCCTTCCTGTAGATATGTAATCATTCAGTCTCAGAATGGAGTCGGATTTGCTCATTTTACAACATTTAGTCTGTCCTTACACAGCTTGAATAATGCATCTGACCGTGGTATTTTAAATGTTTGGCACCCAGCATGCTAACTGGGCCAACATCTGGTGGGTCCCCATAAAACAAGTGGTAAAATGTTTTGGGTTCCTGCACGGGGCTAGATTTCTCATTTGGGTTTCTGGATTTAAAATGTTAATCATTGCCGCATCAGACTTAAGCCACATTTCAACGACAGAACCAGCAGAAACCTCAGATGAGCCACAGCCAGCTGCGTGTAACATGAGACTGACTAAGTGCAGAATTCACTTATAATGCAGCCAAACAGTAATATCATCACTGTTGCATCATAACATTGTGCATGCTAGGAATGGAACACATTAGTCAGATATCAGCAAAAATGCACTCTAAGTAGATGTAAGTGGCACCAAAATTTGAACATTTTATTATTTTTTTAAGTATGTTGTGTCAGGATTTTGAGAAGGCTTTCGGGCTGTCTAGGACAGGAACCTGGTCTCTGGGGCACCTGGTGATGACACCTCTGGTCTCTCCCACTGCTTCCATCAGCTTCACTGTGGACACTGTGTGATTCCCACATTTCACTGTGCTGTTTCTCCAATAAACACCCTGCATTACGTCGCAGTGTGTCCCACCGCAGCAGAGGGTTTTCAGGGGTGGGACGTGAGAGGAAAAAGCTGACACTGTCCGCACAGGATGCTCAGGAGGAGGATGACATCACTGGAAGAAGGGCAAAATGTTAAAGAGGACGAATGTGATCAACCTGGTTTCCAGCAGGTTTGATGGACACAGCGACCAGTACCACTAACCCCCATTTGCTCAGTAAGTATGGAGTGTATAATACTAGGTAAGTGTTTCGGCAGTCCTATATTAAAATGTATCCATCTACACCTAACTACATACCTGCATTAAATGAAAAGTCTGGTGATATTTGATATTTTCCTTGCTGTCAACAAACACCAAAACCAACATTGATCCTGCCAGGGGTGGAAGTTTTGTGTGTGTGTGTGTGTGTGTGTGTGTGTGTGTGTGTGTGTGTGTGTGTGTGTGTGTGTGTATATATATTATATATCTTTTTGTTTTGTTTTGTTTTGTTTTTATGTTATTTTGTTCATCCATATAATGAAACAATCCCTCCATTAAAAAAAAAATGAATTCATATTTTTTACAAACATGTTTAAAGTTGACATGGTAAGTTGGATTTATTTACAGTATAAATAACAGCATATTGGCAATATTTCTGAAGTATACAGCTATCTTCAAATAGTATACCCTGTAACTTTTTCATATGCCCTGTCATCCAAAAACTCAAAATACTTCAAAATAGTGGTTGTCTGCAATATTTTTCTACCTTTAAAAAAGAGATAAATGTCCAATGTTGCAGCCTGTTTTCATACTTCACTTTTATTTACATTCATTATATCCTTGCTATTAACTGCTTCAGTGATCATGCAAGATTAATTTTATCTCATCAAAGTGATGTAACATTTGTGTCAGAATTTCCAAGCAGGGAATTGATCTCTGTGGGGACATACTGCAGCACTACCCAACATTACCTACATGATATCTGTGATCCTGTAATGGAGCTTTCTTTATGGCAGCTCTGGCATCCAGAATGAGAATATAGATTTTAATAAGGCACTGCACAAGTGGTCGGCCGCTGCTTCAGCCAGCATGAAAATGTCCTGCTAATAATAATATATGATCCCCAATGAACATTAAAATAATTGCACAGCATTTTAACCCATGTTGAAAAGATGGAAGGTCCAAATGAACAACATAATTTCAGTGTGAGAAGCACCAGCCTTATGCACTGAGAATAAATACAGCGTAATCATGGCAGAAACAAATCTTTCCAGTATTGTAGCTGTTTCCTATGAGATCAGGCAGAGCTGTTTGAAAGGCCGAAGTGGCTTCTGAAGAACACGATGTCAGCCATTGTCAAAAGGACCATTTTGTCATTAAAAAGTAGTACCAATGAAAACTGTTGAAATTTAGTTTTTTACATAATTTTTGAATGATGAGACAGTTTTTATAACTGTGGCTGAAAGCTCTGTAAAATTTTCAGTTTCTGTAATTTGGGCGAACCAATCCTTTAAGAGCTGGAAGTAATCTGTAGGATAGACTGCACAATAAGTTTAATATATAATATAACATACTTACTGTATTAGTGTCATATATGAAATATTGTAGAGTGTTAGCTGAAGAAAAAATCTGAAAATAGAAAAGTTGACTGTGCTGGTGAGGACTGTACAGTGAAGTCAGAGTCAGAGGGGCTGACAGATGACCACAAGGTCACTCATCTCTCTGATCTGTGATACTCTCAGGAGGCACAAACACACTTCAGGGAAATTTGCCTCATCTCACTTCTGTTCTCGCCTTCTTTACGCTGCTCTGTTATTTTCCTCTATTTTTCTTTTACCCTTGTCTCCTGTCAGTGCTCTTCTTTGTTCTCTTATCATTTGGTCTTCTTCTTGCGCCTTTACAATTTTTCCTCTACCTCCTTTTCTCACCCTTTCTCCTCTCCTCCCCTGCTCTCTTTACAACTTCTCACTTATCTTTCCTTCTTCTGCGTCTCAAACGATCTCTTCCTGCATTACTGTTCACCGTCTCACTCTCTCTCGTTCCTGCTGTAATCCATGATCTCCCTGCAGACCAAGGGGATTATTGTGTTAGATGTTAGACAGGATTCCTTCAGGACTTCTTGCCGTCTCTCTTACAGTATTTGGGCGTATTGACAGGTTAAAATGGTTCCAACAAAAATCAATTTTCTTTCTTTTTAAACTGAAATTGTAACCTATAATTGTCCAATAGATTAGAGGTTTTTCTTCTATTGAAAACTGCCCTGCACCATAGTGAGAAAATTCTGGGTTAGAGTCATTATAATTAACATCATAGCCAGCAAACACAAGCCTGGGATTGTGATTATAAAATGAAACTTTTTTCTATTTTCTATTCAATTAGAAATCGACAGGCTTATGACAATATGTGATGTAATGTGTTGCCTATACATGTGTCATTATGGTATAATTCCCCGTCTCTGCTTACTAATCATGCTCTCCCTGCAAACTAAACAGATCATTGTATTACAGTCTGTATTGGAGATGTGAGTGCACATATAAACAGCTGACTGGAAGTCTGCTCTTTTTTTTATCAGCGCTCGTTGCTGTAAGTCCTTTGTCAATAACATACTGTATAGCTTGTGGATTTATTTCAATGAATAAATAGTAGACATTATGTATGTATGTATGTATGTATGTAAGTATGTATTTAATATATATATGTTTATATATATGGTAGCAGAAATGGATTTTGTATTCTGTCAATACACTTTCATTGGCAGTGCAAGAGGACTAGTTTTACTTTGTCAAAGCACTTGAGATGCTCAGGTTTGGCTTTAAGCTTAACACTGACTTTGGAAAGTATCAAGTGATCCCCGTTCAAAATCCTTAAAATTATCTGTTGTGATTTCCCTCATCACAGAGTTTTGTGAGGGATAGTTCACCAGCTTCTCTTCTGAAAAGGAAAAACTCAAGTCAGTTTCCCAAATAGCACTCAGAGCACAAGAGTTCAGCATCTCTCAACGGCAGAGAATTAAACCTTGGCTCTATTGGTGCCTCGTGCAGCAGCTTGAAAATATTTGGTTAGAGGTTTCTGCACTTTCCTTTTAAAGTCAGCTTCAGCAGTTTTTGTAGTTGCAAAGATCACTTAGCACCAGGGTACCATTTTGTACCAAAAGAACAAATGCAGATAGATGTGGGAATCACATCCTGCTCTTTCTTTCTTGCTCTTTCTATAATGTTGTGCTGTTTAGAAATCCATGTGAAGGCGACATTGACTTTTATCCCAGACACTGAAGCTTCAGAGAGCTGTTTGCAATGTTTTTCCCTATGCCGGATCGATCACAGTCACCATCACTGGCCACACACACCATCCAAAAGCTGTTTTCTGGATTGATTTTACATGAGGCCATCAGTCTGAATCAATCAGATTCCAACTTCTGGCAGCAAATGGTGTGTCCACTGATACAGTATGTGTTACTCTGTTACAGTGGGCAGATTTAGAGCAATTTTGTGGTCCAACCATACAAGAAACTCTTGTGTGCTTTCTTTATTCTCTAACATGCTTTCTTATTGACTTAGTCCTCAATTATCTGTAGCTCACTGTCCAGCAGATGTTGGCTGTAATACAAATTCTTTCATTTCAACAAGAATGCAGCAGCTGTAAACAGACACCCTATAGCTAGTGTAGGATCCTACAGGAACAGAAAACAATCTTGCAGGAGATTGGACTGTCCATCCTTCCTCCTATAAAAGAGGAACTCTTTACTACTTTTTCTGACAACCCTGACAAATGTTGGTTTTGCTCCCGTTTCTTTTCCTTATTGCCATTTTATTAATTTGCTCACTATTTTCCATCTTACTTACTATTTTATTAATCTGAAACCCAAATATAACGTGTTTATTTTGCTATTTTTATGTCAGCATCTTTGCTGAAAGCTTGAATGTGCCTTCTAAAAACCAAACAAAAAAAGCCAATAAATACTATTCCCTCAACACTACATCCTATGCAGTTATTCTGTTATGCTACATATGATAATTTTAAATGACTTTAAGGTACTATTGAATATGCTGTTTCTCACTGATTTCCACTAGTTTATTGTTGCTGTCATACTGATAGGGCAGGCAGGTGACATCAGGATTCTTAAGAGACAAAAAACAAGGTTAAAGGCGCTTTTCTGCTTAAATAATGGCCTCTAAACCCCGATAAATAAATTATCAGGAGACTGCACTGCCTAATAAAAAACAGTGAGAAACTAAAAGGGACAGGACAGAGAAATCTAGTGTTTTAGTGAATCCAGTTTGGCCCCAGTGATCCTCTGCGCACTCCATCTAATATTGAAGAATGTTCCAGATTAGAAAGCTGACAGCACCTAACTGACCAGCTGCACTAACCCCTCCCGCCGTCACAGCCAATGGAGCAGCGTGGATTAATGACCCCTCAGACCCTCGGCCAATCACCAAACTCAGCTCTCAGATCTCCAGCAAGGGATGCCCTTGAGCAAACTCGCACACACAGCTACACACTCACCGCTTAATTCAGCCTCTTCCGAGGGCAGCGGGCCGCTCAGTGCCGATGTTTATGGATTCTCTGAACCTGCAAATCACCGTGGTTACGGCTGGGCGGATTTATGACCACGGCCCTGTCTACTAGCCCTTAGACAAACCATGGATCACCCATACACACACACACACACTCACTCTATATTGAGGATGATACACATGCTCAGACAACATAAAAGTCCTTTGTTGTGTTTTGTGGATCGATATCATATGTAAAGTGTCCCAATCCATGTGTGTGTCAGAGCAGATGTGTCATGTTCACCTTGCTATTACAGTTTAGCATCCAATCTAACCTCTAAATCATCCACACTGTCTGATTTAAAGCTGATAAATTTGCAGCTTTTTTAGGCAAATGAATCTCTGCAGAATTGCATTTTACAAGGAAGGGTACTGTTGGATCACACCGCGTAGTCTTGACTTACAGCAGGACGTCTCATCTTTTGAGCTTTCGTTATAACTGACCTCTGAAGCACCAGAGGCTTTAAGGTGTAAAATACAGAGATGAAGGTGAAGATCCTTCCTGGATTTCGCAGTTTGTTTTGTCATTTCTGCAGCCGAAAAAGGGTAAATTTTCAGTGGGTCTTGTGAAAAATGGGCAACTCAATCATTTTGTATGAAATTGCGAGGTTTAAAGGGGATCTACGTTTGTGACAGTGCATGCTGCGTGGTGGGGGAGTTGCACCAGAAAAACAGAATTTTCATCAGCTTTTTTTTTTTCTTTTCTTACCTGTATCCATTTTGTTTTTTGATGACTCAACATGACCTTGGCTGCACTCATGTGGGAGGAGAGGCACAGTCGGGGAAGTGTCAGTAACAATCAAGCAGTGAATGCCTGCCGATTCAGACCGTGCGTGGGCTGACACTGGCCAATTTCACTCACATAAATTCTTAAGGAAAAGAAAATCCAGCATTTTACCCCGTATAATTGCAGTGCGCATTATTGTTATCCTACCGACAACCGTCAGTGTGCAGCATGAGACACAGTGGCTGTTTACTTTGTAAATATCGGGCAGTGGTTGGTGGATGCCCCCCTCCTGTGGCCAAAAATTGTCCTCATGATCTGCTGCTGGTTCCTAATATTTTTAAACCGTTTCTTACATCCATCAGGCAGCATTTCTCAAAGGACCAGAGCGGCACCACCAAATGTGTGATTTCCTCGAAAACTATTTTAACATAAGCTGCTCTCACAAGTTTATTTACTGTAAGGTGTAATGATTTTGCACCTCCCACGCTGCAGTAGGACATCAGTTTCCTCTCTGCTCTGGGCTGTTTGCTCTATCACAGAGTGGTCAGAATGTCTTGGAATATAGAGCACGTTACTTCTAAAAGGGAAGCAAAAGATGTTGTTTGATTGGCTATAATTAAAGACAAAGCCTACCTTTTAATCCCACCAAGTTTCCACCTGCCCTTAAACTGCACTCTGCACATCTAGATACATAACCAAAAGAAAGTTGCAACTGTCTTAATGAAAATAGTCCCAGGAGTCTTGAAGACGGGGGCTTACTTTTAGTTTTGAGCAATAGTGAAACTATTACTTGTAAATGTTGTTTGTCTGTGGTGTCAGTGTGCTCACAGGGAGAGGTTTTCTGCAGTCACATAGATTATTTCTGAATACAATCTATTTGTGTCATAAACGAAAAAGAGGCTTGCCACACACCAAGAAACTCTCGCTCTTTTCAGCAAACCCCTTCTGCTTTTTTTTTATTCTTTTGCATTGCCTGCACTTGACCAGCTCCCCACTGAGATTTATTGCTGTGCAGAGGACTTTTGATTTCAACAACCCATTTGCATCTTTCTGTGTCTGAAAAATCATCATTAAACACAACAAGCAAACACAGGTGTGTTCCTGTGCGTGCAAGCATTTGTGTATATAGAAAATGATTATGTGTTTGTGTATGAGAGGGACCGTTATCTTTGATTTACGTGTATGTCATCAGAATTGCATCAGCAGAGCAGTGGAGTGTTCTTGAGACTCGTCCCAATCCTCAGTCTTGAGGAACACTGTTGGAAGACTGTTACCATGGCCCCCGCATGCCTCGAAAATCTTATTTAAGTCTTCAAAAGTGTCTTGAAAAGATGGACAGCCCTGATGGAATGTGCTTGTGTTAACTTCATTTAATTTGAATTTCCTCTGAGGAAGAAATGTGCACAAAGAGCCAATATTCTACTGTATCATATGCAACACATTAGCCCCCAAATTTCCCAATTTGACAAACGCACTTTCTCCGAATTCAGACCAGCTCTCATGTGACTCCAAGTGTCCATGCAACAGAGTGTTTCTACAGTATGTTTATACTGTAAATGGGGAGTGTGCGGAGAGATGTGAGTGGGGACAGGTGGTGAATTTAGAGTTGGATATGGTCATATTGGCAAAATTTTACAATTTTTAATAAGCACTTTAAATACTCTACTTGCTGTATGTGTTCAGTCCACAGATGATAATCTTAGTCAGTTTATCTATGGGATGAAAAAATGTTTGCAGAATAAATTCAGAAGCAAAGCTGACAGTATTGTAGCTGGGGTTTGGGCCTCTAACACAGGTCACAGAAAGGGAAATATAGGGAAAAGTAAAATTAGAAAGGCAGCGAAAAAGGCTTAGGTAGAGAGGAGAGAGGCAGATATGGGACAGCAAGAGTGTGAAAGGGGAAGAAGATAAGAAGCATGGGGGTTTCTTTTGACAGAATTTAACAAAACAGCACCTACTGTAAAGAAAAGGAAAGATTCAGTTCAGTTTTATTTATCTAGTGCCGAATCATAACAGAAGTTTTCTCAGTGCTCTTTTCATATAGAGCAGGTCTAGATCGTACTCTTTATAATATTATTTACAGAGACCCAACTATTCCCGCCACGAGCAAGCAGTAGGCGACAGTGGCGAGGAAAAACTCCCTTTAGACTAATACTAATAGCAATAACAATAATAGCAGCAGCGGCTGTTGAGCAGGAACATGGGGGCAGCAGGTGGCCCGCAACCATAGATCCAGACTCTACAGCTCCGAGGGCAGAAATACCTGCAGAAAGCAACAGAAGGAGGGAGAGAGAGGTGAGAAAGCACACAGCCATGGGAAAGGGAAGCAGTCGAGTTAGTAACAAGCTTTAATGGGATAAGAGTGCGTACAGATGGAGGAGAGGGGAGCTCAGTGCATCATAGGAAGTCTCCCTGAAGGGACGGCACTCCCTGAGGTGGCTCAGGGCTCACCTGAGTCAGCCCTGCTGTAAGCTTTATCAAAGAGGAAAATCTTAAGCCTACTCTTAAATGTGAGGAGGGTGTCTGCCTCCCGAACCCAAACTGGGAGCTGGTTCCGCAGGAGAGGAGCTTGAAGGAGAGAGGGAATGGAGAGGGAAAAAGTAACATGACACAGGCAAGTTAAAAAAAACAAAACATCTTCAAACAAAGCAAGACATGTAGACTTTTGTTAGGAGATAAGAGATCAGAGGTCGAGAGAAGGACATGTAAAACCAATTAATTTATTCTGTTGTATCCACTACAAGGACAGCTAAAGATTTAATTCTCATTATTCACTGCATGAAAAATTGGATGCAGATATAAAAAGGAGCACAGAACAGCAAAAGATGAAAAAAATATAGAGGTAGTATGATAGCTTAAAAGGGTAAAGACATTGTATGAAAGAAAGGAATCAAATGGAAAGTGAAAGTGTTTTAAAGAGGAGAGAAAGCTTGATGGAAGTTCTGGCTCAGAAAAAAAATCAAGACAATATATAAATGTAAGATAGATCAATCTGAGAGAGAGAGAGAGTGCTCCTCTAATGGATGAAAAGAAAATGGGGAGCATGTTCACATCTGCTTTAGAGAGAGAGAAGGATGAAGAGGAGGAGGTGGAAAAACAAAGACAGGGATAGACTGAGGAAAATGACAACTTCTTCAAGGGAGGAGTGTGAGGTTGACTCATCTTCATCCAACATGATTTCACTCTTTCTATTAGAGACAGATACACAGACGTCAAAGCACACAGCACTGAAACAGACACAGTGTCAGACTGCATTGCTTTTAAAAGGCTGTGAAGGGAGAGAAAATGGTGTTAATGGCTCCAAAATGCTTTTAACACTCCTACCCACACAAGTCAGACTCCTCGCTTCTCCATCTTGCTTTCACTGGTACAATTACAGTATAAGGGACCCTGTTTGAAATTTAGGACGGCGCAAAATGGTTGCCCGCAAAGTGGAGCTGTGCCATCAAACGGAGGAAAAAATGAGGAGGAAACTATACGTAAATCAAGTTTACTATAGAAATCTGGGTGAACTTTAGCTGTACATGTTTTAACCTCTGTTCTGGTTGTTCTTCTTGTACACATTGACAGTGTATGTATATAGTGTGTATTTGTCAGGCAAGACATCTGCACACAGTTAATTTAAAGCAAAGCTCCAAATAGAAATGCACCAGCAGACACTGCTCCAATTGTCATGTGAATGCAGACAAAATGGTAGACCTCGCAAGTCGTATGAATATCCAGCAGAATGTGTAATCCATAAAACATTGTTGTCATTTGCGTGGCCCCTCCTTAAACACATAAAGAAACTGACATACTTCCCCGACTACACGCAGCCTGGAGATGAGAATTGTTCCAGGCTTTGAACTTTTCCCTTAAACTCTCTTTTCTCATTCTTGGCACAGCTATTTTTGTCACTTTTCGTGAGTGCGACACTATGAATGTCTCCCAGGAGCGACAGTATAAAAATATACAGTGTTATCCCCATATTTAAACGATATCACGTCTCCGCCTGTTGTTTTTTTACTGTAGCCATTCGGCTATAAACACATTTGATTTCCAACCTGGTCGGACAACATGTGATACAGACCAGTCATTTTCTAGCATAACCTGTACATTTTTTATAGTGACTGGGGATTGGCTAGGTTTAATTATGCTCCTTGTAGCACCTTCTTCATGCTGAGAGTTGTTTTTTTACTGTGTAAGAAACAAGAAAAGTGAAAGAACATGAATGTTACAGTTAAGGAGATCACTGTAACATTCATGCATTCTGCCTTGTCAAGACCCATTCACCTCTGTTTAGTCATAACACGCACACAAGGTGTTGAGTTGCTAAGATCATTCTTTATTGAAAAGTAATAGAAAAAGAAAAGGAAATGCTTGAATTGACCCTCGGTTCAGCAAGAAGATGAGCGCCACATGACCAGAGAGGTGTAGGTGGTTCATAGCTTTTAAGCACGTCTAATACATATTATAGAGCAAGGCCACTCAGTGCTTTATAGACAAGCAAAAAAATCAGTTCCAGTTTGCAATGAAAGCCAGAGTTTGAGGATAGGTGCAATGGACAACTAAGAAAATTATTGATTGCTGTCAACCACTGTCAAGTCTGCTATGAACTGTGTTAAGAGAAAGGTGTCCTAACCTCGATAAAAGTTGGATAAATGTCAGTTTTACGACATTTATCCTGACCGTGTAATTAATGAAAAGTCAGAATTATGATGTAAAGTCTCTGATGCCACTGGCTAGATCTTGACAGAAGCTGGACATACTATAACACATTTTGACACTGTGTCCTCACGTAAAATATTACACTGACTGGTGTCATGGCGATGGTATAACTAATATTTTTCATCTGCTTCACCATAATTGCAGTTTTCATAAAATATGGGCGGACGATGCATCTTGTCACTATTGACTACATTATACATCAAGCCTGATATATTTACCGTTGTAATGTCTTAAAGCACCATTAAATTACTTTTTTGATATTAACATTTAATCAAATGACTCCTTGTAAGCTAATGTGGTTGTTCGTACTGCCGATACAGAGAATCAACACCCGCGTCTCTGTTTGTTTGTCCATATCCCAACACATTTGTCATGTGCTGTGCAAGCTTCACGTAGCTGTTATTGTCTTAGAAAAACATAATGTAGATTAGAAGCAACAAATACGCAGCCAAGAGCCAAAGATACTTTTTTTCCCCCTTCTAGCACATTGTATTGCACTAATATAAAAAAAGTATATCCCTTAGTCAGGATTTTGCACAGACATGAATAATGGTCTGGAAGTCTCCACCAACATCATCAAAAACAGGTCAGACGCTCACAGACACTCACTATAAATTATGTAGCTGAGGGGCATTCAGGGCAGCCAGTCTGGACTTATTTAGTGACATTGTGTGTGTGTGTGTGTGTGTGTGTGTGTGTGTGTGTCTGTTTGCAACTGTGTGATCACTTAGACCTTCCATCTGTGATTGCACACATCATTATCTACATACAGTATCTATTGTGGGTATGTATTTGTGTGTTTTGTGGTTGTTTATAAGTTATGAGTTATGGCAGTCAGACTAAGGTGTCAGAGAACAGACTTCCTTTCATACCGCAGATAACCTGCCTGTGGGTGCCTGCACTCTAACACACACACACACACACACACGCCGATAAACAGAAGGTCTAAATGCAATAAAAACATACAAACACACAAACAGGTCACGCTCATGCTGCAGTGAGTGTAGCGCTTCTCGTAACACTTGTGATTACTGATGTGTTTTCCAGACCAATCCAGGAAACTGTCCTCAAATGATGATTACATAACGCACGGTAATCACGCTTTTTCAGACTCTATTTTAGATGTTAAATGGCTTCTCTGTGAAGTGTGTCTTTCCAGCAGCTGAACCCAGAGGAAATTAATAACTCTTAGTAACTTTTTTCTCTGTCACTCCACTTCTGTCCTTGTCTTCAAAGAGCATTTTCCCAAAGTTTACCAGTCTTTCAATATAACTTTGTTCCAGTAAAAACAATAGCTAATTTGAAACATCTTTGTCACGATGAGGGAACAGAGCACTAATTCACAAAGAGCATGACATGATTTCTCTGTCCTCTCCTGTCTTTTGCTTGATGTACACCTAATGGATCTTGCCAATATCAAAATAAAGGGATTACATTTTGGAGACGTTGTAAAAAAAAAACCCTGATACTTATGGTGAAGCATAATCTGTGTGACCAGTGTGTTTCGCAGAGGGGAGTGTTGCTCAGAGGTTAGCGGTTCATGCTGGTTGTTTACTCAGTAGGTGAAGTGTTTGGCCTTGAAGATGCTTCTGATTTTCTGGAGGGATGGTATGTTTGGGCAAGTGGTTCTGCACACTGTACTTGCTATATAAACTTTTTTTTAAAATTTTGTTGGGATTGGATATAAAAACTAAATGTTAAATTGCATTAATTTAAGATTCTAAATGGCAGCAGTATTTTCAGTTCAATTAAACTGAAATCGATAACTGCATGTTTTCATGCTCTACAGTGATGAGGGGCACTTGCACTTGCGATGTCATGATGATGATGTCATCTCGTGTCATTGCTTGCGTGTATGTGATTGGCCAACACAGAACCTTGCCGGTACTTTAACATGTTTTGTTGTCTGATGAGGCTATGTGCCTAGTGTTATAGACTAACATCAACATTATAGAAACACAGCATATTAGACTAGATTAGATTTTATTTCCAACATCTTTAAAAAAAAAATATATATATATACATATATATAAAAGTAAGAAAACTAAACAAGAATTAAAAATAAAATTAACATCAAAGATATAGCAAGCTCACAATAAACAACATAAATAAATATTTCATGTCCAAAAAGGATATAAACAGCATATACCCACACACATACTACAAGATGAAGGTAATTTACCTGAACAGGGAACTGAGCTTTTGCCCAATATAGAAGAGATCCAATACTCAATAAAGGAACAGAGACATGTAGGATTTTACTACATATCATTTACTGCAGAGGCATTTTAAATCCTATCTCCTTTGCAGTTGTATCATATTTTATTTTGTTACTGGTCTTAATATAACAGCCCTGTCAGCAAATATGAAACAATCTGGAACATTTTACCTTTACATTGAAACTTTATATTACCATTATTACAGTATTGAGACTTTACAAGTAAGCTCCAATGTATTTTTCTCTCTCATAGCAGCTGTTTAAAGACATTGGGAAGTCAAAGTTGAACCTGGTGTTTAGTGCGGTTCACATTCCTGTAACACAAGTGGCTGTGTGTTTATTAAGCAATTCAGGGAAACAACCTTGGAATGCTAAGGTTTTATAAAGTAGCCAAGGATAAAGCGTGATGGTGTGTGTGTGTGTGTGTGTGTGTGTGTGTGCATGCTTGTCCAAATACCACCTCCCCAGCTGTGGTTTAAGTAGAGTTTTTTATGTATTGCTTATTTGGTTGCCTAGAGTTTTATATGAGTCTCACATTCACTGGGTCTTATGAGTCGCACAGTACTTGGAGGCAGCATAAAAGCCGCTGGGTAAACAGGTATTTCTGAGCAGATGACTCTGGATTCAAGGGTACAGCTAAAACTTTGACTGTTTTTCTCAGTTCTTTGCCATCAGCAGATTTCTTCTAAATGAAATGTAACGATCCTGTAAGTAGAGATTTATTATAGTTTTCTCATGATTGCTGTTCCAATCGGACACTTGTTGGGATTTATTTGACTGGCCTTTGTCACTTGTTACACACTCATGTTAATTTACACCAACAAGTCTCATCAAAGTTGAAATTTAGCATGCTGTGTTTATGACCAAAGATAAGGTCCCACTCTCAGCTTGCATCACAACAATGTGCTAATGTGGACTAACAGAACTTTACATTTGTCACTTCTTGCCCAGCCTCATACACTTCCCCTCATACACTGTCACATGATGGATTGACATGAAATTTGGTAGAGGATAAATCCTAAGGACTGGGATGATGCCCTGACTTTTCATCTAGCACCACCAGCAGGTCGAAGTTTTTGCATATCCAGTGAAATATCTTAACTTATCTACTGGTTGGCTTGACTTTTGTGCAGACATTCATGGTCCACAGAGGCTGAATTCCCCTAACTTTCCGTCTAGGAGCCACCATGAGGTTGACATTTGTGGCTCTGAGTAAAATGTCTCAACAACTATTGGATGGATTGCTAATTAAATTACGTACTCACACTCATGTCCCCCTCAGAATGAATTGTAATAACCTTGGTCATCCTCTGACTTTTCATCTAGTGCCATCATAAGGTCAAAATTTTAATTTGTCCAATACCTTGTTTGTTTATTACCTGCAGAGGTAAAAACATTCCCATCAGCCTCAGCGGTACTCTGTGTTTATTGCTAATTAGCAAATGTTTGCTTACTAACACACTAAACTTACACATGGAAAACATTGTACCTGACAGACATCAGCATGTTAGCATGCTGATGTTAGCATTTAGCTTGAAGCACCGTTGTGCCGAAGTACAGCCTCACAGAGCTCCTAGCATGACATGTTTTGTCTAATTCACAGTCTAGACAGGAGTTGACACAACAGACGTTACAATTTCCTGTCTACGGGAATTTCCTGGAATGATTTTGGAATTTATGACTATGTTGTCTTGCATCACTCTTCCTCGAGTCGAGACTGTGGAATCTCATATCTTGTTTTGTCGTTGTAGACCAGAACCGATCTATTCTGCTGGATATCAGGGTGCCTGTTACTTGCGGTGGGGATACATTTTCTTTGTTATTGACCAGATGAGGTGCAGTATTTCTCATTCTCTAGCTTGTCTGTGGTTTGATCTGATAGGAGATACTGTAGCTACTGTATAAGTTGCTATCATGTGAACTTATCTGCTCAAAGTAAATATACAGAGTCTGTTCCAGTGAAGCACCTGACAGCATCTGTATTTCAATAATGTGATAAGGAACACGACAACCCCACAGCTCCCGAAACATCCCCAGAAAACATCTATCACTGTGGCTTTGGGTGCGTGTGTGTCAGATGCTCTTTGTAGCCTTCACTACCATGTGTTTCCTGTTTTTTTGCAGCTTTTTTTGGTCTGACCAACCCCAGATCTCCCAGGTGGGTTTCTCTCACATGCACACACACACAAGACAAGGCAAAATAATTTATAATTCACAGACAAACCACAGACCATATACTTTCCTGCTTGGAGCGGTCGCAAGGTGAAATATGTCACTGTGTGATGTTGTTTTCCAGGAGCTGTTATTTCCTCCAACTAATGTTGTTTTTGGATTCACTGTGTTCCTTCCCTCCATCTATCTTGAGAGATGGCCAGGTTGAGTGAATGTAATTTTGTATGTGTATTGTTTTATTATGCTTTCTTTCTTTTTTTCTGGAATGACAGGGAAAATGAGTGAGGTCAGGTGTTTTCTTTTTATTCCTAGGCATTGGTGGGCTGTGGTGAGCAAGGAAAAGAGAGTGATCAGGGTAACATGTTGAATCTTGTCAGAGGGTTAGATGGAAATAGTGAGAAGATCGTGAGCAGATTTGGGGATGAATGGGTAGATTTTTGTTGCATTTTCTTTCTCTATTCATATTTTATTTTTTCAGTTGTGGGACAGTGCACATTAATAGACAATACTACTGTGAATGTTAGACAAATGGCTATTTTCCATCCGTAATCCCTGGTTAGATTTCACATTACCACGCTAAAATGGTAGATACAAATAAAAATGCAACAGTTATTGATACAAGCATGCAGAGCCATACAGAAAGACAGGACAGACAGGACAACATTCTCTGCCAATTCCAAATTGTGTATGCAGTCCGTGTCACTGCCAACCCGTCTCTTGTCCAGGGGACCACCAGTTGCCTCCTTGGATACACAGTGAGGAGTTTCACCTTGGGAGTTTCATGCTGTCTCCTGCAGATTACCCCATCCCTGCTGAACACGTGTCCTGACCAACCTAGGAGTCATGCAGCGACCGGGGCGTGGTTGGCAGTGTTGCCACCTGTGAACACTGCCAACACAGTCTGAGTCAGGCGCACTTCTGCCAGGAACTGAACCTGGGTGAAATTGCAGGTGATTATTTTAGCACGATTTCCTCACAGCACGAAGAATCAGGGTTTTTTGTTCTCTCCGCGTTCCTCCCAGTTTACAACATGATTGTTGTTCTGATATAACCTTGTGAAATAGGATTGCCCAGGTCTGATATACAAGTAACCATTAGTCTCTGGGTTGTTCTGCATGATGTTAGGAATTGGAAGTAAATTAAAATGTAAAAATATGCTATTTCAAGACCAAAACTGGTCCAGTTGTAGGATGATTGTTGTTTGTTCTGCAGGTGTTTCTCCAGTCCCACACGAGATCATTGATTCAGGTGGCAAACAATATCTATTGTACCATTTTCATTCGTATTTATTTGTATAAATTTGTGCTTCTTTGTCCCTGCTGTTGGTGTACAAAAACAATATGTAACATTTCTACATTTATCAGGACAAGTGCATGGTCTGACACAAATGTTGGCATGCTAAGATTTTATTGGCTGGCTGCGGCTAGGTGGACTTGTGGTTCAAGTGTTTTTTTTGGTTTATTTTGAAAAACATTCTACAAATAAGTCAGTCATACTGGAATTGTCTGTATTTCAGTAGGTCATGAGGCCTTGTGCTTTTACTCATAGTGTTCAAGTAACAAGGAGGAGATGAGTAAAAGATAAAACAAAAGAGTGTAAGTTTAGTAGTAGAGTTGTCTTGAAAAGACTGAGACTTTTATTTAGTGTATTCTTCTGTCCATGTCATGTTTTAATGTAAAGCACACTGAGTTTAACCGTAATGAAATGTTATGTTATTTTGATGTAGGTGAGTGTGATGGGTGGTTTAGTGAAAGACAAGTAAGGTTAGTCTCGTGAACAATTTGAATTGAATGTTGTGGAGTCAAACCACATGGAATAAACAGGATGCCTGCGTTCTCGCTTATAGCTGTGACTCAGCATCCACTAAACTGCCATCCAATTAGGTGTGTGTGTGTGTGTGTGTGTGTGTGCGCGCGCGCGCGCATGCCAGAGAAGATCCAGTAGTTTCACAAAGCTAACCCGACTAGAATATGTCACTTGTGAGTTAAAGCTCTTAATCTCATTTAAATCCGACTCAAATCTGTGTTTTCCTCTGTGTTGTTGATGTTTGCAGTTTTCTTTTTGCAGGGTTTGGTGTGTATGTCTGTATGGCCCTATGTGAGTTGATTTATGCATGTTTGTTTGTTACAAGTGTGTGTGTGTGTGTGTGCGTGTGTGTGTGTGTGTGTGCGCGTGTGTGTGTGTGTGT
>LKNJ01000035.1:137306-207667 GCA_002120245.1 Maccullochella peelii
CTCACACACACACACACACACACACACACACACACACACACACACACACACACACACAGACAGGCGCAGCAGTGAATCACTTCCATCAAATTAAAGTGACTCCAGCACCTCAGGGCTTGTGTTATTTGTTTCTTCCTGTATCTCGCTCCCTCTTTCTTTCTCTCTCTGATCCCTTTGCCCTGTTCTCTTCCAATATGACGCTGCCATAAATCCCAAACTTAACTTTTCAGGAACTAAGAAAAAAAATCATATTTTTGTTTGTGTTTATTTCAATCCTTTCAGAAGTCATGTGTAAAACTTTCAGAAACCTTAGACGGTGTTTCATGCATCCAAGGGAGAAGCTTACAGTTTCCCAACCTCAGTAACCACACACAGAAAGGCACACACCTCACTTCTTGACTTGCACTTTAAGTTAATCATTTATTTAATGGAACAGTTTGGATCTGAGAATGTAATTTTTATTGGACTATTTTAAATGTGCAAGTGAAGACCCACAAGTAACACTGTCCTTTTTCTCCTTATGTCTGCAGATTCCTCACATACGGTCTTTCTCCATTATTCAAAAGAAATATCTAATATTCATACCTAAATGAAAGCTGTTCTATAATGTAGTGTGAAAGAGGGGGGAAGCTGAGAGCAAGGGACAGGAGGAGAAAAGATGGGACTGGAGGTCGGAAGGACAGGGAAATGCTGTGTGTGTGTGTGTGTGTGTGTGTGTGTGTGTGTTGTGGATGGGTGACTGCTTATGTCTGTATGTGTTTGACTGAATTTTGCAAATGAGAGAAGAAAAAACCCCCCAGAAAAATTGACGAAGAATCAGCCAAAGAGAAGAAAAAATACTGAGAGAAGTGAGGTTGAAGTGGTGAAGTCAGATCTTCAACCACCCATTTCTAAACAAACTCCACACACCTCTCTTCCTTGGAGACGAGGGGATCTGCGGTGTTTTGAGCACTTTAGCAAAAAAAGTAATCATGTTAAAAAGACTACGTGAAAGATGAAATTGGAACAATAAACATCCAGTCATAGTGAAACAGGTTTTTTCTTGTGTTAGACATTGGCCGGAGAAAAAGAGACAATGCATTTCTTTTTAAAAGAAGGGACAGACTGACAGTGCTCCTCCCATTCATTTCTGCTGCATGTCAGCTCAGTGTGTGTGACGCGGGGCAGCGCTGTCTCGCTACATCGTGTCTCAGTTATGGGTCATATTCTCACCATTCTTTCCTACACGCCTCAATGACCTCATCAGCTCTCCTCCACCTCCTCATCATCTGTCTGTGTGTCGCTTTTTCTATGTCAGTCTGTATCTCTAAAACCCTTTTTCTGTCTTAAGGCTTTTTTTCCTCGTCGGTTTGCGTCTACTTCTCTCCATCACTGTCTTTCTCTGTCAAGCATAACCTCCTTCTCATTGAGCCTGTTTGTGTTTTAGTCAATTCATCCAACCCTTTCCATCCCAAATGTTGTCCAGGCTGATTAACTGTGATGCGCCTCCACCCTAAATTAGATCATGGTTTGCACTTAACTTTTTTCTCTTGCCCGTTTTTCACTACAAAAATAACCCAGCTTTAACTTTCGGTGGACGACAACATGCTGTGGGTGGCCAAATTAAACTACAGCTCATATGTGCACAGAATTTTAACAATTTGAGAATATTGCATGATAAAAATTCACACTACAACAGCTGCAGAGACTGCGGTCGGCCTAAAAAGCAGGAGAATAAAAATAGATTCCTCTTGAGGGCTCCTTTTTCTGACCTTTATCTAAATTGAACTATTGGTGAGCTAAGCTGTGGTTGAAGGGTCAGGTCACCCAGCTTACTTATTTTCCCATCTAATTTAATTTCCTCCCTTTCCTTGCTGTTTTAATACAGTTTCCTTGAAAGGTGTTGTCTTCCCCACCATCTGTGCTAAAACTACACAGTAAATGAAAAGTACAATTTAGTACCCTTAAAGGAGCCCTTCGCTGATTTTACGTACAGTTGTATAATGTCTGGCTCTGGAGGGACCTTTCCAAGGTTTGAAAGAAATAAAATTGATGATGTTATCTTGCCTTGGGCTTGAACAGAAAGCATGCATTATAAACTGGAGGTGTGGGGTTTAAAAGAAGTGGGCACTTAGGAGGCGGGGGTCTAATGTAAGACGCTATTGAGTTTCATTATGGAAAGTATAGAATCCAGCATTTGTGGAGCTCGACCCATGCTAGGGACTAAAATCAGGATATCTCAGTCTCTGATTCTGTGATTTTGTCAAGAGTTGTACCAAATCTGTCTCTTGTGAGTCCCCCAACTTAATGTATTTTTTCATATTAATTATTAATTATTTATTCTTTTTTTTTTTTTTTTGACCACTGGGGGGCAGTTCAACAACCTGTAAACACAACACTGACATATTATCGCCATATAAAGTTGATATGGCGAATGTTAGCAAACAGCCTATTAACACATCCAGCAGACACGAAACAACATTAGCATTCATTTGTCGTCGTGTTTCAGACGACCTGCTGAGTGTAAGTCTTCTTTTAGCTCTCTTTTGGTCTCCACCAACTCTTAGCTTCTTAGCAGCTTAATGCTCCACTATTTCCACCAGCTAGTTGCTAACTTTGTTTGATTGTGGGCAGGTAGTGCACAGTGGGTATATCAGAGCAGCTTTGCTGAAAATAGCTCACTCATGCATCTGGAAACGACACTGATGAGAGCTGTGACAGTGAACTAAAACAATAAAGCTGTGGCCTGAAAGACCCCATAAAGCTCTGTAGAGCTGAGGGGGTACTGCAGAGTCTGCTGATTCTCTGTGGGTTTGTCACAACGAGCGACACCTTTCTCATTGCGTGCAGTCATTTGATCCATTGTTAATATAAAAATATTGATTAGTGCAGCTTTAAACTTTGAAGATGACAATCCGGTGGTAATAATATACAATCAGTGGCATCAATAACCCTCCAGGACATGCAAAAGGAGGTAGCCTAACAAGTTAGTCTTCAAAAATATACCCTCAAAAATATCCTCCGCTGTGGCACAAGCTCCTCTAATGTGCAGCTGGTCTCCACAGAGTAAATTGTCAAGACACAACCACCAACCAAAGAAGGAGATATGAAAATGGTTTGAGAAGTGAGTGCTGGAAGGTATTATGTATGTTAGAGGCCAGCCCCATGACTAATACATGACAGTAAGATTGAAAATTGACAGTCCCTTTGACACGGCTTCCAGATATGAACTTAAAGTAACACCATCAGAGAAAGGGAAATATGGGAAATGACAAATGGGTTATAAAAAATATAAGAAGACAGAGGGAGACAGGAGAGAGATATCGAGACAGAGGTTTGAATAAAGGTCCTCAGATGTTTCCCTCCATCTTTTATGGTTTCATTTCCTGGTTTCCTGGGTAACAACAGGGGGGTGATTTGTCCTGATAAGAAAGACAAAGAAAGCATCATGGGACAGAGAGGATGAGAGAAATAGAGAGAAGTCAATGAGAAGAAAATAATGGAAATGAGAAATGCATTTGGAACATGACTGGATCAAAAGGCATGAGGAAGCACAGTAGAGCCTGAGTGGGTGGTTAAACTACAGTTGGAAAAACACAGAATCAGGTGAGAGAGTGACAAGGCCTCATTGATGGCACTATAGTGTCATTTAGATTTATGCATGTTTAAGAAAAAAAAAAGAAAACAGCTTGAGAACAGCCTAATCTGTAAGACAAAGCGAGTTGACATTTTGTGTGTGTGTGTGTGTGTGTGTGTGTGTGTGTGTGTTTGTTTGCCCACAAGGAGAAGATAAGAAGCTGCTGACAGACACAAAAACAGCCTTGCAGGAATTATGGGTTCAACCACCCCGTGACCTTCTCTCTCTCTCTTTTCTGATTGATCTGCCTTTCCCTATAGTCTCTCTTTATATTTACCTCACTTTTTTAAAGTGACAATAGACTTTTTTGCTTTAACTTATCATTATGAAGTAAATGTTGATTGCACAATGTAATGGCTATAAAATAATGACACCACTGGCATTTAGACTGGTTTCCCATAAGCCTCGCTTTCACTGTGCACTTCTGTCTGCCCATGGGTACGATCTGCCGGGGAAAAAGAAGGCTCGATTTACAGCACAAAGGAAAGAGCGTCAACCATTGCACTGCACAACCAAAACAGAAGAGGAATACGTCTTTTATTTTCCGGTAGCTATTATTAGCTATCCCCAGCTAGCGGAAATGACAGACAACCGCAGTAACTGAGAAGAGGGATGGTGAGAAAAAATGAGAAAAAACAGGAGTGAACCTCGGCCTGACATTCACTCGATGGAGAGAGCTGCGGGACTTGAGAGGGTTCCAAACCGACTACTGGGTGTTTTACTCTGCCTCTATCATAGCACTGAGATCGGGGTTTCTAGTTCATATTGGGATTCTTACGGTTATTTCTTGCTTTGCATCAGCCTGGCTACTGTCCAAAACGCTACCGCTAGCAGCCAGAAAACGAACCAATTCAATTCAATTTTATTTATACAGCGCCAAATCATAACAGAAGTTATCTCAGGGCACTATAGAGCAGGTCTAGACTGTAATGTTTTAAGTATTTCCACCATGAGCAAGCACTCAAGCCCCCCCCCCCCGCCTTCACCCCTACGCCAACCCGTTGTAGTCACTTACACTCAAACTATGTAATTACTCAATATAAAATTATGACAATATTACTTTAACCCCTTCTGTGAGAATGCTTCTTTCTTCTCTCTAATTTCCAAAGTGTTTATTTCCAAAGTGTAGCTGATCGTTTCTTCACGGAAACAATTCCACAGTGTGTCCTGTGTTGTTGGTAGCAGCTAGGCTCTGAGGGAAACTGAAAGGATCTGCTTGACTTTGTGACAGCGGAGCCAACAGTAATACCACTTGGAAATGCTAGGGGGGGGTAAAAGCTGAAAAGTTGTCTACTGCCACTTTAACCTTAATATTAATTCTGCTCACACTTGTTTATCTCTCTGTATGTTTCTTATTCAACCTTTCTCATCTCCATGGGGACTGAGAGAAGGCTACTTTGTTTTGTTGAATCTCTTTCTCTTAGAATAACTCAAAAACTAGTCAGTGGACTGATGAATGAAAGGATGGACAGATGGCTGGATGGATGGACGGACAAATGACTGGCTGGCTGTATGAGGGAGACTGGTGTATAATGATAACAGCACAGGAAGGGTTGCCGCAGCAACCATTGGGACAGGAAACAGCCTTGAGAAATATAGAAAAGGACTGAAAAGGCATGGATAATAATATTTTCATTTGAAACCGTGACCCCTTTTCTATGAATTTTGGACACTGTCATCATCATTTTTTTAACCATGTGGCTCACACTGCGTCCATGTCAAATGGGAGTTAGAGTAATAACCAGTTTCTCACTTGTAAGTGGCGTTTACGTCAACATCCATGTTATAATTATGACTGGAACTCTCACATTTTTCTTAATGTTTTGATATATCCAATTTGCCGATTTATAACATTGAAGTGCCTGAAAAGGCAAACGTATATGGATGTCTCATGTCAGCCAAAGTTTTTTTTTTTTAATGGTAATTACATTCAGATTTAATGGATGTTGTGCTATATTGTCAATGTACAGAGTTTTTAGGCATGCTAGTGGCGTGGCTCTAGGGATGGCAATGTCGGTCTGTCGGTCCACCACTTTGGTCCAGACTGTAATATTTCAACAACTATTGGATGGATTGCCATGAAACTTTGTACAGAAATTCATGTTCCCCTGAATCTTCCTGACTTTGGTGATCCCCTAATTTTTCCTCTAGTGACAAAATCTGGTTCATATTTTTGTTTTTTTTAGTGAAATGTCTCGAGAACTACTGAGTGGATGGCCATGAAATTTGGTACATATATCCGTGGTGCCCAGGGGATGAATCCTAATAACTTTGATGCTTCCTTAAACGTTCATCTAGAACCATCAAATCAAAATTTGGTTTGCAAAAAAATTGCTGCAAATGACACTCCCATCAGCCTCAGCTGTAATTTGTGCTAAGTATGCTAACATGCTAAACTAAGATGCTGAACACATTAAACATTATACCTGCTTAACATCAGCATGTTAACAGTGTCATTTTTGAGCCTGTTAGCATGCTGACATTAGCATTTAGCTTGAAGCACTGCTGTGCCTAAGTACGACAAACTCTGCAATATACAACCATCTCCGGTAGTTGGCTGATGTGAATGCTCACAAGTTAAAAAAAAATGGGAATCTGTAATCTCCATCATCCATCCCATATGATGTGAATGCAACATAAAACAGCTGAATGGCTGCCCTCATCTCTGATTTTTCAGCCATTCATATTGTAGGTGTGGTGTTGTGCTCAATGATGACTGGTTTCCAGATTGGAAAAACAACCAAGCCAATCAGATATTTACAGGTGCTTTTAGGAATGGGGACATCATCTTCCTGTGTCAGAGTCAGAAAAATGGCCACAAAATTTACAACCAACATGGATGAAACTGACAGATATGCCACTTGTTCTAAGTGACTTTATACAAATACCAACTCTCAAATCTGCATTTTTCTTCAATTGACGCAACAACTGCTCCTAGCAACCGCTAAGGCAGTTCTGAGCTGAGCAAAATAATGAAAAAGAAAGAGCAAAATAACCTGTTCCCAAACAGAAAATCAGTAACATGGACACCAGCTCAAACTGAATGACAAGGTAAAAATAAAGTGACAATTCAGTCTGATTATCGGGTGACCTAAACCTTTCCCATGTGGCTGGACTGGTGCTGGCTCACAGTGAAAGGAGGTGGTAATTGTGATGGTGATTGTGAGTCCACTGATTGTGGGAGACTATAATTGGTAGACATTTGACTGGCGCAAGTATATGACCTCTCCTGAACTTACCAGTGACACATTGGCCTTAAAAGCACATCTGTGGTTTCCATGATGACCTGTGTGCTCAGTTGTGTACAACAATGTATCTGACAGCAGCAGAGCAGCGCAACAACCTCCATGTCATTGTTCTGTATCCATACTCTTTCTTCTCCCCTTCTTCTTGCTCTCTCTGTGCTTGGGCTCATACTTAAGTTACTTCTCTCCCAGTTTCTCCTTACATCTCTCATTTTTTTTGAGAAAAAAAATCAAAGAACTGCTTGCTAGAAACACTTTATTTATCAAGACCAACCAGCTGTTATTTTTTAATAAAACAATAGAGAAAGACACAATAAATTATTTAAGTAAAGCATACAGTTTTGTCATGAATATTTTTCTGAATTCAGCAAAGCAGGGTTTTGCTAAAACTAACATCAACAACTTTTCTCTATGTTGAAAATATGACAGTTCAATACCCACAATCCTCAGAGGGAAAGCCGAAACTCTGGACCAAATCTTATTGAAAGCATGATAATCCGAAATTTCCTCAAAGGTCTAATGTGTGGTTTTGATGCTCTTAGTTGACGCAAATAAACCAAAAAATTTTTTTCCCAAACAATTACACAAGCAGGTTGAAATGTCTGATGTTGAAATACATGTGTTGTAAAGAACTGAAGGAGAAAACAAACCAGTTATGAGAATAAAGAGGAATGTCACTTTGGAGAATGCAACAATGGAATGTGCTGATAACGCCAGCAAACTGGCAGACACAAGATGCACGCACACACACACACACACACACACACACCCCTCACATACAGTTACAATACATAAATTTGCAATATATCTCCAGTTGGCAGCAGATTTCATTAAAGCTCTAACATAGTCGTTGGTACAGTAACATTTACAGCAACATTTTGCAACAAAGAATCTTGGAAAATGACACGTTACCTAATCACCATCTGGCTCGTTAGCTGCTGAAAATATAAAGGGGTAATTTACCTGCCAACCGTCCTCTGTAAAATTTGAACAAATCACCAACTCTGTGTGAGCTTTGGGTTCATCATGCGTTTCAAAATGCAACACACAGGAATGAAAGCAAATGTTGCAAGAGAACAGAAGACAAAAGCTTTACAGAAAAGTGAGGCTGCCTTCTTAGATTAACTACGGCCAAATACAACTGTGTGTGTGTGTGTGTGTGTGTGTGTGTGTGGAGGGTGTCTGGGAGATATTACTTGGAATGTCACTACCGGACACACTTTTGGAATATTTAAGTGTGTTTTGTATCCCACACCTACCAAATAACACCCTTGACTTACAGTACACACGTGCGCATGAAAGCGCTGCTGGCACACAGCTGATCGGGCTTCATTGTGACAGGAATCGTCTCAGTGTCCAGCTATTCTTTTTTGTCTGCCTTTAGAACAAAAGTAGTGTGTAAAATCCCATTTTCTCTGTAAATCCAGCTTGTACAGCGTGTGGTGGTGGGACACATGGGAGGTGGTGATGGTGAGATGACACAGCTGGCTCGTGTGTATGGAAATGATAAGTACTTAGTTTGAATTCTTGCTCTATTGCAGGGGTTTTCAAAGTCTGAGACTGCGGGCCTCCCCTCAGACAAAGCTCGGAAAAAGGTGCCTCCCACTTTGAAAACCTCTGCTCTATTGCTTTGAATACTCTAGCTACCTACACACACACACTTGCACGCACATGCCGACCAGTCACATGCTTGTATCTCCTGCCAGCTCTCACAGACTGTTGCTAACCCTCCACCCCTTAAACAAAAGGACCCCTTCCTGAGCTGTTACATACAGACTGACACACACGCACGCACGCTCAAGTATCAGTTGTATTTTCAGCAGAGACCAAGAACATTACTCTAAATCCCACCGATCTCTTTTTCACTGTGGTGCTGCTGCAGACGTGCAAAGCAGTGGGTCAGATTGTGATACGTATGAGCATCGTCATGTGTAAAAAAAGCACAAAAAAATCAGGCGAGCTGAATATGTGATCATGCTGATTGAAACCGCTGAAGTAGCTGCAATCTTTTATGGGTTGTATCTTGAAAGTGGCTCTTCTCTCAGCTCTCATCCGGGAGCGCTGCTAATCTACAAATAGGCGGCTTGATTGTCCCTTTTCTGTCAGTCGCCTCACCTAAAAAAAACTCAACGTCTCTCTTCCTGAGTGTCCCTCCCTCTTTCCTCTTATGTGTTCAGGGTCTGAGGATCACGGTTTTATCCGTGTTAGCAGAATTCCTGTTAGCAGTTGGAATGCCAGAAACGCTCAGGAAACCGGGCAGAGTGCATCGGCCTGATCTGACATAGATGTGTTAGAGGCTGGCTAGTGAGGAAATGCAAAAGACAGGAATGTGTGCAAAACAAAGGAGGGCCTCGCTGAAAAATAGAACAGTGAAGAATTCAATATCACTAACTACAGTTTTTATCTTTCTGTGGGAGTGGAAGCCTATAGTGAACGTGTGAGTGTGTTAGCGTGCAACTCAGATCTGGAGGGTTGTGGTTAGCCTAATTTCACATCAAGATAAAGTGTTATTTTGGTTTACACTTCCTCCAACCCTTCTCCCTCCCTCCTTCTGTCTCACGATCACTCATCTCAGCATGCTCCTGGCAGAAGAAGTGCCTGAAGTTTCTAGAAACAGTCTTATTATAACACGAAGAAACGCAAATACATACACATGAAAAAGGAATAAAAAAACTGTTTACACAGCGGCTGGAGTTAATTCAATTTCAATTAAATCAAGTTGGCATCCGTTGAACTCCTTTAATAAACATGTAAATGTAAGTTTGATACAATATTGGTGTTATTTCTTCATAATGTTGTATGGTAATTTTGTATTCCAGATGGTTTTCAGTATTTAGATTTTGGAGGAAAAAGCTTTGATTGAATCGAAAGTGAATTCCTCTGGAGAAGATTCACTGTTACTTTCATGCTTAACGGTGCACAAGTGATGTTTAAATGTGGTGTAAACAGGGACATGGGACAAGTTGCAGGAAAGTTAAATAACAAGCATGTTTAGCTGGAAACATTGATGCATTTCAAGTTTGGCCTGTGTACAGAGGAAGGTAGGTGGTTTACTTGCAAGAACAAACGTCATTGTGTATGATCGGAGCTGTGGTTTGTCGGTCAAATTGTTGCCTTCTTCTTTGCTGCATGTGTGTCTGCGTTGCTGTTATTATATGAAGTCTGTTGCAAAATAGATTAAAAAAAGAACTCGTCCATCAGTTCCAGATGCATGTGCCAGTCTGAGTGTCTCAGCGAGGGGGCTGGAAGGGACACGCACACTCGCACTTTTCATGGTGTGTGAGGAAGATCTCGTCTATGACCCAGTGCACCTGCGGCTTCCGATGGCGCTGATACAGAGTGACCTCTGGGGCGTACTTCAGCACCTAAAGGAGTCAGAGAATAAGACAGCAAGGATGAAGAGAGGGTGGGAGGAAGTGGATTCACTGTCGCCTGGATTCTTGGTAGGTGTTGAAAATACTTTGTCAACTCACTGTAGTTAAAACACAGATTACAGATATACACAAACTGATAAATACAATATGCTGTTTTTACTTTGTCAAAAAGTTTGCATATTGTGGTTTTAAACTAAAAATAGTCCATTGTTTACAAGTGTGGAGTCAAAAACAAGGCTCTGTATCCATTGATAGTCTATAAAAGTACTATGGAATTTATTTTATAGTTGGATTTAGTCAGCCTTTCACTATAATTGTTCGCAGGTGCCACTTCTAATGTGAAAATACGGTGGAAGTACAAATTGTTCCACAACTGATGCGGTGAATTTGTTCTCCAAAGCTCAGTGAAAGCGAGGCTGTCCATGATTTATGTCAGGACTTCCCAGCACTGAAACAATAGTGTGAGTAATAATGTGTTTCTTTAGAAGTTAAGTCAGTGAAGGAAGTAGTTACAGGTCTAGGACTGCCTGCAAGGAGAGGAGAGGAGGATGGAAATCACACACACACACACACACACACACACACGTACATGACCACACACTCATGAGAGCCCACATGCAAACAGTTTTATGCATGTACAGTATATGCATACACACACACACACACCTTTTTCATGCTCTCGTACACAGTGACTTTTACACACGCTCACATACACATAGCACAATTACAACCCAAATCCCACTTTTGTCTAAATTTCCATTGTTTGATTTTCAACAGTGAGAGAGAGAGAGAGAGAGAGAGAGAGAGAGAGAGAGAGAGAGAGAGAGCGCCCTGCGGACCATGTTTCAATAATGAAGCTATATGAAAACAAAGACACAAAGAGATGGAGGGAAGAGAGAGAAAAGAATGAATGACAGGCTTAAAGAACAAGAATGGTGCATTGCAAAGGGATAAATTGAAAATGGGAATAGGGAAGAATGAAAGGATGATGGAGGCCCACAGAGAAAGAGAGCCAACAATTCACTGTGAGAGATATGGAGAGATTGTAAAGAGAAAGGCCGATATAGAAACGAATGGAGGAGAGGCGCAGGGAGAGAGCGTGAGGCTACTGGTGCATTGCTGCTTCATTGTTGATGCGGCACTTGCCTCTGCACACCCAATCTCTCTCTCTCCTTCTCACTCACTCACACGCCGTCGTTTTAGTCCCTTTAATGTACGCGCCTAAAATGTGCTGGAAATGTTTACACGTTAGTCTCATGTCTGAATACGCACTTTGCTGTAACACTTCCAGCACAGCTCAAGTCTAAATTGAATGCCTTCGCGTTAATGGAAAGGCCACAGCAAGCACAAGCATACAGGAAAGACATATCTTTCTTAAAAGCACTATATTTATTAAAAGTAATTATCATTCTTATGCACAAGGACATTGAGGAAGTGAGTTTAATAAGTGTAAAATAGAATATACTGAATGAGTCAATTTTAAGTAGTAAAGGTGATTCTTCTCATGCCAGATCAGTCTATAAAAAGGCGTTTTATTTTCCCATTTGGTGAAAAAAGTCACCCAATCAGTCACCCTTTACTTCCAAGCCAATGCGTACAGTACAAACATCCAACAAATGCTTGACATTCAGCATGTGAGCAAATAGGAATTAGCCAAGGTAACAACCTAACGTCCTGTCATTGTCTTACCAATGCCTCGGCACGCACTGACTGTATAAAATACATAACAGAATTATTTATCTAACAAATGTATATATATATTTATATTTATTAAAAAAACTTTGGAGGTCCACTACTATTCTCCTTCTACTATGCTCACAATGGTTTTTAATTAAGATGTCTGCTGCAAAATAAGTTTTCACTGATAACTGAGAGAACTTTCTTTCGTCCTTCATATCATTTCTTTCTTACTCAGCTGTCCTCCAGCAGTGGTGCCGCTCCCTCTCGCACACCAGGTACCAAATATCAAATGAGCCATTACAGAAAATCTACATAACAGAAGCCTACATTTATAAGATACACACATTAGTGTAGTCACTCAGCGTGTGTGTGTACTGTACTGTATGACTGACTCTTGTCAGAAATGATTAAAACTGTGTGAGTGAAAGAAAGAAAGAAGTTAAATAAAGAGAAAGGAAAAAGAAAGAAAGACACAAAGAGATACAGAAAAAAGAAAACAAAGAACGAACACACAAACTTACAAATCGCAGTTTGAATGATGTTTTGACAGGTCCACCAGTGTGTCTTCATGCTGTAAGACCTACCTCGTGTAGTTTGAGTGTCATCTTGGAGGCCTGACAGACGCAGCCGTTGTTCCAGTTATTTGTTCCGCAGCCACAGTTTCCTCCACAGCGTTTGACCAGCAGGCATCGAGGGAAGAAGACGGCGTTGGTGGCCCTCAGCTCCTCGCGCAGGTTTACAGAGTAGTTGCGAGGAGTACAGCTGTACCGCTTGACGTCGTCATAGAGACGGTTGAGATCAACTGGACAGTGAGAGAGAAAAAGAGAGAAAATAATTCATTAGGTGGGTTTTTGTTGTATCTATGTTCCCTCTTTGCTGTGGTGTTCTTTGGGCTGCACTTAACAGAGGTTACTTTGCAAGGTGACCTTGTGTTTGACCTGTACTGCATGTTTTTGAACATTCAGATTTGGCCTTTCCTGTCTTCATTCGTATTTGTTATCATGGCACCCTGCCTTTTCTTTACTTCTATACACTGCATCTGCTGCTGATGGTAACAGCAGCAGGAGACATCACTTTCTCATCAACTGGTTGTTGGCAAAATTACTATAAGGTATGAAACAATCAATAACAAACAAATGGCCTACAATAGTTATGTTGCTCACATAACACCTATTTAAGAAAGGAAGGGTGAGCAAGATAAAAAGCTGTTTTGATTTATTATTGCTTGTCTGTTGCTGCTTATCATCATTAATAGAAATGTGAGGCATGTTGGAGACAGAGATGGAAGAATGAAACAGGTGGAGGGAGGCAAGGCAAAGTGGCTGTAATTGACACCAAAAATATGCTCAATATTGATTGAATGAAAATGGCTGAAATATGGAGAGAAACTATTAGATATGAGTACACTTGCGGCAACAATTGACTGGGACGAGTGGAAGAAAGAGAGACACAAAGATGCAGAAAGAGAGGACACATCCAGAAGAGGAAGCAGGGGCCATTAACTGATTGTAGATTGAATGTATTGACCGCTGTCTTTCTTCAAGTCATCACTTTGGAGAAAATTACCTTATTTGTGCACATAGGATCTTTGTTCATTGGTGTGCTGCAATAGTTCAAAGCTAATTTCAGGAAAATCAAAGGGACTATGGGACAAGCTGATGGGAAATGAGGGATTAAAGCACTGGTACAGAGGGGAAAACTGGGAGCGCCAGAACCAGGAACTTGATTAAAATCTGTCTATATTTATATGTGTTTCACTAGTGTGTCATTAGAGACCACTGACTGCATGACGTAAGTGCACATTGTTGCTCAGCACAAAGAGAGCCTGAGGTAAAACTGTAGCAGGTGAGCATTTTTTAAGCTGTTGAATGTTTGTAAGGCAAAGATATATTAGAGGGACAAATAAGAGAGTGAAGGAGACCAAGAATGTGTCTTCTGTGGATCACTTTTTATTGCTCATATTCTGCAGGCAAGCCAGAGTGACCACAGCTGGTTTGAAGGACAGATGAGACAGATTATAAAAAAAAGAAAAGAGATGAGAGGAAGAATAGAAAAGAAAGAAGAGCAACAATCAGCGGCAGATTGACTGCCCTCTTCACTGAGGTCATCAGCAGGGTAATCATCACCACACTGTCCATACCATGGGTGGTGATACTCAATTTACGACTAGAGTGCCAGGTGGCCCGCTGACCATTTTCTAATTCACACTGAAAATAAATTGATTCACACTGGGATTTTTTTGTAGTAAATGTTCAATAATGTCCCCTGGCTGTTAAAGTTGCATATTAGCCTATCAGTGGTCTGTGCAGTGCAAGTGGTGACACTTGATTTCTGCGAAAAGTTCACATACACCTGACCTGCGCGGGGCACATGGGAGAAGTTTGCCGTCAGGGCTGTCTGCCTGGCAGAAACTCCTGAGGGCAAACTTTTCCCAAATGACTGAACGGGGCTGCTGTGACTGGATTTGCCTCTTGGCAAAGATGAGTGAGGACAGCAAACATTGAAAGATTGACAAGGAAAACAGGCAGTTCAATGGGAAATGGACAGAAGAATTTGCCTTTATTTTGCCACCTCGCACCAAACCACTGTGTTTTATTTATGATTTGCCAAATGACAATATTGCTGTATGCAAGGTTGCTAATATCAGGCGCCATCACGAGTCTAAACATGCTAGCCTTGGTGCAGCGTTCCCATCTGGAAGCACCGCAAGATATCTGATAAAAATTATGAATGTTTGTTTATTAACTGGCCCCTGGCCTCCTATCATTTTGCAAAAGTGGCCCCCGGGCAAAGCAAGAGTATATAGATTTGTAGATTTGTAAGAGGAATATATAAAAGAAAAGCATTTGTATGTGCATGTGTCTGTGAGTAAGGGGTTGTATGTGTTTGCATGCGCCTCTAAAATCCCTGCATTCTGTCTTAGAGGCAGTTGCACATCTGCTATACAGTACAATGGATAAGTGGATTACGTCTGCACTTGTGTGAGCATTAACAGGTTAAATGAGGACAACCGATTCAAACAGTGTGTCTTTGCCACATTTAAAAAGGCAAATTTATTGTTGTGTATTTTGGATGAGTGGAGACATAACATTTGAAACTACCCTAACTAATTTGCTAATCTAAGGTGTATCATGGAGGGAGTATTACGCATTAAGAATTAATCTCATCATCTAGCACTACAGTACACACCTGGCATTATGCTACACTGAATATACCTTTGCTCACAGCCAAATCACAGAAATCTTTTTTCCTTTCTCCTTTTGTTGTGAAAAGTACAGGTGACAGAGGAGCCATTATTTCTGTTTCTGAGATTTTACTGAAGAGCAAAATAGCAGATTTTCACCAAGTGAGAATTGTGAGGATGTCAAGAGTCATGACAGGTGTTTCTAACATTTGTAATGTCTTTTTACACCTCCCAGGGGGATGCAAGGCTTGATGTAAAGAAGCTGGTACAAAAGCATGTTGAGTCACCCACGACTGTATCTGATGGGCACATTCAATGCTGCCAAACGCAGGAAACAACAGGCATGTGTGTTTGTGTGCGTGTGAGTGAAGACGAAGGCACACAGGTCATGTGTGAGTGTTTACGCGTGTATACTGTATGTGCTTGTGCTTGCAGGGCTGAGCTTGTGTCTCTTTATGGGGAATAAGTGTAATCTCAGAAAAGCAGTGGTGTGGAACCCTGTCAGGGAGTGTGGGGGAGAAAAGGACAGAAAGACACAGAAAGACTGAGAGCAAGCAAGACTGCGAGAATGACTGTCACTCACAGCCACCAACATGAAAGAAAGTGTACGGTTTCTGTGCGTGTGTGTGAAAATCACAGAATATATTCTGCTCTGAAGTTCAACACAAGGATTTGTTTGTATGTGTTTATGTGTGAGTCTGCATGTGTGTGAGTTACTTAGACTTAAAAGCGTCCCAATTAATATTGTGATCAGACTTTCTGTCTTTCATGGGAACAAAGGTGGGTGTGAGCTATCGAGTGTGTGTGTCTTAATGAAAACAAAGCTAAGCTGCTGACCGTGGCAGATTTCTGCTCCGCTGCACAGGTTGAATTTCCAATTAGAGCGAGCTACGCTGGTACAGTATATCACAGACCTGCAGCACCTATGCACCTCCCTGTAGTGCTGCAACATGCACAGACTCCCCAATATATGGCGCCTTCTCATGCCAGCCGAGCACACACATGCACTGATAAATAGAGATAGATTTGCTGCCAAGCACAAATATTTACTAAGGAACAGGAGAGCCCTCGGGTAGAAAGACAGAGAGAGATACAGAGGCACAGGTGAAAGACACGGAGTCAATAGCACTCAGGTCTGTTGCAAGCTTGAATGCTAGATGTTTGTTAAGTGTGCAGAGATACTCCTACCCACCAGACAACCTAATGTCATAGTAGCACTCTACCTTACTTGATACAGACTCGTTTCAATTGTATATGCAACACTTCATTTGCATGTTTTCATTGGCTGTGCTCTATTTGATCATAAGTGGCTCCATCACACGTCACTACAGACCTAATTACCTAGCTGTAGACTTTGTCCACCGCAATGCTGTACCACTGAGTTTTATGTATAGCTCAATATGTGAGAATGGGCCTCCTGCTGTGTGGGTCTTTCTTGGTCAGCACAAGGCGGCATGCTCTCCCCTCCCCTCTATTACACCAGCTAACAACAACTGCACCAGTCTGCAGCGAAATACTGTGAACGCAGCAGAGTGGTTGAGGATCACCATCTGCAGCACAATAAAATGGGATGAGAACATCGCCGCTGTCATCCCCCTGCACCTTCACTAACTTAACATGTTGCACTACTTGTCCTCTGGCCTCATTTTAAAAGTCTTTCTCGTATTTATACCTAAATATACTTATTTCCAATGTCGCACTTCTATTTTGAAACATATAAATAGTCAGTATTTCTGTTAAATGTCTCTTAATACATCAAAATGTACACACGGCATAATATCACTGTACAAAAATGTACAGAGTATCTGCTTGAGCCTTATACCAAGAGAAATATTAGATGTTATTTTTCATAGCTGCACAATTTTCTTCTTGTAATTAAGCCTGAGCCTCATGTGCTCTGTCGACAACCCTAAATACTGCTCTTCCTAAGGTAAGTCAGAAATGACACAATATGCAAATGAACTGTAACTTTCCTAAAATAATAATAATTGTTTGTATCGTTAAGTTTGTTTTTTTCAGATGACATTAATTACATGACTAATAATGGTTTGATTTTAATGCTGCAAAACTGGAGTTTTCTTTACTTCTGGACTCTTTACTTATTTATAGTTTGATAGCATCTAACGGACAGTAAATACTGTCTCTTCATCATATCGACTCACAGTCTAAAGTTTCAGTCCTGTATGGTAAGACTGTCTTGTAATGTGTCAGCACATTCCATCTGCAGCAGTTATATTAGAGACAAATGAAAGTGATTATCGTCATACTAAAAAAGCACAGTCATACAAGGACACATGTTTGGGTTTAGTGCTCTGCAATCCTGAAAGACTGTGAGACAATGATATATGTGTTGAAGAAGATGTGCATATGTTTGTTGGAAAGGTTCATGTATGGCTTGTAAAACTTGGAGATATAATGTATTTCTTACTTTTATTATGTCTGCTTGCCAGATGATAGGCCCTGGATCTATAATGTATGTGTGTTTGAGTGTAGATGCTGTCCAGGTCCTGTCTCCAGGTGTCCGGGCTCAGGGATCTGAGAAGCTGTTCTACAGTGTCAAAGGCAGCTATGGTCCGGTCCAAATCCTCCAATGAGAAAGGAACCTCTGTGACTGCCGCTGGCATCTGCTGTCTACCACTGTCCTGCAAAGAGCAAAGGTCAAAAGGTAAAGACAAAATTATTAATTCTTTCATTTCATTATTAATTTAAGCCTATTCTATTGCTAATTTATAGCATTATTACCTACAGCACATTAGGGAAATCACAGGTAGCCATGTGCCAAAACCTTGGGTCACAAATCTGTGGGTCACTTTATTATTCCTTCCACCATTATTATGCAGCAGAGAGCTACTGTATATTACAACCCTATTTAAAGGGGGCTTTACAAAATGTGGAAACAGTAGCTATATGTGCAGAGATAGGAGGGGTACTTCTGAGAAAAAAAAAATATAATAAAATATAATAAAAATATGTTTTCTGAACCTGCTGAAATCCTTGACAATGATCTTGGTTCCTTAAACACTGCATATTTTATTGTTCACTTTGTAGTTACAGTGTATGCTGTGGTGTTGGTCGGCACTGTTTCTTTTGCAAGCATTGAAAATATATCGAAGGATTCGTGGGAAGATTTAGAGATATCAACAGATAACCTCCACACTGCCACAAAGAAAGAAAGAGCCATGAACATAAAAGCAGCATTCACTGACTCAGATTCCTCTAACACATCCAGTTATTTAAGAGGCCCCTACTAAACATTTCAGACAGAGCTTTTAGCGAAATGGAAAACAGATTTTCAAGGAGACGTCTTGACTTGCTGTCAGTCAGTGTCTTCCTCCACAGTGTAGCTATTGTCTATATTTGGTTTATTTTCAAAATGTGTAATGCATTTCAATTACAGTAATATACTGTTGCTTTATCTTACATTTACTATGATTATAGATACTCTTCATGCACTCATACAACATGTAAATATGAGAGAAGTCTGACATGTATTGTAAGTTAAGAAACCAGCCTATAGCCTTTAGTATAGCACACTGTGATGGAAATACTGTATACAGTGTTTCACCATATATGTATGCTTGCATCCCATTGACAGCAGTCTATAAGCTTAACCCAAACTTAAAAATGCTAGAAATCATTACATGCTTGAAAAACTGAGATCTACTCTGCCTTAAAATTAAGAGATTTTTAACCCCAAACCTGCTATCATTATCGTGCCTATTCAACAACATAATACATCCTCCTAAATTGGTAATAATGTCCCATTTATGTATATTTTTAGTGCCATAATTTTTGCAACTTATTTTCAATACCACTTTATGTATATCAACTGCAGTCATTCACCCTTTGTGTAAATGTAAACATGTAGTCTGAGACAGAGATAAGAAAAGTAAGATAAGTAAGAAAGGAAAGGGAAATTTCTTACTTCTTACATGAATTAATCTTACATGACACATATTCATTTGACACATACATATATATACATATATAATATATCCACATTTATTTATTCTTTTATTTATTTCTCTTTATATTTCCACATTTATTGTCTTATTCCTTCCCAGATGTATTCTTTTTTATGGCACTCCTATGACTCCATAAAAAACTGCCCCACAGCCCAACGCACACTAATTATTATGGTCACATATGTCACTGAACCCCACTGCTCGTACACACAGATACACACAAATTACACTGATATACATTAGTCTAAGGAAGCATTTCATTTTACATCCCAACCTTTATGAATAATAAATACAGTACATACATGTATGAATGTATTCTGTGTGTGGGTGTGTGTTATTTTGTGTTGTCTATATGCAAATGGACCTTATGTCTTATTTATGAGTGTAGCAATTGTTCCCGGTTTGCTTAACAAGACACTTATATGTGGGGTGATGGGGTTGGAGGGCAGGTAGGTTGTATGTGTTGAAATTTCACACTATCTGTGTTATAAACAGTATTTTCCATCTGCAGAAAAGTTAGTAAAACATAGTTTGGAACAAGGGAATCGAACGTTTTTTTTAAAAACATCGATATTAGTTTGATATTAAAATGTATAATCCGATGATGGTGGACATTTTCCTAGCAGTACATTTCTTTTTATATGCAAAACTATTATTGAATATGCAGTTATTTATTCAATTAAATGATTAATGAGTGAGCTTCTGCCAAAAATATCTCTTATTATAACTGAGGCATGCCTATTGAATTTTAATTCTGGGATTTTAACAATTCATAAAGTGTGTATGCCTGTGCATGACTCACCAACATGGACATAGTGACAGCCTCCCAGTTGGTGTTGGATGCAGGCAGAGGAGAGTCATACTGCAGGAATAGACAGCAGAAATAACAAATCATTAATTGATCAATTGAGCAGACAATGGATGATGAAACCAAAAAATATTTTGTGTTTCTTATGGACTTCCTTAAAAAGTTACAGTCAAGAAGCTTTTTAGTTATAAAAGCAGCTTGCTTATGATTGATTGAGGCCATCAAGTAAAATAAAACTGATGCAAACAGTCCCCAAAGCAACTGAATATATGATGTAGGTAAGATGTCAGGGAGTTGTGATACCTGCGTGCAGTGGCTCTGTAGGTATGCAAGGGGTCCTGCTGTGGCTGACTTGTACCTCCTCAAAAATGAATTTACACACACAACAACTGCACACAGAGGCTAGATGGATAAGAAATGTGATTTGTCTGCTTGGTGTCTGGCACATAAATCACTGTTATGGTATGGTTATGTTTAGGCAACTAAAACTACTGGGTAAGGTCAGGTTTGGATCATGGCAATAGTTAAAATTAGGGGGAAAATATTTCATAAATAAACACTGGTTAAAAAGATGTTAACCCCAGTCAATTCAATTTAATTCAATATGCTTTATTGGCATGAATATTTCTACATTTGCTCACAGTTATTTTAAGTGATGGTTGCTGATGCTTACATTTATCACTGCAAGGCCCTGATTTTTTTTTACCTTTCCAATAGTTGCCTTTAAACGCAGCTTGTAGGAGACGGAGGGGAGCTTCACATGTAATCTAAGGTTATTCAAGATATTCAGGTGTCAGCCTGTCTAACCGAGGGACTGTCAGTATGTCAGGAAAATCCTAAAAGAATTTCCAGTGAAGCCGGTCACAGCATGCCTCTCTCTCTCTCTCTCTCTCTCTCTCTCTCTCTCTGTGTGTGTGTGTGTGTGTGAAGAAATCAGACTTTGGTCAAAGCACATTTAGTTGATAAACACTCATCAGACTGACATATTTGGAACACATGCACACATTCTTTGTCTTTCTCTCTGTCTCTCTCTCTCTCTCACACACACACACATAAAATCTCACTGGCTATCGAATCCCTTTTCTGGAAGAGTCTTAAATACCATCTCCGGTCAATATGGAACAGTTAATCTGTCTCAGCCACACTTCAAAGATACAGTGCCCTCACTTTGTCTCAGTGTGTGTGTGTCTGCTAATGTAATGGAGCTGACATCAAAGCCTGTCCGTGTGAAAAAGTTTTTGTTTAACAGATTCTTGCATGTGGCCTTTGGATGAATGAACGCATACACGTAAACGCACACCCAAACCGGCTGTGAATGAGGTCAAAAGGTTTGTGGTGTGTTTCTGTGCACACAAGTTAATGCATGTTTACAGATTCCTAGTCTCATTTCCTTTTAAGGTTGAATGCTTCATGTCAAGCACATCTGGGCCAGTTAATAGGGTTGGAAAAAGGTTGAAGAGACAGGGATCAGAACATGTAGAAGGAGGGCTGAAAACCTCTGAGCATACAGACTGTAGTCACCTGCCAGCTACAGTACCAAACTTCGACCCTCTCACCTACTCGTGACGCATTTTTGAATTATCACTTTTATAAAGTGTGTTCATGTTGAAAGGAAATTGGATATGCAAATGTATATCTTGGTTGATGGTTTCTGTTTCTGTTTTAAACTGATCAAAAACAACGGTTGTTTTTCCAACTCTGGTTTGGTTTACTTGTTCTGGACAAAACATTTTGGATTATGTGATGTCTCAAAATAAAGAAATAACGGGATATAAATAAAAGCCTCTGTTAATTTCATGTAGCAATGTTAAGAAATAGGTTGTAAAATCTGCAATCCAGCTTCAAATACAAAAAGTAGTCTACAGTGTACATACAAGGATCTTTTTTTATGAGCCAATATTTGTTATAGAAGTCCAAAATAATATTTCAGGCAATATTGCCATATTCACTGGTGGTGAGGGAACAAATCCTTATTTACAGTAGCAGTCTAGTGGAGGGGACACCAGGGAGTTGCCCTTTTCAACCTCCATTTTGTACAGTTGGACACTGGAGCAGCTGAGGATTAAGTGTGTGGTATATGGTGAAGAAGGCAAGAGCATTTCCCTGTCAACTTTTACTCCGCATGACCAGTTTTCTCGCTTACAGCTAGAGGACACTTAAGTTAGTAGATAAATCACACCAGCCATATTTATGCTGTCTCATCTGTCTGAGTCTAAGCTCATTTTAAAGTAAGAGTAGATTTTCTTGTTGTTCTTGTAGTTTACTGTGATTTTTTTTCTGCAGTATATTTATGTCAATGTTTCCGTCTTACTCAAATTTGCTTTTACATCGATACCTACACATGGGTCATTCAATTAGTGGAAATGTATGTTTTTACTGTAATTCCAGCATTAGCAACATAGGTTTGCTTGGTGTTTGCACACCCACAGCTGTGTACTTAGCCATTGCTAAAAAGACAAAGACATTTATGCCACCAAGAAAATCTCAATCTCATGTCAGCAACATCACAAACACACTAATAAAGGGAATAATTCTTTTTAGTCATAGTGAAAACAAATTATTTTGAACGCATTTGATTGGTGCTGTTTATCATCAAGCATTATCACACACACACACACACACACACACACACACCGAGACAAAGTGAGGGCACTGTATCTTTGAAGTGTGGCTGAGACAGATTAACTGTTCCATATTGACCGGAGATGGTATTTAAGACTCTTCCAGAAAAGGGATTCGATAGCCAGTGAGATTTTATGTGTGTGTGTGTGTGTGTGTGTGTGTGTGTGTGTGTGTATCTGCTAATTATCAAATAATAACTGCTTATGTTCACAATAAATTTAGTGAGGTTGATTTGTGCATTCAAAAAGCCTTTCTTTGAGCCTTTATGACCAAACAGCTCCTAAAATGTAAAATCTTATGCAATCAAAAGCACTCATTACTGCATGTAAGCCTGCACTGCAGATGACAAATCACACCCGCTGAAAACAAGATTTGAAAAGGATCAAAGAATAATGATTTGGAGGAAAAACAGTGACATGAATAACGAGTGAGGCCTCTGTTTGACTGCAGTGTTGCCTGCAGATGGTGGGCTTTTGTTTCTTTGAAGGGGGGAGCAGTTGTACTCTTAGGTCCCAATATGGGGAAACATAGACCTGATTCAAAATAGACCCAAGGACAATGATTAGACCTGATTAGACCCCATTTACACTTGTCATTTCAAGTGTCTCATATATGAATAAAATCCAGAGGAGTTTTAATACTCTTTTGTTTACACTTAGCCACATGATATACAGTATGAGTCTCCATTAGCCAGATCACAAATCTGATTGCAGTCTGTCTTGGTTTTCCCGGACTACGTGCATAAGCCTCAATCTGCCTAATCTGCATAAACCTCGTTCTAGCACAGGGAGTATTGGTAATGCTCCTGAAGCTATTTGGTATCGGCTAAAATTCACCAGTAGAAGAGTAAATTGGCACTTTAGCAGCTACCTAATATAACAATTGCACAACACGCGCTGCTGGACTACAAGTTAGACAAATATTCCGCTTGTCTTCACGGCTCTTACTGACACCGCTCCCTCACCCATACAGATCATTCAGTGGTTGAACTGATTAGACACCACATAAATGCTACAACAGCTTGTTATGCCTTCTGTATTACTGTATGTGTTGAAATTGTCAGAGATGCTTTTCCCGAAGTTTAATGAGAGAGAGAGAGAGAAAGACGGCTGATTGTGTGTAATTTCAGCTGCCGTTACCGCTGTTTACTGCCGTGGTTGCACTTGGCAGGAGCAAAGATTACTTATGTGTCTTGGAAAGACAGATGCATTCACACCTTTTCAACATCTGCGTGTTGAAAACCATGGTGGTTTGAGAACATTTTGATTTCAAATCACTTCTAATGCCTCTAAATCAAATAGCTATCCAATCGGCCCAAGACGCATGAAGTGGCTAAGCCTTAAGAGAGAGAACACCAACACTGCAGCGGCACGATGCTCCTCAAATTAACAAGTAACGCCATTTATCCTGCATATCACAGTTCGCAGTCTCTGTTTTGCCTCAAAGACCACAAAGGCAGTCATTGGGAAACACACATGATCAGAGCTGACAGTGAGTCCGCATTGATCCACGCGTGTATTAGACCTAGAACAGCAATAGAACGAGACCCTATCCAGACCTGATAAGACTAAATATAATTTGGACCTGGCTCGACTTCGGTCATCAGCTTTTGGTTACTAGGAACTCAGAGGACCTGTGAAGAGCTCTAATCAGACAGGCAGAGATTCAGGTTGATTTGGAGAAAGTGATAATAGGTGTAAAACACAGACTCACAGATTTGAAAGTAGTGAAAATGTCTTTCGTTTTGGTCTTTATTCACTTTTTTCCCCTTATATGCTTCCATCTGACTCCACTCTGCCTTTTCTCTCTCTCATACTGACGCTGTTTTACTTTCCCACATGGTTTTTCTTTTATCTAGTCAACCATAGTCCAGTCCATATCTCAGTACCTCACAAATGCCCCTCTCTCCCTCATCCTCACTCTGCCTCTCTCAGTTCAGGTTGTTTTGGTCATTAGCTGACATGCTGATACCATCTCAGACACCTGTTCTCTCCTTCCAATGCTGCTTCTCCTCAGCCTCTCTCTGCCTCTCTCTCCCTCCTTTCCTCTCTCTGCCTCCTCTCCTCGTCCCTCTTATCTGTTCGACAAGTCTGGGGAGAACAAATTAGACCTGCTAAATTAAGCCACACACACAGCTCCAGTCTATCTGAAGGGAAGCTGTATGTGTGTGTGTGTGTGTGTGTGTGTGTGTGTGTGTGTGTGTGTACAAGATGGAAAGACAAAAACACACACTCAAACAGAGGAGCTCTTTGAAAAATGGGTAAAATGGATCAAATAAGATAAGCCCCAAGAGCTGGATTCTGTTTTAAATGTACAGAGGTGTGATTATTTGACCAGAGGAGAAATAACAAAGGGTGGGGGGGGGACAGAGAAAAGCAGTGAGAGTCTGAGAAAGAGAGAGAGAGATAAGGAAGTTATATTTTGAGGTGCTTTTACTTTGATGTCATCATGTTGGGTTGAACGTGGTGAAGTTGCTTCTCTACTCTTTTTGGTTGAGGTCATGAAGGGCTCATCTGGCTCAAACATACAGTTTATGGCTGTGAGATTCCTCTGTTGCCCTTAAACTGTGTGCCATGTCTGCATGTTGCCATAGCAACCTGGGACACATGGATTTGTTGTGGTGTGGGGCTTAGAGGTCATCTGCATTTCTGTGATAGTCTTGATTCACTTCAATCCTGGCGTCTGCACATCAGTTAGAAAAAAATCTGAATAAATGAATGATTTTTTTAGCTGTTATTTGATGTTCTGTGTGACTTCAAATGCGTTGCACAGTACATCACACAGTACTACATATACATATGGAAAATTTTTTATTCTAAATCTACTTTCCTGGACTTTTTAAAATGACCTTCAGTTCAATCAGCTACAGTATTAAAATGCTGCTTATACATTCATGCATCAAAAATAATAATTCAATAATGTAATATAATATATATGGCACTCTGACAGTGGACATTCTGCATTATGAGTGCTTTTGCTGACAATACTTCAGTATCTACTATATCTGAAAGACTAATTGAGTATTTTTAGATTATTGTTACTTCTAAAGGATAAGGCAACAACAAGTGTAGCTAAAGCCTGATATACAGTAGCATATTCCTCTGTAGTATTGTTGTTCAAAAACTAGTAAAAACTTTAACATTAATAAGCCACACCATTGCACTGGCATATGTTACTTCATTACCACGAACATGAGAACTGTCAATCACTCATACACCGCCCTGCTGCTGTAAATACTAGCTAGTATATCAAATGTGTATTAACGCGCAGCTAAAAATAGTTCCTAGCAAATGCACAATTTACTCCAGTTTGAATGACATTTGCTAAAAACTACAATGCCTAGCTGTTTTAGGAAATTACTGAGCCCTTTAAAAAAAAAAAATGAAACTACATTTATGTTTACATCTGCAGTGGGAAACCAGTGAGCTTTGGACGTGCCATAGACAGGGTCTTTTCACAGGATTTGTTGACAATAAGAAACACATAGAATAATGACAGCCTTATCCTTTAAGTAAAAAAAATCTCAGTACTTCTTCCATTTTTGTGTGATGAAAAGAGTTTTTGCTGGTGATATGTAAAGCTTTTAGTACAAAATGTGATGAGAGCCAGGGTAAATGTTTTCACAGGAGCTGTAATATCAAAATGACTATATGAAAGCTAAGGATCATCTGTAAACACAGTATCTGTCTCTCTCCCTCTGTCTGTGTCTTGCACTTTACTCCATCTGTGCTCATACCACTTTTTTTTTTCTCAGATAATAAGCGATGCCTACAGTTCAACCGTGTCTGTGATGCTGTGTCTCTTCCCCTCTCTCTCCTCTGCACTCATAAAAGAGGAAGCCGGGGAACATCTTTAAATACCTCTCTGTCTCTTCGCTGCTCTTTCTCTTCCCTTTTCCCCTCTGATTATAGGGTGGGAGAACATCTTCAAATCAGAGTCCCTCTTTCTTGTTCCCTCTTCCTGACAGAATGACAAAGCTAATCTCCTTATCCGTTCCTTTGACAGCCTTTAAGAGAACCCTCCCTCCTGCCCTACTTCCCCTGTCCCCCCATCTCTCCTCTACTGTCGAGTGGATGTGTGAGAAAAGAACAGTTGGCTAATACATTTTGGCATTTTACCAACAGTGTCACTAGATCGTCCCTCTCTCCCTTCCTCCTTCTTCTCCTATCTGTTTACCCCCCATCATCCCATCTCTCTATTTTATTAAAGTGGAGGTAAAAGAGTAAAAAAAGCATTTTACCTGGAGCATTGAACCCGATGCTACAAAAAGTAATAAAAACTTTAAGCTGTGTCCCAAATAACAGCTCATGATTCATCATCAGCTGTATGTGTGTGTGTTATAGTGTGTGTGTTTGTGTGAGTGAAAGTGTACGTCTCACCAGCAGTGAGTAGTAGACTCTGAATCCCGGCTTTGCAACAAAGTAATCATCAGACTTGAAGGTGACTCTGAGAGTGTTGGTTTTGGAGTTGAGACTAGGCGGTGCCTTCTGCCCACACCAGCGACCCCATATTATAGTGCTGGTCTCTGATTGGTCCTCCACCTCAATAAAGTCATACCTGGAGTGAGAGAGAAAGATGGAGAGGTAGATGAATGCGTGGGAGGGAAGAGGGAAAGATGAAGGTAGAAGATAAAAACTGTACATATTAAGAAGAGAGAAAAGATGAGACTTGTCTGTCCTGAACGGGAATTTTAAAATAAAATAAAAAAACGGTGTTTAACTTGGGTCTTACTTTTGGTGTTTTCATTCTTTTTGCTAATAACAGCATTGCACTCATTAAGTTACTGTGATTGCTGACATCTGGGAATTCAGTGGCGTAGCTAAACAATTAAAAAACAAAAGTAAACAGTAAAATTATGACCCAAACTGTCCACTGTAAACCTCCATCACAGTTTACATATAACTTTGACCTACCGTACTTACTATAACTTGTGTGCACACAGATGAAGGGTTATTACCCTCATTTTTGGTGTGTTTTCTTTCAGTTGTATGTCTAAATTAAGGCAAGAGTGTGAGATTTTGGGAAATATGCTAAGTCACTTTCTTGCTTAGAGTTAAATGAGAAGATCAATACCACTCTAATGTCTGTACCCTAAAAATAAAGCTGGTTAACTTAGTTTAGCATAAAGACTAGAAACAGAGGGAAGCAGCTAGCCTTCACTACAGTTTGGTTTGGTTTGGATTAAACAAACAAGAACTAGTGTGTTAATTAGTGAGCTTTAGAGGCGCTGGAAGGATTTTATTATCTTTGGACTAAGCCTGACTAGCTGTTTCTGGCTGTTTACAGTTTTTATGCTAAGCCAAGCTAACAGGCTGCTGGCTCCAGCTTCATACTGAACAGATAGAGAGTGGTAGCGATCGTCTCATGAAACTCTTGGCAAGAAAGTCAATAAGTCTATTTCTTAAAAATTTTGAACTACACCTTCAAGTGGTTTAGATAATCTGGCTATATTGTTGCCCTATTTACAACCTCTCTGTTCCTCTGACTACTTGTCTTTTTTGTCCTGTCAGACTTAGCTATTAGCTATGGCTGTGTGTCCACATCTCAGTGACTACTTTGGTGAATATAGTGTTACCATAACCGATAAAAATGATGGTCTGCACTACAAAAATAAGACCTATAAGATAAATAAGATACTTCATCTCTAGTGATCAAACCTGCGATGAGACAAATATATGATGTATTCTCAAATCATTAGGCCACCCTGCCAAAGTACTTGACAACAAGTATTTTGCAGGAAAAGCTTTTGGATAACTTTTCCCACAATTAGTGAGTCAATCAATCAGACACACACAGATACACACATAGTCAATGTGACAAACAAGATTTGAAAAGCTGGGCAAAGCTACTTTCTCCCTCTTCCTACCTTTTCAAATCCCCACCCCCCCACCCCCTGCTGCTCCCCATTGTCTTTTCAGGAAAGTGCTTACAAAGACGGCCAGGTTGCATATGGGGATTAAAAAGTCTATTTTCTCCCCTCAATCCTCAAGGACGAACTTCTTATACTTCTTGCCAAGAAAGTTAACTTCAACTATCCATCTCTCTCATAGTGATTCCACCCCTACACCTTGTTATATTCTTTTCTCTCACACCCTTTCAATCACAGTTTATTGCTGGTGTGCTAATGTGCATACATTAACAAATAATTTTCACATATTTTACTGTTGCTGTTGTACGTCCTTTCAACTTGAGACTTTTCCTCTCCTCTTTGCCACTCCAAACCATCCTCTCCATCATTTCTTCTCTCTCACTCTGGTTCTAAAATCACTGTTACTTTCATTTGACTTTTTCCCCTTTACAGCCAATTGTAATTCATCAATGCCGTCCTTCTTTCCTCCATTCATGTCCAATGTCCATCTCTTTTTTCTGAAGGTATTTTATGTCACCCTGCTGACTTCTCTCTATCTTCTACTCTAATCCTCTTTTCTGAATCTCATCACTCCCCTCTCCATCTGCATTTTTCCATCTTTCTGAATCTTGTGTTTTACCTGCACACTCCATTCTCAGCCTCCTCCAGGCCGAATTGTCCGTCAAACTCCAGGTGTATGCGGCTCCCTGGTGGTGCCAGCAGTTTCCATGACAACAGCAGATTGCGGGGGTAAGCGTTGGGGTAGCGTGGGCTGTGGATGACTCCACCCACTGCCGTTACTGTGGCGTTTTCCTCTTTGCGGAACAAGTCTGTGGTGAGGTGATTGCTGTTTGTTAGTGGTTACAACTAATCAGTTAGTTAGTCCAGTTGTAGATAAACATAAGCAAAGCAGCTTGTTCACAGACACACACACACACACACACACACACAATGCAAATCTACATGCAAAAACCTTTATGGATAAATACATACAGAAGCGATAGACAGAAGCACAAAAACATACACAGATAAACAATACAAATACAAATGTGACATTTCAGTCTAATGGCGACATGACCTCAGTACTTTAAATCCAGCACTTATAAAACTTTCAGCCAAATATCTAGAGACATGCCTTAACAGGATAGTTCAACATTTGTGCTGAACTATTCCTTTAACCATATCCTGTCTAGCGTGGTTTGAAGAGTTTGTAGTCTGAAAAGAAAACATCTCAAGTACAGGCTCACCTCTATCATGATTCTATGGAGGTGAGTCCAATTTTATGGATTTATGGATATGTTTGTGTATCTGTCCTTGTTTCAAAGTGTTAGTCTGACCTTTTCACACCCATTAGATTTTGATATTTCTTGTGTACAAATGGGAAATTTGGCCTGACTGTGTTCAAGAAAAAGGTCAAAGGGTCAACAAAAATATTCAGATTCATTTTCTGATGGTCATGAATATTAACAGCATATTTGAGAGGAAAACTGGCCACGGACCAACATGTTATGTCAAAGGGAAATAAGAGATTCACCAAAACCATTAGGACTAATTCTCTGGTGAGCAAGAATCACACCCTGTTTTATAGCAGCTCTTGAGAACAACGGATAAAGCTCGGTCTGAGCTAAAAACTGTTGCAGTAAAATATATACTTATCAACACAGGGAATAAAGTGTGTATGGTACTGTATGTAGGATTATTGTGGCACGCAAAACATGCTGTGTTTTGTTTAAGTATGCTTAGAAGTGTGTGTAAATAACAGTGTCTGTCTTTACAGTGAAGGTCTTTACACACAGCAAAGATTCTGCGTCTACACTGTCTCTCTGTTCGGTCTACTTTACTAGCTCACCACAAACAGATGCAAACACACACAAACACACTATTTAAAATGAGATATTCACAATATGATAACATCTATCTACTGTAACTACCTACCTACCTATCTGCAAAAAAAATATAAAAAGAAGAATATGTTAACTATTATCTCTCATAAGCTCTGCTTACTGGCTTGTTTCGACTACTTCCATAAACTATAATGGTACTTTCTAAAGTCGTGTTTAAAGTATAATAATTGCTCATCAGTGAGCATCATAATCACACCCACTGCATGTCTAATCCTGATTAATCAACTCAATCAGAAATATAATTTTGATATTGCACAACAAAGCTCATTAATTGTCCCCATCATTTTATTGCTGACTTCCTGAAAATTGAAACACACACACACACACACACAAACACACACACACTCTAAGGTCAGGCTGTGCGCTGAAGTAGGCTGACAGGGCTGTATTTTCTGAGGGGTGTGTGGTTTTTACGAGAGAGAGAGAGAGAGGTGAATGCATAATCGAGGCACCACAGCCCGCACCCCTGGGAGATGATGATGAAGCTTTGGCCTTCGCCTCCACCTCTTCACTGCAAACTTCCCTTAATTCCTCTTCCTGTCCTATCCCATCTCTCCCTCTCTCCCTCTCTTTATGTTGCTCTTCTTTGCTTCAGTCAGTAATTCTGTCTCATCGGTCATTCTGTGTTCTTCAGGAGTCACACCCTCTGCCAATTCTGGCTTCACCAATTAACACGGTGTGTTTGTGTGTCCATGCATTGTGTGTACATTCAGATATGAGCCTTTATGCTTGTGTGAATGTGGGTGTGTGTGCATTTGTGAGTGTACGTGGGTGGGTGTTTGTGTGTGTGTGTGTGTGTGTGTGTGTGTGTGTTGGGGCAGAGTTTGTTTGTAATGCAATTCTTCCCCTCTGCTGATCAGAAGCCTGACTGTGTACGTCCATTCAGTCATAAAAGTGCTTATGTGTCAGGAACTTTCACCCGCTAAGGTCACTGGGGAACACAGCTCTGTGTGTGTGTGTGTGTGTGTGTGTGTGTGACCTTGTGTGTCTATCACTATTTGCGTATGTTCATGGGGAAATTTGTGTTTATGCGTGTGTGACCATAATGATTTCTCTGTATTTGGAGTGGTCATTTTATAGTGTACATCATTTGTCTCAAGCCAACATTGCGTGTGTGTGTTTCCCACTGACATTTACATTTGAGCACATAAAGGAAAATGCACAGCACCACTTTTGAAAGCATTTATCGAGTGTTTGTATTCATCTGTCTCATGGAACCAATGCACTTTTATTCTAAGATAGATAGACAGCTCTTGTGTCACTCCATACTGACTTCCACACACATGGATCTAGAGTGACCGTCTAGATTTTTTTACACTTTGACTTTATTTTTATCATAAACACCTAATGAAAAATAACACCCACAGGCAGCCACTAAAATCCCATGATATTTTCTACTTTATACATTGTGAATTTTTGAACTAACAGCTAGAACAACTGTTCAAGAACCAGAGCTTGAGATATGCTTGGTGCCCCATCAAAAACTACAAGCAATGTTCCCTGGCAGTGTTATGCTGCATTAGTGGCCTCTGCTGATTGGTCTTGGGGTGCCTGTGTGGAGGCGGTTTGGCTCTGGCAGTAAATATCATGAACATGCCTAGTTTTCCTCGACACTGCAAAGATCCCTGCTGTCAGGTGAACAGGGGTGGCTGTATATCAGAGGAGACATTACTGTCCACTGTATGAATGTGCATACACTGTAATGTGAATTAATATATGCCAATCATGCTCACAGGTGTGTGTGCGTGTGAGAGAGAGAGAGAGAGAGAGAGAGAGAGAGAGAGAGAGAGAGAGAGAGAGAGGAGAGTGTGCTTGAGACAAAAAGCATTAAGAAGAGTGAAAAACACTAAAATGAGAAAATATGTATATTTGCTCATGTAGCACACGGCTCTTTTGGATGCAGTTTCTCAGTCAAACCATTGACCTTACTATAAATCATGCAGTGATGTCAATGAAACCATTGCAAATTCCTGCAAATGATTCAATGATAAGAAAAGAGCTTTCTGTTTAAGATCCAGTTCAGATAATTTGACAGTGCTGGAAACTGGCAGCTACATTTCGTCTGCCTTTTTTGCAAAAGAGTCTAAGGATATGATTTTGGGTAAAAAGGCTGAAATGGAATCAGGGCTGAGTTTTTTGTTTAGCTCTGTAATACACAACATCGGACTGGAAATGAAACAGGGACTATGCTGACTTAGTAGTGTTGGAGGGTTTTCACATCTTTATTGGATGAATAGTGCGTGCCTCATGCACATGGAGGAGTTTGCTTCGAGGGCTTTCTGGCAGAAAGCCTTTAGGAAGTCAGGTGATGTAGTACAAAGAGTGATGAAGTCCATGTAGTGAGGAGGTCAGGATGGATGAGTGGGTCAAGCACCAGACTTTCACCCAGCAGACTGCTGTTTGAGTACTGCGACCGTTTCACAATGTTAACCACAGTTTGGTTAGATTTAGGCACCAAAACTACTTGGTTATGTTTAGGAAAAGATCCTGGTTTGGATTAAAATAATAAGTCAACGTTGAACTACAGTGCATACTTTTGGTGTCTTAACCTAACCACACTGCAACAGTTTTACAATATTAACCAGATATTAGAAAGGCTTTGAGCCAAACTTCTCCCACGCCCAGACTTTCTTTACATAGTCCCCAATTTCTAGGACAATAAAGCAGGATAATAGTCCTTAACATACAGGCAAGTCAACCACAATTATGGCTAAACAGTGGAATTTACCTAAATGGTCATGTCAGTCACCTCAATCCACCTGAGCATGTGTTTCACACCTGAGGACAAGACTGAAGGGAAAAAGCCCCTTAAACAAGCAAGCAATGAAGATGGCTGCAGTACAGGCCTGGCAGTGCATCACCAGGGAAGATACCACCTGTTTGCTAATGTTTGTGGATCATAGACTGATAATCACTGACTGAAAAGAAATGCAAAATATTAAATATGGTGACTTTATTTACATGTATTTTAATGTGTACAATTTATTTTGTTTCCCTAAAATTGGGGAACTTTGTATAAAAAGGGCTATTAATGCTACACTTGTTTATTTGACGTGGATGTAAACACCTCAAGTCAGCAAAGTCAGCACTTCAACCTCATAGTCCAATTTGCTGGAATACAGGGTCAATGCAAAAATAAAGTGTCACTGTCCAAACTGTATCATTGCAGGATGGGCACGGGATGAATGAAATACATGTAATTACAAGAGGCTGTTATTACTGGGCTTAACCATGCATGTAAAGACACGTTCTTCCAGTAAATCGCCTCCAAATGCGCTACCAAATAAAGTTTCAGTTTAATTTGTCACTCTCACTTGCCCACTCTCTTCTTCAGTCAGTCTTCTTGTCAGTTACACTCAAAATGCTATTAACGTTAAATGAAATTGCCATTTATCCAAATCTGCTCTGTAAACAGTGACTATCACTGCTGCTCTGATGCCTGATGTTCCAGCATCTGGTTTGTGTCTCTTACAATGGGAAATGACAAAAGACAAAAAAACCAAACACTTTTAGCTCTCACTGCATCAAGCTGAAGCTGTTTTTTCTCTTTTGTTTGTTTTTGAATTTTTCAAGGCTAATTGGTCTTTAATTATATATTTCTTAGGTATTTTATTAAATAGTTGCAACTATAATAGCATTTCTTTCGATAAAAAAAATCCATATGGGCTACGTACGCGTGTCTTTCAATACAAAACCTTGCTGTAGGTGAGAATGATTAAAATTTTTATAGGAGTGGGATGCCACGTCTGCTCAAGCGAGTAGTAATAGTCAGAAATCATGGGGAGGCGTAGCGTGGATTGAATAAACAGTCCCAGATATCTCTTGTCTTGGTAAATCCCACTGTCTAAATGTACTGCAACTTTTAGTCTTCATCAGTCTTTGCTCTGGTTGTATTCTTGGCACTTTTTAACAAGCCTTTGTAACATAAGATCATAGCACTTAAGGCTACCTAATGCTTCTCATCAAAGCCACAAAACTAGAGGATCAGTCTCATTAAATCATGTGTTTAACAGGATCTGTGTTCTAAACCAGTCACATAACACTTATCTCTTCTGAACTTGACAGAAAGTTGAAGTTCTGCAATCTCAGGAAATAAGATGATGTCAAAAGTGCCGATAATATCACTGACAGTCTGACTCACACCCCTAGATTTAAACACACACACATACATGCAAAGTCTGACACTGGCAATTAAGCTTTCAGACTCCTGATCTGACACTTAAATAACCGTGACAATGATGCTGCGTGACTGTGTGATGTGTGCGTGGGATCTATTAAAGTGTGTTTGTGGATGGGCCAGATTCCAAGAAAAAGTTCTTGATTGTATGTGTGTATCTGCATGGATGCATGTCTGCCAAGATCTATGTGGGTACATTTTCACTAATTAAACTTGGCACTCCCACCTCCAGTGCCAGGGTGTGATGTTCTCCATGCCTCTGAGATCTATTTCTGATCCAAGTGCCAATCACACTCTCCCAGCAACCAGTGTGCATCAGAGACCAAAATATAACACTGTGGGGAAAAACTACTGAAGTCACAAGAAAGGAACTGTTGATTGACGAGATATTAAACTTATTATTTGTTTCTTAATTAAAATTGATCTTGGTGAAGTCACGGGTGCGCAAACACACCCCCTTTTTAATCCAAGTTTCTATTCTGTGAAAACCAAACTCTATTTTTCTTGAGTGACAGTTTGCATATGATACATTCTCACTCAGAGACGCACTCCCACAGGACATTACCTATAACAAGGCAACCCCATTTCCTACATCTGCTACCCCGTCTAACATATCCTGTCTGACTTTCATCTTCTCAAAATGAATTCTCATAAGCCCCAACACTATATAACAGGACACACATAATACATTCACTTTCAGCTGTGAAAAACTCCCCAGAGAAATGAAATGTTGCTGTTCTCGCTCTTGGTGGCATTTTCCTGTTTCTATCTAAAAAAAAAAATAGGTGTTTTAAACTGTTATGGATTGGAATTTGATGTGCTTTGAGATTATTTTAAAACTAAAATAATTTCATAATTGATCTTCCCTTGCATCACTGTTACAGGAATAGTTTGACATTTTGGGAAATACGCTTATTTGCTTTCTGGCGGAGAGTTCTCACTCTTATATCTGTCTGTTCAATCTAACAGACAGACTACTACCAGCAGTTGCTTAGCTTAGCTTAGCACAATGACTAGAAACAGGGGGAAACAGCTAGCCTGGCTCAGTTCAAAGATAACAAAATCCTCCTACCAACACCTCTAAAGCTCACTAATTAACATGCAATATCTCTCATTTGTTGGTGTTTGTACAAAACCGAAGAGCAAAAATGACATTTTTACAAGGAGTTATGTGCTGGACTATTTCTTCACTGGGAGCAGTAACTGCCTGGAGTCTCCGCTGGTTGCCTGGCAACTGAAAGCAAATAAGTGTATTTTCCAAAATGTTGAACTATTGCTTTTGCTGTAAGGGGAAAAAATAACTTTAAAGACATCGAAAGTGCATGGACATTTCAATGACATGTCTGTTTGAATGTTAAAGACAGGCGTCTGAAAAAGTCTGACATGTCAAGCGAACGACTATTTAATAAAGCAGACGGCATGGTACAAAGTATGCAGCATCGGATTACATTGGCCATCTTAATTCATATTGTATAACAGATTTTAGTGAGGATGTTACTAGCCAATTTGGCTTAGGCATGAATGAAGCCTGGGAAGTACCAAGTGCTCTACCAATAATCTACAGAAATATTTGACTTAAAAAAAGAGACGGTAGCTTAAAAAAAACTATTTCCCTCTATTATATTATCACTATCATTATTATTATTATCATTATTATTACAGACCCATTTGCTGTCATGTCCAGTTATCTGTTGAATAGTTTATTCATCTGTGTTTGGCAGCAGAGTGTAAAACATTGCCCATTAGCAGCAAAACTCCTGGTAAACACTGTGTGACCACGTGTGTCCTTGTGTGTCCTTGTGTGTGTGTGTTTATGTATAAATACTGTATGCGTGCGTGTACGTGACTGTTTATGTGCGTACAGTGGGTTTGTATGTGCACATCTGTTCCTCGCTATATATGGGTCTGGGTTTGTGTGTGTGTTTGTGTGCATGTATGTATGTGTTGGCCGTTGATGCGGGGAGCTGTGCTTACACCCTCAGAGTATTTCCACCCATGAGAAATAACCAAAGCCTTTTCCATCTGGCTAAATGTTAGCTCAAGGCCTGTGTACATTTGTGTGTGTGTGTGTGTGCATCACTGTGCTGCTTATCAAAGCCTGTGCTGGCTCCACTGTTTTGCCACTCTCTCATGACAAATCAGCTTTAAATATTCTCCCTTGTTTCTCAGTCACGCCCACACAAGCATAGAGCCATGAAAAAGACAAACACACACACACACCCTGGAGGTGAACACTGCATGCCGAGGGGTGTCAGCTTTGGTCAGCATCGGCTCTCGCCCTGCATTTCTCCCCCTCTCTCTTCTTCACTTCCTCTGTTCCCTCCATCCTGCACCATGTTCTCTACCTCTGTTTCCCTGTCTTTTTGACCACGGCAGAAACACTAAAGCTCACATTTTTCTTTCTTTTTGGTTTTACGTAAATGGACACCTGATATACATTCTCACATTTTAAAACATTTCAGGCCTCAGGGACCAAGTTTTGACTTGGTCCCTGAGGCCTCAAATATTAATACATTGAAAATGGTCAAAAAACATAGTGCATCACTACTGTATCTCTCGTCCTCTTCCTCTGTCTGATATCTTACCCGTTTCTTACAGATGATCATTTTGGTGCAACCTCACCTTTGCTGCTAAAACCAATTAACTTCCATCACTTTCTTTGATGCAAAAAGACAGCATGTTTTTAAGTCTGCAAGTCTGTGTAAAAGTGTGGGGAATTGGGATGCTGAAGTGGAGTGATGGCATGGAGAGGAAGGCAGAATATAGACAGGAAAGACCTTTCAGTTATTCTCCAGTCTAACTAACAAAATGATCAAGAAGGAAAATACATGTTTAAAGAATGTGGGAGTGTCCAGTGCATTAGGCAGGCATTGATGGCCACAGTGGTCAGAAAAGTGTCATAGGATAACATGAACATAGATTTCCACCTGAATTATTTTGTAAATTTATTCAAAAACCATAAAACATAAGAAACATACGGATTAAAAATAGTCTTCCATCTAAGTCTTAAACAACAGAACAACAGAACTGAAGTTAAAACAAAATATAAAAATCAGTAGTATCTATGGTTTGTTTTGACTTGTGTACTTATTTGACGATTTGATATTTGATTGATAAGTTTTATTTATTTTTCTCCTGTGATGGCAGCCCCCTACGTTATTGTCCTCCAGGGGGTGGGAATATTTGGTAATTTGATTGGTGCAATAACTGTTTGGGCAGGCACTAAAAAGTGTTTATAATATCACTTAATTCTAACACACACAGGCAGTTAACCAGCTACGGTGTCTAATGCCATTAGCTTACCCGTCTGTGATTTGTGCACTCCCTATGTTTCTCTGTTTCCTGATTCGAATTACAGGGTAACATACGAAGTGTTGAGGTTACAGGACTACCTGTTATTGTGAGTTTTATTAGTGTCCAGATGGACAAATGGACCCATGAAAGAGAGATAGCTATCATTAACTAGACCACCCTCCTTTGTATAATGTGGGACTACCACAACACTGAGCTGTGCTAGAGCTGCCGATGATTCAGAAGGTGTTGATATAAAATGACCAAGAAGTAGCATCTTGTGGGAAGCAGTGCTAACGACAGCAAGCTAGGCTAACTAGCTTCCACGTTCCAAGTAAAATATGAACTTAGCCGTACAAATGGGTGTTGAATGTTGTAAAGAGACAGATGGTACATAACCAACGCTGTGTGCTTGAAAAAGAGAAAAATATGTCTTGTAACAACATTCATAGGCTACACAGGGCTGTGGCGTGCTCCAGCCAGTAGCGCATTGTCTCCTAGCAACGTCAGCCTTCAACTGTCAGTCAACCGCTGCCATGGGAAACGCCCACCCAGAGGCCTATATTTAGGGAGTGTTTCGTTTAATATTTCCAAAAACGGCTTTATCCTCTTTTGGAAAATGTAAAAATATGCACACTAGCTGCAGTATCATCATAATTTAGATTTCCTTACATAAAAACTGTAATTTTAGTTTGACTGTTTTTATTTATAACTTCTTCTATCCACTTCCAATTTTGTAACTTGTCTAATATATCAAGGTTTGTCTTGAAACATCTGCTTAGAAATATCTTGGTTGCCTGACAACATTATCATATAGTTTTCTATTTCATAGCTTTTGAAAAATATTGGTGCTTCTGTGACGTGAAGACTGTATAGATATTGATAAGACACTCTGAAATCCTCCACAAACACCGTCAAGCACACACATTAGACTTTCCACACGCAAACAACTCACAAGCAAATAAAACCAAGTGTACAGTATACAGTATACATGCAACATGCACAAACTCTCTCAGTTCTGCAAAGCCAAAGAACATATACGGCATCCATCCACCCATTTCTCCCATTCCCTCTCGTTCTCTGCTTTTGGATCTCTTTCCTTCACTCCTCATCTTCTGGACACTGTAGGGTGTTCAGCTTGCTCCATTCTCCACTCATAGGAGGGTTTACACTCTGTGTGTGTGTGTGTGTGTGTGTGTGTGTGTGTGTGTGTGGGTGGGTGGATGTTTTCAGTGTGAGAGCGTCAGCATGTCAGAGGGTGTGTGTGTGTGTGTGTGCGTGTGTGTGTGTGCTATGGGTGTTTGGATGAGCACATACCTCTGTTTAAGGATTCTGAAGACTTTGTGTGAGTGCATTTGTGTGTGTCAATATGTGTGTGTGAGAAAGTGTGTATGTTCCTTTGAAGCCGACACAAAGGCATGTCCTGTGACACGGACAGAGGAGGTTAGACAAACAGCCACAGACATTTACTGAGCTCACTCAGTCTTAGCAAAAAGACTACACACAACTCAGAGCGGACAAGTAAGAGGGGGAGTGAGAAGACAGACAGACAGACAGACAGACAAAAAATACAAAGAAGGACAAAATGAAGGTGAAGAAAGGTTGAGAATCGAGAATGAGGCAGAGCAGAGATGAAGCATAGTGGGATGGATGAGAGAGAAACAAGGGGAGACGGTGATTGAGTGAGGTAGAGAAGGACAGAGAAGAGAGAAGAAGAGAGTGAAAGGGAAACAGAGAGAAAATAACTGTAAAGACAGAACAGATAAAGAAAGAGGGCGTAGTGGCAGTGGAAAGATAAAGAGGGAAACATTGCCGCAGCTACTGTGAGAAGGACAACGAATGTCCACAAAGCCCCAAGATACCTCAACACATCAAACACTGTACAGGCTACGCCAAAGAGCATGTCTGAGTTACACTCATGAATAAGAAAAGATAATAACTGCTTTGTTACGTTATGTGTGCATGTTTGTGTATCACTTGCTTTGTTTTGATGTGCGCCGATTTGTGCAAATTCATCATTATTTTGCTTTTGTCATCTATTTCAAAGCCAAAAACAAAGAAGAAAGACATCACTAGAAAGTTATGACTCACAAATTTTCTTTGGTACTGGAGCTTTTTATCTGGTCCTTACATCTTCACCAGCGATTCTCAATGGTCCTTTTGGGCCTTTGATTAGCATTAGCATCCACTTTTCTTTTGCAAGTGCCTCTCAGGCATCTATGATTCAACACCTGTTGATGAGGACAAATTATCCAAATGTGTATAAAGAAGAGGGATGAGCTGCACTCTGCCAACTAGGGTGGAAAATCTGTGTTTGAAAAGTTGAAAAGATAACGTCCATTCCTAAACCTTTTCAGCACATGGATATTTAACTGTGAATATTTACTGAATCATATGTCAAGGATGTTATGTGTTAACAACCTGAGAATATGTGAAATGACTTTAATTGTACTATTGTACTGTACTATTCTCTGTAGTGGAAACCAGTAGCGTAAGATTTTGTATTTTTGCTGGACCTCAGCTCTTATATGCCCCTCTCACCCTGCACACACAAACAATTTTCACACTTTTCTAAACTGCATATTAAAGGACAATGCCAGGTATTTGCACATTTAAGCCACAAATGAATTCAACCTCACATTACTGCCATTTTAATACTGTTTTTTAATTGTGACAATCTCTTATTTCTCCTTGTCTTGCAGCAGTCCAGTTAGCATGCTCCCGTCCTCTGCTGTGATGTGCTCCTGTTTAACACCTTGGCTAAGCTTGTTGAATAATGCAGAGGGGACCAACACTCGCTGAGTCAGCACAGAGGACAGGTCAGTGGAGACACTGTGGCTGAGCGGCTCTAGCAGCCATAACACACAAATGCAGAGGCACATGCAGATGCATGGGTGCTTGGACACCAAAATGTACATATTTACGAGAGAGAGAGAGAGAGAGAGAGAGAGAGAGAGAGAGACTGGGTCACATAAATGTAGTAGGAAGCCTATCTTTGCAAAAATGGCATTGAGCTCTTAGGGCAAGAGATGGGGGGGAAATGCATAATCAATGCAGAATAAAGAATTCTTCATAGTCAACACATTTGCCTTTATAACAATGCATTATGGCGCCCCAATTGGGTAATAGACCCTAATTTATATCAGTCACTTCAGTTACATTTGTCTACTTTACTAAACAGCTTTAATAAACAAAACAGTACAACATTAATGGTAGTAATACTATTGTTTTAGAAATGTGTCAAGTGCAAGATTGTTTTTTTTGTTTTTTTTAAATATATAAGTAAATTAGAGTATATGAGTATTTCCTTTAGATAAGAACTTGTTACATGTTTTTGTCCAAATGTATCTATGCTGGTTACAGAAGCAGACATATGCATAATAAAATGTATTTACAAGATTAACACAAAACAATGCAGCTGCACAGCAACATATACAAACTCAGTCACAGAGATATACACACATTACTCATAGGGTCTTGCACATGCCTATTACATGCACACATGCTGCATCATACACATTCACAGCTACAGTGTTGCACAAACAGAAGGATGGAGGATGAGTCAAAGGACAACGTCTGACAGAAAGCTCCATCTCGCTAAATGAGGAGGATGAAAAACAATTTCCTAGAAAAAAATTGAGAAGAGAAGGGGGACGAGAAGCAGAGAGACAGAGAGCAGGACAGGGAGACATAGAGAAAAGAGGAGGAGGAGGAGAGAAGGAGAGGGGAAAAGGAGTGATAGATAAGACAGAAATCCATGACTGCAAGAAGGGTGAAAGCAAGAGATGAGAAAACAGGTGGGTGTGGCAAAGTCAGCTCAAGTTGTAACAACAGATTGTGAGGAGGGTTTGAGGGAGGGGCGGGATAGAGAGATGCAAAGGATGAGGGATGAGAGAGGCCTTTCCCTCTGTAACCTCCTACACTGTGATGGAGTGTATTTACCAACACTTCATCAGCAATATCCTCCCTGTGTGTGTGTGTGTGTGTGCTTGATGCAGAGTGTTACCTTCTATGTTATCTCTTTGTTCGATACTCTGTACTATTAAGCATGTGAAATATAAGACATACTGTTTCTGAATTTTCAAACCACTGATCGCTGTCCCTGTAAATCAAACAGAGGGTGAATTTCTGTTTTGTATAGCTCCGGCTTAAGGTTGGATTAAGGGCTGGGCCTTTGTTATACTTGTCACGTATCAAGAAATGTCAGGAGATTCTTCAGGTATTTCTAACGTCTGTCATTCAAACTGCCAAATGTCAAGACTTCCAGCTTAGACACAACCACACCACATGCATTTTATGGATTTTTTTGAGCTGCCTCTACAGTATGTGTGCATGTGTGTGTACATTTAAGTGTGTCTGTTTCCACCTTAGCCCTTAATGTGTGCGTGTGTTCTTGCAAGAGAGTTTGAAAGTGTGTGTGTGTTTGTAAGGCTTGTTAGAGTAGCAGTTGGCTCCTGCTGACAGCTACTGCAGTCTGAACAGCAGGGCTGACGAGGACAATCAATTAGCCCTGCATTCACACATACACACACACACACTTACACACATTGATATTCACGTAAATACGTGCACGGAATAAAATACAAGTTTAAGGCCATACAGTATATACAGTCACGATATAATAAACATCTAATGTAATAACAGCGCACAAATTCAGTTTCCTTTACATCTCTATGACTTTATGTTTCAACATATCACTTTTTGAAAACCTATTGGCTGTTGCTGGGCTATATGTGCGTGTCTGGCAGTGTGTGTCAGTGTGTGTGTGTGTTTACTATAAGTTAAGCCCCAGCTGTGGTAGCGCAAGTTTATCAAATATCAGCCTCGATCCCTCTAAGGGCTGCTTGGACGCCGTTTGCTAGATGCTGAGCAGATGCTGATGTTTTGACAGTCATCCTGCTCTCAGTCTGTTTGCCTCACTTCAGCTGTCTGTACGTGTGCGTTTGTGTGTGCATGTGCGTGTGTCAGGAAGCGTGTGCCCAAGTGCGTGTGCATGTGTGTGTGTGGTCAGAGTGCAGGGTTAAGCAGTGGTCTGCCTGTCAGTGTGTATCTGACCTTCTATCTACCACTGGGATCACTTATTCTGCTGCAGGGTCCACAGTAGCACATAACACCATCCTCCTGCCATTTCTTTCCCCTTATCCTTTTGTCTTCTTTCTCTCTTCTGCTTCTTTTTCTGCCTGTTAACTTTTCTTTCTGCCTCTCTCTCATTTTTTCCCCCTCTGAAAACCCATCTAACGATGCCTTCTCCCATTTCTTCTGCGCTCCTATCCACGTCCCCTATCCCAATTCCTCCCTCTCTCCTCTGTATTTGTATTCGCCACACTTGCAGCTCTCCCTTCCTCACTCTCTGCTGCTCAGATACCAAATTCAGAGAGTAAATGATGAAATGAAAACAGGAGAGGGTAAGCTAATGAAGACAGGAGGAGACAGAGAAAGAGGGAGGGAGACAGCGGGAGAAATGCTGAGATACACAAATGGAGAATCAGAGAGAGTGAGGGAAACATGGGGAGAAATGCTGACAGTTGGAGAGGGAAAGATAAAAGTGTTTGACAGAGGAGGAAAAAAAGAATCTTTTTCATTTGTGTCAGAGCACCATTGTCAGAGTAACAAAGACATAGCTCGCACAGTGCACTTGAGGATTTCTCTCTCTCTCTCTCAGATGCTCACACACACATATAAAACACACAACATAAATACACAGTGTTTATCTCTTTCCTTCAGCAGGGACGAATCTCCTGGGGTGAGAGCTGCTCCTGTTCTCATCTTTTTGCAGTGTCATTTCTGACATTTGTCATGTTCTCACCCTCACTTAGCCCTGGTAGCAGAAACCTACTGGCATCATGCCATTTTTTTCAGGATCTTTATCACTTTAAAGTTTCAGCAGGTATTGAAAACATTTGAAACACTTGATTCCTTGGTGTCTTTTTATTGAGGAAACATCCCAAACTCTACTATATACCTCTCGTACTATTTCACAGAGGTTTCACTCTCAATCGGGACCCACAAATAATCCGGCACACTCAATTGCTGAATTCTGCACTAGTTGTGTTTTGCTGGCACCTCAAAACTCTTGGGAGCGGCACTTTTTTAGTTTTATCGACTGACCTGTTGTATGAAATGCCTACAGTAACATGTGGTTTGCTAGTTGCCCATTCCACACATCTTTGGCAGACTGGATTGTGAATGAGAGAGTGGGCTTTGCAAGACTACAAGAGTCCTATTACAAGGCGAAGTCTGAAAAATTATACATTGGTATGAAGACTCTGGTTCAGTCAGTCAACACGCAGATTATTATGTGGATACAGAATATGTACAGAGTTTATTTTTGGCCTTGAGGCTCTGGCCTCATCACACTCCTTCGAGAATACACTAAGCTCAGCACAGCAGAGTTGGTGAGTGACATAATTTCCCTCCCAGGGTAACCTAGACTCAGCACAGCAGGTGGATGCATGGTTGGAGGTAGTGCTTATGAACACCCAGTGAAGGCAGCAGAGTTTTCAGCTGAGCAGTAATGGCAGCAAAAAAGTGAACAGAACACACTATACAATTTCACCTATTGCAAACAATTTATTGGATTTATGTTGCAGTAAAAGATGCAGGTGTGCAGGCGTGAGTGTAACAGTGTGTTCGTGTTGTCTGCGTCAACTACCTCCCAAGCTCCATGATTATTTCCTTAATCTGTTTATCTGTTTTTTCAATTAAAAATACCCTTACTTAAGTTCTCAGAGCCCATAGGGATGTTGACAAATTGCTTGCTTTGAGTGACTAAAGAAACTAAAACATATATTGGATTTACAATGAAACAGAGAAAAGCATTTTCTCACATTTGAGAAGGTGTAACCAGCAAATGTCATTTTTGCTTAATAAATTACATGAACAATCAACTAATCGATTAACTGATTCAGCACTAAATGCCTCCATGTCTATGACGCAGACAGAGCCTAGTTGCTCTGTTATTTTACTAGTCTCTGAAGACTTCGTCTGTGGATGTGAACAGTTTCAAGCAGCAGCTCTCATAGGGTTGAGTAGGCTCATGCTGAATAGGTACAAAGTTTAACAACCTGCCTTTCAGTGGAGCACGGTACATTTATCCTTTGATTTTATATGTATACTTTGCCTACAGCTTGATACGGATCAGCTGGCTTTCTGTTATTTAAATCCAAATAACTTCACTAGAGATCCTTTTAATTTCCCTCACAATCCCCTCAGCGTTCCAATGCAACACCTTGCCTGAGGGGATATCAATGAATTAACATACCAGCTGCAACTACAGCGGCATTGTTATACACTAGAGTTGTTTGTGTAAATATGAAGTGTGATGTGGTATTTTACTAGATGCTGCCCTGGCAGCCAGTGGTGGTCCAACACCTTACTAAGACACGTAATGTTGCTATTGCCTTTAATTTTGTCTCCGAAATGATTGTAATTAGATTCAGGAGTCACTTTGTTTGAGTCCATTGAAAGTGGTCTGTGCAAACTAAACTGTTGGATACATTATAACCCACTGTTGAACTGAAAGTCTCTTATACAGCTGAGTAGTTTTTGGAATACTTTTTACATTTCATATTTTAAGTAAATTTACAATTTATTTAAGTTCCAAGCAGGGAGTATTTGTATTAATATAGACCTCTGTTGTAGGTCAGAGGATGTTACTGCACTTTGTTTTTCACACTCAAATGCACACAGTTTCTACACCACCATCCATCCCCAAACACACAAACAAACACCATCCTTCTCTCTGTCTGTCTCTGTATCTCTAACACACGCGCACAAATGGATCAGCAGTGTTCTCATGCATTTACAGTTGACTCACATTAGCTTTGTTTGTCAAGGACTGAGACAGAGCGAACGCTGTGGGAGAAGCTCACTATCCAGCTAATCTACATCCTTTTAAAACTGCACTCTCTCCTTTGCGCACTCTCTTTTCTTCTTCTTAGTATCCTTCATTCTCATTCATCAGTGCTCCTCTCACTATTGGGGGTGCCTCCCTCTGTGCTCACAAACTCCCTCCCTCTTTCCAAACTTTTCTCTCCTATGCCTCTTCTTATCCCTCAATCTCTTGTTTTTTTTTCACGTTCACTGCTTATTCAGCACACTCCCTCCCACTCCTATTACTCTTTTGTGATGCCATGCACTCTCTATCACTCTTTTCACACCTCTACTCTGTCTCTTTTCCGTCACTCTCTCGTTCAGTTTGCCTCATTTTATCCCTTTCTCCTCTCTCTTGCTGGCTCTTTCTTTCACCTGCTTGTCAGCTATTTTTGTCAAACTCATATATTGGCAGACTACACCATCTCTCTCCTCTCCTCCTTCAGTTCTTCCTCTCTGCTTTACCCTGCTCAACCGCTCATCTCCCCTTCAATTATAACTTTCACTTGTTTATTCTTCCACTTTTCCAGTTGTGTTCATTAGTTCCCCTTCCCCTCTCTCTTCTGAGCTCTCTGCCATCCTCCCCAACAACTCCTTCTTTGCCATCTTCTTCTTCTTCAACTTCTTCTCTGTTCCTCATTTCATCTTCTCTTCTCTTTCATCCACTGGCCTAATCACTTTCTTTCTTCATTTCTCCCTGCGTCTCTCTTATCCTGCTTCTCTTTCCAGGCACCCTCCACCTCCTTCTTTCTCTCCATCTCATTTTCCTGCTCCTCTGTTATCTGCATCCACTGTGCCAGTCAGATGGCTCAGCTACAAGACTGACTACACTGACTACAAGGATAAACATCTGTCTCCCTCTCCCTTTCTCTTTCTTTCAGGCCTGTTCTCTAATTCTCCACTACAATGTACTGTGTCCCCAATTTGAAAAGACCTTTATTGGCTTGTAAATTGAGTTAATGTATCCAAAAGAAGACAGTACACATCAGTGGAGATGAATTATTCTGCAGAAACCCAAACAAGTTTGTATTAATAAGTAACTGAAAGTGAGTTAAAGCAGGGCTATGTCATGCAAGTAGATGCACAGTAATCACAAAGTAAGCAAACTCACTCTGTTACAAACATTACACAGCGATATCTGTCGTAAAGTAATAGTTCATTTTGGGAAGTGCGCTTATTTGCTTTCTTGCAGAGAGTTAGATGAGAAGATCGCTATCACATATCTGTCCGTATGAAGTAACAGCCAGCAGCCTGCTAGCTTAGCTTAGCATAAAGACAGTAAACAGGAGAAAGCAGCTGGCTCTGTACGAAGGTAACAACATATGACAGCACTAAGGATCACTAGTTACTAAATAATGACTAAATAAGCCGACACATAACTCTGTGTTTTTACACTTTGGTTTTTGTAAGGTTAAAATAAATGAGATATTAAATGTATTAAGGTGGATTTTGAACTATAATTTGAGTTTAATTTTAATTATTTCTTAAAGGCTCTCCATTCATTGCAGCTTTAGAAATGCTGTAAGATAATGGTTGATAATTTATCAGCTTTTGGAGAACCCTCTAAACTAGAACTTTTGTTGTTTTCAGGGGAGCTCATGTCTCTTTTAGTGGAGCTAAGCCCCCCTGGCTCCCCTGTATTTTGAACACTGGATTTAGCAACTACTATACCACATTGTGTTACTTCTGTAAGATGTTGTCATGTTGGGGTAGTTTTACTAATACTTCACATGCAACTGAAGCACAAAACTTAAGGAGCATTATCCTTTTTGACAGGTGTCAGGTTTGTCAGGTCTTCACTGCTTTTTATCTGCAGCTCCTCATTATAACTGGCTTAATCTTAATAGGAGATAACAAGTGATGATGGCTGTTACCTGGAGTCACCTCATCAGTGTGAAAGAATTCAATGTTTTTCTACAAGGATATTCTGTATATTTGGGTAATCTTCACATTTGGGGTGAAGAAGCTTAATTATGTTTCCTCTTTACTGAGTGTACACGAATGTAGCCCAACCCCCAGATTTGTCTGTAGTGGCGAACATACTGTATGTTGACAGAGTCGTGCCTTCTTCTTTTTTGAATTTTTTTTATTTATGCTTTAAGTTTTGATCAGATACTGAGATCAGATAATCTGCTGATCTGCTGTTTGGCACTATCCTCTGTCTGCTCTCCCTCTCCAGAAATACCTTATCTCTCCCCCCTTCACTCCTCTATCAGTCCTGCTTCCTCCCATCTCCTCCTTTATACTCTGTCCATTTGGCTTGACGTTGGTCTTACTATCTCTCTTTCCAAGCTGACGGGGCAGAAAAGTGGAGGGACAGGTCTTTTAACTTGGCATATCTCTCTCTACACACCTTTTCCCTCTCCTCCTCCTCTGTGCCCTCTAACTCTTCTAAGCTCCCTTCTAAACTTTCAATTCTCTCCTGCTGCCCTCTCCTCCTAAACTCTGAGCACAATCACATATATGAGCCTACACCTCAATTTCCAAGGCATCATCTCACTCTTTGCTTCTCTCTTGTGGCACACACTCCTCTCCTGTCAGACTGCCCAAGTGGTCACCACCCTATTTTCTCTGTGCAGGGGAGGAAAAGACTGTCTGCCAAATGTTTAGGGGTGGGGTAAGTAATTCATGCATAAAAAGTGTGTGTGTGCGTGTGAGATGACAAGTGTTTTTTTCGGGATTCCCTTGAAAGGGAGCTCCTGTAATTGTGTTTGCGTGTGTGTGTGTCGGCCTGGGTGGGGAGTAGTTTCATGTCAGGTGTCCTGAGTGTGACTCATGAATTCCAGTAACTTCAGTTACACTCCTCCCTGCTGTCACCCCCGTGTTTAATATGGTGACACGAAAACATTTGGAACCCATTTGCATCCTGTCTTAAATGAAATCATGGTATTGCATACCAGGTTGATGGCCCTCCACTTACGCCACAAGCAAATCTGTGTTTTCCTGCACCTCAAAGCACGGAGAAAGAATACATTTAGGACGCTGTTTTAGACTTTATATTTTAAAGATTTTACAAATTAGCTAAGATTTAGATTAGTTTAAATTTAGAACGACTGTGTGATACGATTAAAAGCTCCAGAACAGTTACTAAATGGACCTTAGAGTGAGCTTGTTTTGTTAACTGCTGTTTCCAAGGCCAAGAATGAACTTTGAATCTCAACGTTTGAGTCAGCATGGACAAGAAGAAGGCCTTAAGGTGTTCAGAAAAAAAGAAAAATTTAACATCCACAATGGTTAAATTACATGAGGAAGATTGTGTGATACTATCAAAAGCTCCAAAACAGTTACTACATGGACCTTGAGCTGAGATTGTTTCAAATACACTTCTCTACTTATAAAACCACCTTACAACCTCTACTGCAAGGACATTTGTCTCTTTTTGCTGCGCATATTGTGTTGGGATGCTCAAGCATGTTTTGATATGTGAGAGATTCTTATTAGCAAATGACTGTATGTCTGTATATGACTGTGTGTGTGTGTGTGTGTGTGTGTGTGTGTGTGTGTGTGTGTGTGTGTGTGTGTGTGTGCGTTATCAGAGGCAAGGCCACTTTGAGTTCCCAGACACAGTCAAGGACCATGACATCACACTCACTGATATCACCAACGCCTAGCTCTAGAGTATGAGAGCACACATGCTTTTCTGAGCACAGCCACTCGTATGCTGCTTGTCTGCTTGGCTTCTCTGTGTCTGTGCCCCTTTCTTATAGTGTGAATGTAGGTCTTCTAAGTGTATCCACAATGCATGTTAAAATGCCTGTTGGCTTACAAAGGTAAACTAAAGGTATTGCCCTTGTGCAGGTAGTAGGTTTGTTTTGTGCGAGTGTGCTGGCGTGCCTGTCTGTGACACTGTTTGTCACATTATATTTGCTCACAGAGCCAACAGGTTGAAATAGCTTTTGATTAAAAAGAGCTGAAACAGATGTGGGGGATTGGAAGATAAAGAAAGAAATGGGAAAGGGAGAGATTGAAAGGGGAGGATCTGGAGAGATGGAGTGATACGTGGCAGGGCATGGACTGATAAGACAGCACTGAGAGAGGAAGGCAACAGATAGGAGAAGAACTATTAGAAGAAAGAAGAGGAGGAATCAGAAAAGCCTTTATAAATAATAATGTGGATCTGTCACTGAACAGAAGTCATATTCTCTGTTAAGCACAGTGGTCATAATGATGACATGATACAGTCTGTTTGCAGGGTCTGTTTCTTCAAACAGTTAACCACGCCACCGACTGCAAGCACGGCCGTTCTCATTTTCATTCTTTTAAGTCAAACTCTGTGTGTGTCTGCGTGTGTCTGTGTGTGAGTGTGTAAGCAGTATGGTTGCATAACTTTAGCTAATCTTAAAGTAAACAGGGTTAAAAAAGATAACAGTGCACTTACATCTCCAGAGAATTTCACACGTTCACCTTGTACTCACAAAGTTGTGCAACAGCCTCTCTGGACCTCAGTGTGTGTATGTGTTCATGTGTTTCTACAACAGTGATTTTGAACATTCGTTGCGGCACGGGTGGGCCATGGAATTAAACATTAAAAGGAATTATGTTAATATGATAAAAAGGAGTCTGAATAGAATATTTTAGCTATTTACGTAGGGCTGATGTCAGCATTTTCTCTTTGTGATTTTGGCTTCAGAACAAATTGCAGTATAGACTATGATATTGGCTGTAAGAAATGAATTAATAAATAGGCCATCTAATGAAAAACCCTGAAAGTTTGAAGTATTACATAACGTCAAAAATTACAACCTAACCTTGCTCGGAAGGACTCACTTTTAAAGAAAATCTGAGAGCAGTTGACGCTTTATATCGAAGATAAATGATACTGTCTTTGTGAGCCACAATGTCATGAACACAGTTAAATATGTGTGATAAATTGCGTTTGTAGTGCATGGGCTGATTTACCGTTTGACTGTGCTTGTGTCTGGGTGACAGTGTCAGTGTCTGACTACTGTGTGCTTGTTTCTGTCTGTGCCTGCATACACATGTACATATTTCCCTGCCTGCAAGTGCTACTTGCACTCACACACGCACCCACACACACACACACACACACACACACACACACACACACACACACACACACACAATGTGTGTAATAGGTTTTATTCTATCTGGGTCATCTGGTCTCTTCAGCAGAGATGATAAGTTGTTCAGGGCAGAAAGGCCACATAATGTTTACTTTGTTCTGTGTGTTTACATGTGTATTTGTGTGTTTCCTTCTCCACAATCCCCATACCCCCCTTCCCCCGCCCCCAACCTCTTTAATGCACACAGACACACTTCAATGGCAGGCGAAATGAACGAGCAAAACACTGAACAAACACAGGAGAAACAAACCTTGGGGGGAATTCCATGAAGTGAACTAAAACATTCTGTCAGAACACACACACACACACACACACACACACATTCAAATACACACAGGTACACACACGAGCACATTCACAATGGTAAATGGATGGAGTGAAAGCTGCAGAGCCCCTATAAGTTTGAGGTTCACCCCTGCACACAGAAACACAGCTAATCAGCACCAGTCAATCAAATAATGGAACTAAACTCTCATGTTTCGCATAAGCCGACTGCAAATGCATTAACAAAGTCACACACACACGTAAAAATAACTTGTGGGCACAGTGTACTTTGTAAGACTGCATGCAGTGGATAAAAAAGCCTGTGCAGCATCTAACAACCAGTCTGTCTCAATAGCAGTCATCACAGCGACTCATCAAGATCATCAAGAGATCAACGAATTCCCTTTGTTAAAGTCAATCTGATTTAATATTACAGTCACAGAACATAAAGATGGCTTGACAACTCTGTCAGGAGGATCTTCAGTGAGCGGCTGCCGCTCTCCCACTGAGTGACAGTGTTCAAAAAATAGTTATGCCACCTCATCTTTAAAGCTCGTGTGATAGAACGATTAAACACTCCATTGTTTCAATGAGTTGTGCTGACCCCCTGAAACTGTGCAACACCATGAAGTTGCTACTAAGATGAAGCATGTTTTCCAGCCAGTGTCTGAGGGCAGAGACTGTCTCTGAAATGTTAACAGCCATCTTTTCCTTCACTGAGAGCACTAAATCAATCATTTCCTGACAACATCATCACAGGGAGTTTCCAAATTTTGGATTAGTTTGACAGATGGCAAGTGTAGACTGCTCAGGGATATGTGCAACAGTGAGACAGATCTCTCTTTTGATTTAAATTTGACCAAATAAATAAACCTTAAGAATGTGTTTATAATAGAAAGTATTTATTCAAGGCCCTTTTATTCACCCCTGCTCCAACACAAAGAAGTGGGGAGCATTTTATTTTTAAAGGAGAGGATGAAGCAGACATCCTTTTTTAAAAAAAGAAAAAAAACCTGTCAAATTGTTACATTATAAGTGTTTCCAGTGTGGTAAATGTTGCTAAAGTAAAGTGTTTTAACTGTAGGAAGAAAGCAAGCCACAACAAAACTACAAAAAACAATAAGAGTGAATAAGAACTAATAAGAATTAAGTGCACAATTTACTGTAGTCTTAGACTGACTTTCTTAGTAACATAGAATAATAACAACTACTGAGGAGATATTCTGTAGAACTAGGGTGCAAATCTGATAAAAAAACTGATGGAACAAATAATAAAACTCCCATTTACAAAGTATCATAAATGCGTGTTGCAGCTTTAAACACTGCCTTCTTCTGATCTCTCCTGCTTAATACTTTTTCTTCTCCCTTTCGGTGAGAGAACAGGGACTTTTTATCCTGCTGGTATTTTGAATCTTGACCAAATAGACTTAGTGCAGCTGTCGTCTCCTTACAGTATCAACTTTTACTTTGCAACAAGCCGTTTCTTTGTCATCACCTGTCTGTCTGCGCTGTCTAAACGGTGCTGCTGCAGCACAGCTGTCACTCTGCGCTGTGGCTTCTATAATGTGCTTTGTCATTTATATACACACACTTGTAACTGGACAAGACCCAGCAACTGTTTTGCTTCTGAAAGGTTGTAATGAATCAGTCAAACATCTGTGGATGCAATATCAGAGTTTCAACACAGGTTGAAACGCTGATATTGACTTATCAACTTGTGTTTATCAATCAATCAATCAAACTTTATTTGTATAGCACCTTTCATACAGGTAAGTGCAGTTAAACAATTTAAGAATTTGAGACCACTGAACACAAAACATTTTTTAAGAGACTTAAAAGACTTAAAAAGCTATAATAATAAAAACAATAATAAAGATAAATTAAGAGTTAAATAAAAGCTAGACTAAAAACTAGATTAAACAGATTAAAAAGACAAAAACAATACCAATAAAATAATAATAAAATAACGGATAAAATAAATGGAGTAAGATTTTACCACAGAAATACATTAAAATAGTTAAGTAAAATAAAGTAAGTAATGTCTATAAAACCTTCTTAATCAAAAGCCAGGCTGAAGAGGTAGGTTTTAATTTTTTGTTTAAAAATTTCCACACTTCCAGCTGCCCTCAGATCCTCAGGCAGAGTGTTCCAGTGGCTCAGAGCATAACAGCTAAAAGCTGCCTCACCGAAGGTTTTAGTCCTGCACTTTGGAACAACTAGCAGACTCGTGCCGGAGTACCTGAGGAGTTGTACTGGTTCGTACACCGTAAGCATGTGAGACATATATGCCAGTGCAAGACCATGAAGTGCTTTAAAAACAAGTAAAAGAATTTTAAAATCAATACGGAAACTGACAGGCAGCCAATGTAAGGATTTTAAAACGGGTGTAATGTGTTCTCTCCTTCTGGGTGAGCTGATTTATAACTTTTTTGGGTAGACCAGTTAGGAGAGCATTACAGTAGTCCAGCCTGCTCTATATAAAAGCGTGCATTAGTCTCTCTGTGTCACTCAGAGAGTTTAGACTCTGTGTTCAGTACATGCAGACAGGTTCTGTTCAGAAAATGATTAATCATGAACGGTTACATGCAGTAACAAAACAATTATCTGAACTTCAGAAAGTTACAAAGGTATTTGATGGGGAGCAAAGGTCACTGAAATCTAAGTTACAGGACAGTCAGACTTTAAGTCATTTCTTACCCCTCCATGTTATTCTTTTGTTATAAACACACACACACACACACAGGAGTGAGAGATGAAACAGGCCTCAGGGGCAGTCGTCCAGGTTAGAACCTAATACAGTGGTATTTTCATGTGTCCTTGCCAAAAGCAACCCTGCAGCTGTGTGCATGCCTGTGTAGGTGTGTGTGTGCGTGCGCATGTGTGTGTGTGTAATCAAAGGTACTGTAGCACCGTGAATTTAGCCTCAGGGCCGAGTGAAAAGTAAGCATGGCATACCTGCAGGAGGTTAGATAGGCAAGAGGCTCAGGGAATCTGAACACTTCAGCTTCAATGAAGGAGAGATGCACTGAAGCACCGATACAAGTCCCACTCTTAACTGGCTACTAGCAAGCACACAGTTGTCTGAGACTTGCATGCCCCTTATTCAGTTTTCAAAATCTGACAAAAGTGGAACAGCTTGTCATCCAACAGACTTTGCTCTTCCTCTTTCTCTACAGGGTCTTTTACGCCCACTTTACATCATTTAACTTTTCTGTCTCCACTCTGTTGCTGCCTTCTCTCTCTCCCAACAAGTTTTTTTTTTTTATCAGTGTGTCAACAGGTCATTCACTACAACAAACCATATTAGCCATTTGTCACACTTAGAAACAACTGCTTTTTTAGGTGTTTTAGGGAACCACAAGACAATCAGCCATTGCAAGAAAAGTACCCTATTCCCATTCGTCATTTAAATATCTCAATATATAACTGATCCCCTCAGATCAGTATTACAGCTGAGAAAGAACATGAAAAGGACAAAAAGATCCAATGATGCATTTATGAAAAAAAGCCACAGCCTTCAGCTTCAAGTACACGCATAAGCTACACTAATAACACCACTTAAGATAAAAAAGCATTATAATTAAGTAGACTTTCCTACTAGATGGTCACTAGGCCTATATCACAACTTAGGTGTTATAGAGACGCAGTTTCAGCAGTAAATATACACTAAACACACAAGCAACAAGCACAACAAAAGACTGAAATAATAAAGACACCTCACCGTCTCTCCTGATGTTGCCCCTGATCACTTTGGCGGTGGAGACCTGAGCCCTCGCGAACCCGGTTATAGTCCCCAACAGTAAAACTATCCACATCTGGAAAAGCACCGGTCCACTCATGGTGATAACAAACTCGTACACGCTTTAAAGAACTTAGTAAATGACCTCTTCGCCTCCCAGTGGATCAAATATTTAAAATACCCTGCGACCAAGAAAGTTTTTGTCAAAACTAACTTTCCAACTTCAAGCTTTCATAATCTCCCTCCCCACTTGTTGACTCCTATGCTTGACGCCTGGCGCACACGATGTCTTCGCGTCTTGCGTTTGTCTTCCTCTGAAAGTTACGCGCCCGCAGCCACCGAGAGCCAAACTCCGAAACAATGAAGTGCAGGTGGGGGGTAATATCGCTCCGTTCACGGTCAGACATGAGATCAGAGGCGCCGAACTTCTTATCGCCGTGGAGTGAATAAAATTCCGTTAAGGAATATCCCGCATAGTTGACTAGTTTACATCTGACGCGTCTCCGCTATGAAAGTCGGCGCGTCAAACTTTGCAGACTGAGTGGTGCGCGCTCACGATGTGTGTGTGTGTGTGTGTGTGTGTGTGTGTGTAACTGAGCGAGATGATGGGGCGGGAGGACAGAGAGGAAGAGAGAAAAAAATACACTTAAAAATACATTTAGTGGGGAAAAAAACCCCATTTAAAATCAGTAAAGCCATCTTTTCCTAATTTTTGAAAACAGAATATCTATCTATCTATCTATCTATCTATCTATCTATCTGTTGTTACTACTATATGTAGTTACTAGGCTAGCCTACATGTTAGTGTTGGTACACTTTCTCCTTCAAAGTGGACTGAGGAAATGCGCCAAAGAGGGAACATTTTTGCAGGAAACCCTCAGAGGAGAGCACAGGGAGGGTCGCCACAGCCAGGCACAGGAGGGGAAACGTAGCACGAGCTAACTCAAGAGAGGAGAAGTGTTTTGAGTTAGCTCTTGAGTGTTAGGCATTACATGAGGAGCTAAGGAAACAGCTGACATGAGCTCACTTGGATTCTGATGACAGAACAGAAGGGAGGCCACATATCATTTATTACATGCTGCATGTGTAAAGTTAAATGTTAATTGGAGAACATAAAGTCGGCATAGGCTAAGAGGAGCATTAAAGTATATGCTGTAATAATTCAAATATTACTTAGGAATTACTGTAAATGACACCATCCCTCTGTCTGTCCCCTCACTCTGTGATGCTATATTCTTCAGATCACTCACTGTTTAAAATAAGCTCTAACACAACACAGATGACATGATTGCACTTGTTGGGGATTTTAATTAGTAAATCCTGGAAATGGATTGCGAGGAATCATTCAATAGGCAGCTTTGTGCAAGCCAAAGGCAGCCCATTTCAGACCAGCATTATGTTTGAAGTAATTTTAGTAAGTACATTTCAGAGTGATTTATCCACCATTGTAAATTGTCAAGGTGTTACATGATGAATGTTGCAGCAAAACAAAGCAGTGCCTTCAAAACTTCCACTGAGTTTATAAATGTGTTTCTGACCAGGCCATTTTCCCTCAAGGCACACTCATATATCCGTCTCCCTTTTCACTTTCTGTTTTTGTTACTTTCTCACACACTTACTGTTAGCCTCTCCCCTTCACTCTCATTTCTCGTCACCCATGATGTCCATGTATACTATCACGTCTCATTTTTAAGAGTTATTTAGACCTTATGGGATGAACTTGCCAAACTTGAGGTTTCTGCTGACTCAGCACACAGCCTGCCCATTGCTCCAGCAATTGGCTAATGACTAATGCAGCACCTTAAAAACTTAGAACCACTTAGAGAATGATATAGGTTATTAATAGAGAGATGAAATTAATTAAAATTAAAAGCTATTAGACTCCCTTGCTGAGCTTCAAAGGCATAATGCACCCAGGGAGTGAATTTGTAAGTACACATAAAGATCGCTGGCAGGCACGAATGTATCATACACCATGCATGCTTGTGATGCGCACACATGTAAAATAACACCCCCCCACTCGCGCACCCCACCAACACACACACGCACGCACGGTTTCATCTTATGGCTTATTACATTAACGGTAAAAACAGACACAAAGCAGATACCAAACATGAGAAAATACTACTTTTAACAGCAGGATGTTCAATAATACTACTTGACTATAGAGTTAGAGTATTAACACTGTTCAGTGGATTACAGAGCAGTTCCAGTAGCAGATATAATCTTTCTCTTACTGTGTTTTCCACTCTTCTCTTTCTATGTGTGTGTGTGGGTGTCCCCGCAGCATGTGTCTGCTTGAATGATCTGGCATTAGTCTCGTCTTTCCTGTCACGGTGCACAGGCGTACTGTAGAGTAACCATAATGTCTGATGTGTGTCTGTGTATGTGGGGGCGGCAGGCTTGCCTCCAGGCAGATACGTCAACCACTAAATTAAAAGGTGCTGGTTTAATCCCCATCACTGATAGACCTGTCGTAATTGCCCTTGAGCAAAGCTGCACAGTACTGTGTCTGGTGCAAGGACACTGAAGCGAGTTACATACCTCCAGTTTTCTGAGTTTGTGCTTTGCCCTGTAACAGATTTAACTTTTGGGGCAGATCAGTATACGCAGTGCCTAATTTGGTGGTAAACATACCCTAAATGGCATGTGGGTGGGGCTATGTTGGGTTGTTACTGGCTACATTTATAAAGTTGTACAGATTAGTTTTCCCGCATCGATTGTGGCTCACTTGTTTTCCATTGTGACAGCTGATCCAGCTGCATCTTCTAAAAAAGTATTTTCAACCTTTTTTATTTTGAACTATGCAACAAAAATGCATCTGCTATATTACAGCTGCACTGTATTTTCTTTTTATTTGTATGTTACAACCTCATAAAGAATATTATAGCTTTTTGGGGGAATAACTGTATGTGTCAGGAAAAAATTCTGACTGTGTGAAAAAAACTTTCGTTGTAAAACCAAATGAAAGAATAACAAATAGTGCAAATGGTGTACAAACTATTTCTCACCACTATAGGTAGCTTGGCCTATAACAGTGTTGAGTCGATGAAGCAGATGACTTCCTTGTAGAATGTGGGCAGGCCTTAAAAGCCAGTGAGGCTGCTGGAGTTTCTTGCTCTCTGCTTTTTTAACAGCAGTCCCGTCTACGCAGAACTCCATGTCCCTAGCTTTGTCCCTTCTTTTGTAATTTTGCATTTGCTCTTTGCTACGACTGTCCAGTTTTTCATTTCAATTTAAGTGCAGATTGCTGTGAACATACTTAATTACTCAGTAATCACGACGATATAAATGCCTCAGTTCTTTCAATGATTAATGGGTCTGGTCACTAAAATTACAAATGCATATTTGTTCACTTAGCCCTAGTATTATTATTTAGCGGATAGGTTTGGTAAAATGACCAGATTCGAGATTTCTCACAATACAACGGAGGTGACATGATTACAGTGGAGGTAAAGGGAATTTAATTTGTGGTGCTCATCGCATTAAAAGATTTATTTAAAAGACACAAAGCTAACTTCAATTTCAATGTCGTCAATGTCTTTCAACAGTCTTCATGTAGAAGGTAGGTTCAATGAAAACAATGAGATCTTTGGATTATTCAGAGTAACTGGAACACTATATTTTCCTATCTTTTCCAAAACTTGGAAAAATAAAACCAAGGAGCATTGCTATACTGTATACCACTACAGGTAACTGACTTTTTTCTTTGTAATTTTGGTGAATTGTCCCTTTAATGTTTTGTTCTTGCATTAAGGAATGCATGAAGATACTGTTAGTACTTGTACATTTAGGTTTTTTATGCACAAAGTCATGCCAATTCATGTACTTTACAAGGCTCATTTCAGAGACATAGCTGCTATCTACTTCTCTCTCTTTTTCACACACACACACACACACACACACACACACACACACACACACACACACAGACAGACAGACAGACAGACAGACACACATGTTATAATAGAGTTTCTGGTTTTGGTCCAACTGGGCTGGTTTCCCAGAATTGGTGTGGTCCTGATAATATATCCATGAATGTGTATGTGTGCATGGACGCGCACATCTGTGTGTGTGCACATGTGTGTGGTGGTCTGATAAAAGCCATATTTATTATATGAACAACAGACCTCCTCAGGTGGTTTTGTTCGGGCCAGTGTCTGATCCATCGTGATATGAAGATTTTGGCAGAAAGAGGGAGAAGAGATGGAAAAGAAGGTTAAAAAAGAGGAGGATGGGATCAAAAGTCAGAGAAGGATGGAAAGAAAGGGAAGGAGGGAAAAGACAGAGAACTGTTGTTACACTCTGGAATAAAATACAGATACTGGAATCAAAATGAGGGCGGCAAACTTTTCAGAGAAAGAGAGGACAGAGGAGGGAAGAAACTGAAATTAAGGCTTTGATTTAGAGAGACAGATGGTGTAGTCAGTCAGTCATCATGATACTTTTTATGCCACATATGTAACAATTTTTCTGTCTCAGAGTCTGTCCCTATAATATCATTCTGAAGAGAATAATGTAACAGACACACAGGAAAAAGGGTGTGTGTGTGTGTGTGTGTTTGCTCAGTAATTACAGTATACTGTATATTGGTCTCTATCACCTGTCCTTAGATACGTGTGTTTATGCATGCCTGTGTTGGCTCACGTGCGCATGTAAGTGTGCACAAATTCTGCAACCTTGGTTTTGTTTAGGTGAGAAATGACTCACACATGCAGTGTAGGTGTAGAAAATTGCCTTTATATGTGACTGAAAACTGGTGATTGAAAATGTTTCTGAAAGCAACTCTGTGGGTAAAAATGTGCAAATTAAAAAAATCTTATCTTGCTTTTAAGAAACATCATGTCTCAAAATGCAGATCTCTGCAGACACTTGACATCAGATGTGCTCCTCCACTAATAGCCCAGACATCACATGTCAAAGGTGAATAGGGCAAAGAGCATTGTTCTCTTTTTCTTTTCTCTGCAGCTATTTCTTCTTTTGCCCTCCCTGTCTCATCCCCTGCTTACCTTCCATCTTTTGGCTTAATGTCAGATAAAGGGGGATTAGCTTTGGTAGAGGGAGACGTGACTAGTGTTTTAGTGTGGATGTGTGTGTGTTGGCATATACTGTATGTGTGTGATGACCAAATGCCCAGGAGCCATGACAAAATTGCAGTAACCTGTAGTCTTTAACCTATGCAAGTCAAAAACGCAATCAATATAATGTTCTAAAAACGTATGAGCAGGCATTTGGAGCATAGTAGAACAATTTATCTGTTTGAACACATATAAGTGTATGTATGTATCCATATTGTGTTGAAACTGTGTGTTTGGAACATATTGAGCATACAGATAGATGTGCAGAAGAAGTGTTTTTCCATGGTTGTTTTGATACTTATTTTCTGCAGTGAATACTTGTTACTAAGTGACACAAATTTGAGCTGACCGCAGCAGCTATTCTCTTTGAAGGAAGAAACTTGTCAACTTTTAACAGCCACTTTAAAGCCAGCAGCTGGGGGTTACTCTTTGATACTAAAATAATGTTTTTTGGGGCTAGCATCGCCTGAAACGCCCATATTTCTGCTCCCATTGTAGATATAGGTTAATTTCCTTTAAATTGTTTGGTCTTTTTTGGCAACATTTTTCAAATACTTTCTGATTTTGTGTGCACTTTCATGTCACGTTAGATACTTTTGTCTATGCAGATGCCTAGTAATAGCAATAGATAAGATTTTTTGGAGTTAGAAAGGTAAAACATGTTCTGATAGACAATAGACTGTGGGACTATCTCTAAATGATCTGTTTACCCATCCTTTATATAATTCTTTATAGATTTAGGTCATCAAAATAAAGCAACACTTTAGCTTTGTCTGTTGTTTAATTTCCTGTACGTCTTCAATGTGTCTGTTCAGGTCAGAGTGGCAGATTCTTCCAGGTTCCCACAGTAGCCTGCCTGTCTTAGTGGCTACCCTCTGGGAATCTGTTAATGAGCTCAACATCTGTGTGTGTATGAACACGCAAGTGTATGCCTACCCATGTACGCGCGTGTGTGTGTGTGTGTGACAATATGAGTAATGGGGCATGAAGTTCTTGTAAGGCTGGTTTCTTGTGCTGTGCTTGCATTGTGTGAGCTTGTAGGAGGGGAGAGAGGTGAATGCACGTCTTTGGAGCATGTGGGTGTCTATGTTTAGGTAAGTGTGTGAGATTGTGCATGAATATTTGTGCGTGTGTGTGTGTTCTGACATGCTCCGTTCAGCTGTGTTCCTCTCCCAGTTTTCAGTAATTAGAGATTCTGTAACTCCAGGCTGAGTTATGGCATCCTGCAGTCAGAGGGATGTGACCCTATGGCCATCTGTGTGTGACGCATTTTCACCATGAACACACACATTACATTCACATACAAATCAGCTTTCATTCTGGCAACAAAAAGTATGATGCAATACAGACTGATGACTATTAAAATGAGGCATTTACTAAATAAATGTTAACCTTTGTAATCAAAACCTACGCCAAAATGTTTTACAATTTATTTCAACAAGTATAAAATGCATTATGACATTTAGGCCCTTGAAATATTTTCAGACAATTTTATTTCTGGAGTATCTATTTAACAGAGTAAACAGAGTTAAAGTGATAGTCCACCCAAAATCTATTCAATTGATGGAGATTGTGGTCAGCTTGATTTGATGTCAGTTCCAATGGACTCTAATGGTGAGAACTTTTAAAAGTGGAAAAAAGTATTAGACCGTCCATAGAAGCATAAACCACATCTCCATTGTCCACCACATATCCTCAGCTTGTTCTAATTAGTGGTATTTTTGTATTTAGCCAAATATTTAGCAAAGTAGTGTATGTTGGCTTAAAATGGTTTAACACACCACTTCCATCTCAATCCTAATGCACATCCCTGTGTCCCTGGAGCTTGTTAGTACATACAGTGTGTTGGGTTGTGTATGTTAGAGCACTTCCTTCTACTCAAATACAAGTACATACAAATACAAACACTGTTTGCATTTTCAGGATTTTTTTTTCAGGTCTTTTGCTGTCATGCAGCTTAATCCCTTGTTATAGCGACCTCATGGTATTCAGGAAATCTTTCATTAAAAAAAGATTTTCAGTGGAAGAATTTGCTCGTGAAGGTCACCAATTACAGCAATGCATTGTTAATTACTAATTTATTTATTGTTTAATTTTTTATCTGGATCCTCATCAGCTCTTCCCATTACAATAGCTAAATTATATTACTTTATAATGCCAGAATAACTAACTATGAGAGGTACCAGTCTTCTTTGTGTGAATGCATGATTTTATTGGTTTTTGTGACTGCAGTCAGAGTTCTGTTTCTGTGTGTGTGTGTTTGTGCACATGTGTGTTTTGTGTATGCTTGCCTGTCGTCTGATATGTTTGTGGCAGATTAATAGTCGGTAGGTGTATTAAGCTGGCTTGATACACAAGGCAAAGGGAGGATTATTATGACAAGCTTATCTGTCCTCTGATTCTCTACGCTCCACTGACACAGTTCTCTTGTCTACAACTTGCTAACACACACACGCGCACACACACACACACACACACACACACACGTACTGTATATAAAGTCAACTAGTAGACATTAAATGCAGACATACACACACACAGACAGACATGCAAACATACATGAAAGTATATATATATATATACAGACGCAGTAGTTATTTCTCAACCAGACAAGTGCACACACACAGGACAAGTTTCTATCAACATGGATATAGACAACAGTAGTGCACATAAGTACATAATAGGCCTTGTAGGTGGCATATTGAGCATATGTAAGGAAAATAACCACTTAGTGCTTGAGGACTCAGACACTCATGCACACACATAATAAACATACAAGCACTTACAGGAACACATATGCAGATGTCGTACCTGAATCAAATAGATGCACATTCAACCTACAACACAGCAAAGCATGCACATGTGCTCACACTCTCTCTCTCTCTCTTACACACACAAAGCGGTGTATTTAGACAAAACATGGCTTAATACACCACTTTCACGAACAAACAAAACACTAAGCATGCACAACGCCCCCCCGACAGAAGTGATAAGACTTAATTACCTTAGCTCCTTATTATCAAGCACACAGCACAGTCATAAAATGTGAAATTAAATCCTTTACGGTCATTACAAGAACATAAAACACTTTATTTAGTGTCTAAGCATTAAATACCAGAATAAAACACAGACACAGTTTGCCCACCAGGATCTAGATACAATTTAGGTTGCAATTATTTTCTTAAAGTTAAATGTTGTCCTGGGTTTTTATAAACCTAAATCTATTATAGTATAAGACAATTTTTCATCGTCACTTTCTACATGATTTGCCTGCGCAAGAACATAGTGGTCTTACCGTACTCCAAGATCCAAATTAAGTTTTTCTGTCACTTGTGACTACAAAGTCTGAAAAAAAAGAAACTAAACAATCAAAATATCTGAAAATGTACTTTGATCTTGATGGTCTCAGTGCAATTATTCTTTAATCTGTGCTTAATAAACTTCATTGTAGTCATTTTTTATGATAAACTTTTGTAGCTTCAACATTATACTGAGATTCACATCCATATTCAAAGGCCATAGAACTAAGAAATAAATTAATGTCAATGAAGACATCTGGTAGTCAGAGGTTCCAATAAAACACAACAACAAATGTCAGCCACCAAATCACAGTGCAACCTGCAGCAGACATTTTAAACCACCATGTAGTTCAGTTAGAAGTTAAGAAAATGATGATGAAAAGCAGTGCCAGTTTATTGTGATGAACCCCCCAAATTATTCAGCAACTTACTCCTACAGCATGGTCATCATTACTCAAAATCTGTGGGGATCAGGTGGTGATGGAGAAGGTCGGGGGTAGGATGTTGACATTAACAGCATGTGTGGTAGGCAGCACTCACAGGTGCAGGTAATTGGGTTAATTACAAGCATGCTGATTAGTGAATGGTTTCGGTGCGGGTAAGAGAGGGGAATGGTAAATTTAAGGCTTGAACCACGAGGTTCAGGCCTCTTTCATTTTAAATAGAGGGAAGCAGGGAAATAAATGAAAAGGTATAAGCCCAGGGGCCAAAAGTTTTGGTGACAAAATTAATGAAGGAAGAGAGTGGAAAGAATAAAGAAATCTTCCTCCTCCAAGCTCCTTCAAATGAGATCATGCCTGGGGGAAAAAACATGATTTTTGTACATTGTTATAAAGATTTTGATTTTCTTTTCTTTTCTTTTTGTGTCATGCACACAAAATGCCCAACCCTCATTTTTTTTTTACAAGGCACCAAAAGTACAGTTGCAGTGGTCAAACATTTAATTTCATTACGAAATGACAGGTTATTTTACAGCTCAGTCTTAAACAAAATATTCTGCCTTCTCTCCCAAACTTGGCAAATAAAATCTGCTACAAAAAAGGGTCTCTTCTCGAAACTCCAGTTTTTCATAATCATCCAGAAAAAAATAAATCAACATAAATGGAGGACATTTTACTAAAAAGTATTAAGTATAAAGAATTAAGGAGTGAATTCAGAGTTGGAAGCCAAGTGCCAAGTGCAAAACACAGTGTTTCTGTGTCTACAGATAGTTCTGCAGTTGCAGTAGTTCTGTCGATAAAAACAATACAAAATCTACAATTGTGATGCATATGGTAGATCATAACAATATGTGGAATTATTGCTATTACAACAGAGATCGTGGAAAACACACAGAAGATGTTTTAATAGCACTTCATGTCATGTGGAAATCAGCCTTTTCTTTCCATACTGAGTTTTATTGCATATTTTCACATTATGGAGTTGTTTGTAGCCATTTGCACTGATTCATGAGGCACCTGAGGCTATGGCACTGAAAATGTTCTTTTAGCACACTGAAAAGCCAAAGTTGTAGCCAAAAATGATGAAAATGCAATGCAACCTTTAGTAAAGAGTGGCCCCACTTGTCCGAGATGCAGTGTTGATGAAGTGGTTCCTCTTTCTCCTTTTGATAGATGCTCTGATGTTCAAACTACCTCAGTCACAGGATGCAATATTTAAATTCTATGTATCTTTTTGATTAAAGGAGCTTGAGGTTGAATTATAGTTGTATTAGAGAGTCATGGAAAAGATAAATGGCTAAAGCTGAAGGAGGTATGTGTATGTATGACCCTGTAGGTTTTGTCCCATTATAATTTTAACTTTACTCTGTTTTAACTAGGCCAGTGTATCATCGTGATTTATAAAGTGCACACTGTGCATAATAGAAAGAGTGTCTAACTGATATTGATGTTATAACTAATAGTCCAGTCTACTTCTACAGTATATTGATAAATGGGACTGTATGTGTCCAATAAACTGTTAAGATAAGAGGCTGAGAGGTTTGAATAATTAGTTCACTGTTTAATCCATCAGGCAGCTTTATTTACACGTGTTCTGTCTCTATGTATTTCTGTGTTTTTGTACAATGTGTGTGTGTTGTGGAGATATGTTTATGTATGTATAACGCTGAAACATCTTAAGTTTGCTAAAACTTAAGATGGGGGGGTTCTCAATCCCTGCAGAAGAAATAGGCATCAGAAATGTCAAGTAGCCTCCAATGGTCCATTAATCCCTGTGCTTCACTGGTGGTGGTCTGCAGAGATATTTAGCATGTTATGTGACAGGATAGCCTGATGCTCTCTCTCTCTCTTTCTCTCTCTGTCTCTCTCTCTCTCTGTCTCTCTCACAGACACACACACACACACACACACACACACACACACACACACAAGCACCTGCGTTCAGACAAGGACTCATTCTCTTCACTCTCCTTCTATATAAAGCTGTGTACAGTTTTGTTTACTGTAAATGCATCTGAGGAGGCAGGATTAAGTGGAGTGTGGGATTCTCTGATGTATAAATTTCCAAAATCTAGCCAAGCCTGAAAGGCATCTGTTCAATTCAATGTAACCATGTAGCTTTTGATGGAAATGTGCCACTGGCTGTCAAAACTAATTTTGTTTCTTTATTTCATTCTCAAACAATTATTAAAAATATTCTCAGGGAAGGGAATATACTGTGCTGCCTCCATCTGCTTTGAGAAGGAGTTGTATTGTGGTTTGAACTGTTTTGAAAATGTCAGTAGTTACTAAGGAACGAGTCAGGAACGACCTAATAATTAAAGACTCGTTCATAAGAAGTTCCTGAATAACTTGAGGACTATATAGTAGATAATGATGAGTAACAACAAGGGTGAGTTATTAGTAATGAATGTTTAACAATGAACAACTCATGAAGAAAGTCATCATTCTGATTGACAGATATGAACTAATCATTACCTAATAATTCATTAATATAGTATCTCCCAGTCTGTTAACTAGTAACTCATCATTATCTACTTTATAGTCTTTAAAGTCTATCCTATACTAAAGAAAAAGTCTCAAATCAAAACAATGTTGCAATAAGATATGCACTGACATTTTCTTTAAAGTGTGGAGAACCAAATTTATGACAGAGAGTGAATGTGCATAAGATGTTAATCACCTGCCGCTGACAGCAGTGCTATATTCTCTCCACCTTTTTTAAATCAGTTTTACTCTAAGCAATGCAGTCTCAGTCGACTGCAATATTTCTGCCACATCAGTTCAGTGGGAGCGGCTGAAATGTGTTGTTTATGTGGCCACAAACTCTTTATTTCCCTCAATGACATACACAATTTTGTGGGATTGATTGACTAACCAACCAACTAATAATAGCTTATTAAATTAATTCTGCTTTGCTGGTATAAAAGACTAAATATGTCCAAACACATAGGAATAATCAGAGTGAAAAAAGCAAATCTTGTCATCTAATAAATAAGGTTTTACTGTACATAATACATATAAGATTATAAGTAGTGAAACACTGCAAAAGGTATAAAGGCACACACTAAGCTTGTCTGGTTGAATTGCTGAACTAAAAGCAAAAATATGCATAGGAAATTGACTACACTGTGCCATCCCTTCATGCACTCTAATTATTCTGAAAAATAATTCTCAAATCCTTTTTTTACTCTTTTGGGGCTCAGTGGAAAGAGGTCAGTGACCTATTTTGCATTTAGTTTAACATTTCTTTAAACTTTGTTTATCCAAGAAAAGTCTTCTCTGACAGCGCCCTACTTCACATTCATAAACTTACATTTTGTATATTCACAACAGGGAGCTATACTGTTGACCACTGAGCTGCTCCATTGAAGCAGTTGGGGTTTAAGTGCCTTGTTTTTGTCTGTGCTAGTTTTATTTTTTGCCAATTCAAGGGATCAAACCGATGATCCTCTTCTCAAAGGCCTTTTTCTCTCACATTTATGCCACCGCTACTCAAATTGATAGAACACTTCATCATGGCAGCACTCATGATTATGTACTGCAAAGGAGTAGGTACCTCATGTTAGGTGAACGCTGAAGCCTAAAGCAACAACACCCAAAGAGATCAGCTGTGAACTCAGCTGAGGACAGCAGGTTTAACTGACATTGAATTCTCTTTGGCAATCAATACTGAACTTTCTGGGGTTCATCACCAGAAAGTGTTTCAGATTCTGATTATGGTTGTTTTGCTATCAGAGTGTGGAATTGTCTTGATTATAACAGTTTCAGTCAGTGCTTACAGCCGTCAGTCCTTGTCACCGCCCTTAAACCTGACTATATAAATGCAACCACGTGGTACACTGTGTAAGTTGATAGTTAACGGAGTGACATATTATAGTGTCCTGCCTTCCATATGTCTTGAATGTTTTGAACTATATTATGCCCATATTGTACTATTATTGCAGGGATGCATTTGATCATTGTAAGTGAGCTTTTTGAATGTGATTGGGCTTCTCTTATGTTTCTGATTCAAAAATTGTCAGACACACAGTGCACGATAGAGCACCAACACATTGGGCAATGGATGTTTAGGGATTATTTCCCTCACCCACCAAGGGCACACGCAGGACTGTAAAAGACAGGGAAATATCTTGGACAGATGAGTCCATCATAACGATAACATGGCAAATTACATACTTGTACTCCTATCACCTATCCACCTGATATGTTACACATGTCTCTAGAATGAGGAAACAGGAGGGCCTAAAGAGGGAGAAACTCCACATGGAAAAGCCTGGGAATCAAATGTGGGTCTGTCTGTCATGATGTGATATTTTCATTTAGCACAGCAGCTAGTGCTTTGGACAAGTTGATGTCCTCCATTTTTATAATATTACTACTTTTACTGTATTTTTATGACAGATGGCTTCTATTTTATTTGTTGAATTACAATTTTATGCAATGTAAATTCTCTTGGGGGCAATTAAAGATATATTTTCTTCAAGATGCAGACATATACTGTATGCATAAACATTTAGGAAACAAACACGAAAGGATGGATATATTGTAAGAAGAATAATGTAATTTACTGAACATTGAGAGTAATATGAATCACACCGACCTGTTGCTGAATAATAGGAAAGATTGATATTGTTTTGTTGTGTCCCACCCCTGAGACAAACAAACTGTTTGTCTCAAATTTTTTACCATTCATTCCCTTTTGGCTTGTGGTGCATATGATTGGCATAAAATTAATACATACTTTAAATAAAGATGGCAAAATCCTTCTTGCAAGCAGGCACACTCAGCTAAAAGAGATGTATTGCTTGCCAGTCCAAATGCTGGTGTCAGGCTCTTACCGCTATTTCACTCACTGCACCTTCAGGCGCTCTGAATGAAAGCACCCACTTACATTCACTTAGTGTGTATTACATTTTACAGTCTGTTTTCTTATTCTTACAGTCGAGGCCTCGGGGTAAATAATTTTTGGGCAAATTTTCCTACTGGGTGGAATAAGTAATCATATCTGGGTGGTTTTCTTTGTGTGGAGGCAAAAGGGAGAAGATGGTTATGTGTTACGGGCGCACAGAGACAGAGTGAGGGGTTTAAAAAGACAAGTTACGTCTGAGGGAGAGAGAGAAGGAGGGAGTGATACATATAAATGAACTGCAAACACAGAGTTTGCGCATCAAGTATATCTACATTCAGCCAAAGTACGCTGCTGATTCAGCTGGGATGATCAAACGCTCTTGTCTTGCATGCACAGTTTTTCTCTGTCTTTATCTCTTCTGTCTTTTCATCTCTAGGTCTCTCCAATCAGCCCTTTCTCTTTCTTTCCCTCTTCCTTTTTTTTATTCTCTCTATCGCTGTTTATGGAGGCAAAGTTTAGTATAGGACATAAGACAGCATCCTTCAGAATTCAGATTTATGTGCTGCAGAGCAAAAGTTCTCTGCAGAGGCCTTATTTTATGATCCAGTCAGAATTCAAGTACTTCCATAATCTAATTATCCTTCTTGTTGTGTTTTGGATGTAGACGAATATTAAAATGGAAGCTAGAAAGCCTTTATTTCAGCAGCATTTGACTTTATTTTGATCTCAGAGTCTTTTCTCTCCTTAAAACAAAACTTTATTTCTGTATATCATCCATGTCTCTCCCATTGATTAATGATGCATCTGGTGTCTTTATAGCCAAGCAAGATGGCAAGGTTGGTCTGTCCACCACTTTGGTCCAGACTGAAATATCTCAGTAAGTGAAAGCATCGCTGTTCATACGACCCCAACATTCAGCACTGATTCAGATTGTCTTCAGTTCAGCTGTACAAAACTCGGCCTATACAAGCACTGCATGTGAGGTTGATAGGTTTTTGCAGTCTTTTAAAAAGCTTTTAATGAGGAAGTTGTCACGTTGGGGGAGCAGGTGGAGGAAGGACCCAAGCACAGACAGCGGGCAGAGGTGAAACAAAAGGGGTTTTATTGCTTACGAGTAAAAGACAGGCAGACAGGCAGGCGACAGGCACGCAGGGAAACAGGCAGGTAGCACATAGAACACAACGACATGCACAGGGACAAGAACAATGAACCAACAGGAATCAACTGAAAAGGACAGGTACAAATAGGGAAGGGACTAACAAGAGGATCAGGAGCAGGTGAGTACAGACACAGGTGAAAACACTGAGGGCCGAGACAGGAGGCGGAAACACCAGACAAGACTTCAAAATAAAAGAACCAAAGTCCACATCATGACAGAAGTAACATACTGTGAATCACAGCTGAGCTGATAGCGCTGCTCCTAGTCACCAGTAAGGAGAGCGTTAGCATACTAACATGCTATACTGAGATGGTAAACCTGGTAAATATTATATGCTGAAAATACAGCCACACAGAACTGTTTGCAACTCTTAGTCTTGTTTTAACTTCTGTCCCATTATGTCTCTTTCTGACTCTAACACCTTTTCTTTGATCCAGCTCTTCCTTCTTTCTCCTTCCTCTTTTTCATTTATTCTGTCACCTAAACGGATAACTCTTTCAACATCATCTTCCCCCCCTTCCCTCTTCTCTCCTCTATCCATCTGTGTTTCCTCCTCCTTACTCTCTGTCCCATTATGCCTCCTCCTCTCTGCTTCTACGCTCTCTCTCACCCTCTACCTGTCACCATCCTTTACCTCCCTCTCCATCCCCTCCCATTGTTACACTCCATCCTCAATGCCTTTCATCCTCCGTCCCTCCATCCCTCTGTGCTCTGCCACATCCCTCTTTCCTCTGTCCTCTAATCATCTCTCATTTTTTAATTTCCCCAGCAGACAGCTCCAGTGCTGGTCCATTTAGTCACAGGCTTTTAATTAGAAGAAAGCAGATTAGGAAGGCCACTCTATACCCTGCTAATGTACC